>JANAVB010020597.1:16313922-16913922 GCA_029216955.1 Iris pallida | reverse complement strand
CCCCCCCCCCCCCCCCCCCCCCCCCCCCCCCCTCCCCCCCACCCCCACCAAAAAAAAAAAAAAAAATCCATCAATTACACAATCTCATTTTCACTTCTAACCCTGGTCATGTTTTGCTTTCCAACTCTTATGTTTTGAACTTCCAATTGCACCCACTATACTTAAAGACTCTCATCTGTATCTATTGGCCACTTTTTTTTAACATATTTTGAGATTAGAATCTATAGATCATTGCTTACCTTCTCCATTTCCTACTAAAACAAGAACATCAATAAATCCTTTATACCTAATTTTTTGGGTCAAGTCCCGTTCCGTTCTATTGACGGTCATCTCCTCTCTCACTTCAACAAAACCCCCATGATCGAACTTCTTGGTCTAAACGAATAGCCTATCGCTCCAAAGTGATGCATTTAGGTGGGTTTTTAGAGTTCGACGAAACTCCATTCCTAGCTCTAAAATACCCCTCCAAACTGGAGTTAGAGTAATTTTCCGAAACTCGACTTTAAATCCAATTTCAATTTTCTTTGCTTGTACAAAAATTCCAACTCTCCTTCCAAACTCCCGAATGCCGCCTAACCTAATGTAGTTCTCCTAGGGGTTTCCTCTTCTCAAACTCCAAAATAAACCTAATCGACGACACCAACTCACTGCAGATGAACCGATACGAAAGTAAGGGTTTCGGCCGATACGCTCCGATATCGGGAGGGGTTTGATGCTGACGGAACATTTCCAAATCGCATAACGAAGAAGAGGAATGGAGAGAGCAGAGGCGAACCTGGCTAGGAGTCGGCAACGGCGGCGTCACGGATCAAAACGACGGGGCGGGCGACCGGCCGGCGAAGTAGCAGGCGATCCAGCGGCTGCTGGCAGCGAGCGAGGAACCCTAACCCTAGCTAAGCCCTCTCTCTCTCTCTCTCTCTCTCTCTCTCTCTCTCTCCCCCACGATGGTGAAACCCTAACCCTAAAGAACAGGGGGATCACTGTGGATATAATTTGTCCGACTGCAATTTAGTTGTTACAATCAACAATGTAGCATTTTGTTGTCGTGGTGTTGCAAATATTTTTCTTTCTTTTCAATGTGAATGATGGTGTAGGATTTGCAATTTTAATGTTAAAAATATTGTTCGATTGCAATTTCCTAACAATTATATAAATGTAATAAGGTTGTTATAATTGGTGTCTCCTCCGAGCTCTCTAGCCTGGTGGTATTAGAACGGACACGTTCGAGACTCTCAATTGTGTATGTGCGTGGGATTTCAAAAAAAATTGGTTCTCTCGTGCCGAACCCGCCTTGTTGTTAGCGGATAGATGCATAAAGGTTTTGGCTGAGTAACGAAAGATCAGTGGATCGAACCACGAGAGTTTATTATTCCTTACACGTATGGTGGAAGTTGAGGACAGTGGGCTCTCGTCAATCACCTCTCTACTAACTAAGGATTAAGGAAGGTATCCACGTATTATTTTTTTCATTTAATATAAACTGGAAATTGCTGAGAAACCCAATTTCGGGGTTGATTTTTATGAAAAATTCACCTGCAGGATGAGTTTTATGAAATGCCCAGAATTATATATTTCCACGTTAAATATTCTAATATTCCCTTTAGATGCTCTGTATTTACAAAATTGTCATTTTGATAATACCATAACTACCCCTTCGCACAAACTCAGATTTGGATTGCGATTCTCATCTTCTTCTTCTTTACGAGAGATCTGAATTCCATTGCTCTCATCTTCAGCAGAGATCGCAAAGATCGTTCTTAGTTCACTGTGCTTTTCTTCAGTCGAACTTCGATCATTGCTCATCATCATCATCTTCGTGGAGAGATTTGAAGTTTTTCGGCGATTAGGTCAATTGTGGAGAGAAAATCTTCTTCTTTTTTTCCATAAGAGTTAGCATCGTTTTGAAAGAAGAACGAAACTCTTTATTCCGGACAAAAAAATTCTAAAAAAAATAAAAAATTAGGTTTCTGTCAACCTTTCTCCATCATTCTCCGTGATTTTAACGCGGAGAATTGATTCTCTGTGATTTTAACACGGGGAATGACCATTCTCCGTGATTTAATACGGGGAATGGTCATTCTCCGTGATTTTAAGAATGGAGAATGGTCATTCTCTGTGATTTCTAATACGGAGAATGACCATTCTCCGTGTTAAAACCACGAAGAATATCAATTCTTCGTGGTTTTAACACGAAGAATGGCCGGAGAATTGATTCTCCGTGATTTTAACACGGAGAATGACCATTCTACGTGATTTTAATACGGGGAATGGTCATTCTCCGTGATTTTAAGAACGGAGAATGGTCATTCACCATGATTTCTAATACGAAGAATGACCATTCTCCGTGTTAAAACCACGGAGAATAGCCAATAGCCATTCTCCGTGTTAAAATGACGGAGAATGGATATTTTTCATCATTTTAGCACGGAGAATAGTCATTCTCCGTGGTTTTAACACGGAGAATGGTCATTCTCCTACATTTTAACAAGGAGAATGGTCATTCTTCGTGATATTAACACGGAGAATTGCCATTCTCTGTGATATTACCACGAAGAATTGCCATTCTCCTGTATTTTATGGTCAGTTGAAACTTTGGAGGGCCATAACTTTTGATTGGGAGGTCGAAATGAGGTCTGATTTGTCGCAAAATGAGCGTATTTCTGAGGAGCCTGAGATAAACCGCTTCACCGTTTGTCAGCCTACCAAAATTTTAGAATCACAAAAAAATGATGTTTGGACCTCCATTTTAACAGTTTTACCGTTTGTCGGCCTTTTCGAAATTTTTCGACGAGTTTTTGAAGTAAGGTTTGAAGATTTTGGAGGAGAAAACCTAGATTCGAAAGTGAGTAGCGTATGGAAAAAGAGGAAGAATCGAAACGTTTTATTTGAATAGTAGGTTTCGTGGGTGTTTTCAATAAATCAGAAAGGCAAAAAGGTCATTCAGAACCCCTTTATATATTTTTTGCTAATTCTGGACACGCGATAAAATATTACTTTGCGGTGGATTTTTCATAAAACTTTTTCAATTTTTGGACATTTCATAAATTTTTCCTTTAATAAATGGTAGAAGTGAAAATAGTGGATCCAAAAAAGTCTGTGATGCATGACATCAATAACCATACCATCTCTATGGACTTAATAAATGATGAAAATTTTTGACTTTCATCCCACTTGTTAATATGAATTTGTTCTTACATCCTACTTTTTGTCACGAAAAATATTCATTTTGTCACGAAAAATATTTGTTTCGTCACGAAAAATACTTTTAGTGACAAAAAATGGAATGTAAATCTAAAAAAATTAAAAAGTGGAATGTAAGTACAAATGCATATTAATAAGTGGGATAAAAGTCAAAAAATCTCATAAATGATGGCTAATTATAAGGGCACATATCTTTTTGATCGGGGCTAGCCAGGATTAGGGCTAGCCAGGTTGGGAGGAACTTTTACTAGGGCTATCAAAATATTCTACTCAGGGGGCTGTCCAAAGCCCACAGTCCCCCAAACCCAAAAAATCACTCTCATTTCTAAATTTCACTCTCTCTCTTCACAAACCCTAGCTTTCTTCTTCTTCTTCTTCTTCTTATATCCATCTTCTTCTTCTGCACCATTTTCATTCTCACATCTTCATCAAAACCCTAGTTTTTTTCTCATCATCATCATCTTCTTCTTCTCCACCATTTCCATCATCACCATCTCCATCAAAATCCTAGTTTCCTTCTCTTTTCCAATTTCGATGGCACCCAAAAAATTAAATAAACCCTAAAATGTATGGAAATAAATGTTAAATACTTCTTTCCTCACAAAGAATGCATGAAAATAAATCCTAAAATGCATATTTTACTCTATTATCAAGATTGAAATAAACCCTAATATGTTTTTTCATTCGGGAATGTCGACTTTAGGACTGCCAGAAATTGTGGCAGTCCTGAAAGAAAGTTACTGTACAGCAAGTATCTTTAGGACTGCCTCAATTTCTGGCAGTCCTCAATATGTCTAGGACTGCCATAAATTGTGGCAGTCCTGTTGTGGAGCATGTCCCTTTCAGGACTGCCACAATTTCTGGCAGTCCTCATTACTTCTAGGACTGCCAGCAATTGTGGCAGTCCTGTTGTACATCGAGTCTATTTCAAGACTGCCACAATTCCTGGCAGTCCTCATTACTTTTTGGACTGCCAGCAATTGTGGCAGTACTGTTGTATATCGAGTCTATTTCAAGACTGCCACAATTTCTGGCAGTCCTCAATACTTCTAGGACTGTCAAAAATTGTGACAGTCCTGATATGAACCCAATTATTCTACAACTAGGATTTCTTCCATAGTTTTCTTCTACAACTAGGATTTTATGCATAATTCTTCTATTAATAAAGAAAAATTGGTTAATAGACTAACAGATTTGATAGATTTGATAACTTCTACAACTAGGGTTTCATCCATAATGCCCAAACAAGAAGAAGAAAAATAAAATAGGGTTTGGAAAAAGAGATCTGAAAAATTAGAAGAGAGCAAAAAATCAAAATAAACTAGGTTTGCAAAAATTGATGTTCTTGTTCTTGTTTTTTTTCTTCTTGTTCTTGTTCTTGTTCTTCTTCTTCTTCTTCTTGTGAGGAATGGAGAGTGAGGAAGAAAACAAAAATTATAAGACTTATCTTTTATACCTACTACTTGGATAGCCCTGAGTAATTTTTTTAGTGGCAAACTTGTAAATAATGGAAAACTAACACTTGGACAGCCCCGATCAAAATGTGCTGTGCCTTTATAATTTACCTAAATGATAGAAGTGGAAACAATATATCCAAAAAAGTCTTAAGTTCCAATGTTTTGTTATACTTTGATAGAAGTGAAAAATAGTGATGTTATGAATTCCGACTTCCCACTTCCTACCGTCTTCATTAATAGTTTTAAGACTTCAAAAGATTTAAAAAAAATGAAGAAGTAAGCTAAACTCTCATCTGTGAAGAAGGAAAAAAAAGTGATGTGATGGTTGTTAAAATTGTTTATTCAAATGTATACAATTTTATTAATTATTATATTTCATAACTTCTTTTAATAATTTTTTGTTTCAATAATTGTGTGTTAATTATAAATTAACAAGAATTACAAAAATAGTTAGGCAAATGTGTTAAAGAAAACGTGTCTATTTTTTATTTGCTACATTTTATTATTAATTATATTTTTTGCTAATTAATTTGATAAAAAGTTCTTTATTTTTTGTGGTAGTTCATACTTATCAACAATATTACAAAAAAATCAAAATAAACAAATGCGTTAGGAAGGGGAGTAAGCTCATAATTTTTTTTTTCAAAAGAGAATAACCATATACTTATCAACTACCACTTCATTCCGTTATATTATTTTTATAAAGGTACTAGGTTTATGTCATAATTAGATTTTGGCTACTGAATTTGTTTGTAGATGAATTTGGATACTCAAAAAAATTTTAGTGACACATTTAGTGACGAAGTTACACTTTCAGAAACGAAATGAATCTTTTGGTGATGAATGTTAGTCACTAAAATGCTTCGTTAAAAAATTTGAGTACCCAAACTTATCTACGGACAAATCAAATACCCAAATTCTAATTAGATTATAAATATAGTACCCTTATACAAAATAGTCGTTATATTTTCCAACTTACTTCAAAGACCATTAAAATAGGTTTTTTCTAAGGGCACCACCATTTTTGCTAGGGGCAACCCTTACTTGGGGGGCAGCCCAAGGAGGTGGAGATTTTGCTAGGGGCACCCACATTTGGCTAGGGGGCAGCCCAACTCCCCAAACCCTTCATTCCTTCCTATAACCCATTCTACACTCTCTCTCTCCAACAAAATAAAAAAAGAGAACTATCCCTCTCCCTCTCCCAAAACCATACTTTCTTCTCCTCCACCACTCCACTCCCAATTCCTCCACCAAGATTTCTTCAACAATATTCGTAGATTCGAAGAGATGACACGCAAGTCGAAGCAACCGGAATCTAGTTATGTTCTTCCCTAATTTTTTCAAGAATTTTGTACACCCTATTCAAAACCCTAGAATATTTTTAATTCTCTAAAAAGCTTTGATAAATTAGGGTTTTTTTTTCTAAGGGCACCACCCTTTTTGCTAGGGGCTAGCCCAAAAATGTTTCAAAATATTACAAGTTTGCCATCAATTTTTTTTTACTTGGGGCTAGCCCAAGCAAAGGTATAAATACCAACTTTTGTTTTCTTTTTCTCTCCCTCTACTCTTTTCTTTTCTCCCTCAACTCTTTTCTTCTCTCCCTCAACTCTAGGTCAAAGAATTTAACCCCAAGTTTTTCCCCAACCTACATTTTTTCTAAATTTTTCTCTCAACTCTAGGTCATTAAATTTTATCCCAAATTTTTCCCTCAACTCTAGGTCATTGATTTCTCTCATTTATTGGTAAGACATCGAATTAATATATGTTTAATGTTTTAAACATGAATTTCACATATAAAAAGTTGAATTATGTGTTTAATGTAGAAAAATATTGAACATGGAACAATCGGAATCATCAAATGTTGTATACTCTCTTCTCGCCACGTCCGAAGAACACTTTGATGCATCGGAAGCCCTCTTGGTAACTAAATTTTAACTTTTTATCGGTTAAAAAATTGGGTTGTGACACAGAGGACTGTCACCTCTCTGGCAGTCCCGATCATAGATTAGGACTGCCAGAGATGTGGCAGTCCTAATCTATGAAACCTATTTACTTTATGATGTTGTCTAATTGTATTAACTTTTAAGTTCTATTGTAGGACTTGAGATCTTCTGATTTTGCGGTACCTGCTCCAATTGCAGTCAATGTAGCCTATTTATTCTGGACCGATCTTTATTTTGAATCAAGCGAGGGTACGGTACATTGGTGTCGAGAAGTTGGACGGAAAAAACAACATAGTTCTAGTGATATCCAGATCGGCCCAAAATTGCCCGGGACGACAAACTGTGGTGGTTGACCACTACGACGTCGAAATCGACTAAGTATGGATATATTTACAGTTTGACATTTTGTATATGCAGGACCACTTTTGTATACAGTGAAATATGAAGTTCAGTATGTTATATGTGTTTACATGTGTGCTATTTGTGTTATATGTGTCTACTTGTGTGCTATTTGTGTTATATGTGTCTACATGTGTGCTATCTGTGTTATATATGTTTACATGTGTGCTATCTGTGTTATATGTGTTTATATATGTGCAAGTATGTGTGACAAAATATACCAATTTGTTAAAGTATCCGATCCAGTATCAGGACTGCCACCCCCCTGGCAGTACTACATTCAATTAGGACTGCCTGCTGGCAGTCCTAATTGAAACTTGATGTTACAGCAAGTATCAATTAGGACTGCCAGCACCCTGGCAGTCCTAATTGAATGTAGGACTGCCAGGGGGTGGCAGTCCTATTTGTAAGTCTCTGTGATGAGAGTTTTGAAACTCTCTATCACAGAGAGTTTCAATTAGGACTGCCACCCCCCACTGGCAGTCCTACACAAAAGGAGGACTGCCAGGGTGCTGGTAGTCCTAATTGAAACTTGCTGTTATATAAATGGCCATTCTCCGTGTAATTTAGCACGGAGATTGGCCATTCTCCGTGTAATTTAGCACGGAGAATGGCTATCTCATCCAGTATCAGGACTGCTACCCCCTGGCAGTCCTACATTGAATTAGGACTGCCAGGGTGCTGGCAGTCCTAATTGAAACTTGTTGTAACAGCTAGTTTCAATTAGGACTGCCAGCACCCTGGCAATCCTAATTCAATGTAGGACTGCCAGGGGGGTGGCAGTCCTATTTGTAAGTCTCTGTAATTTAGCACGATCATTCTCCGTGTAAATTAACACGGAGAATGACCATTCTCCGTGTAAATTAACACGAAGAATGGTCATTCTCCTGCGTTTTAACACTGGAATTACCATTCTCCGTGCTGAATTACACGGAGAATGTTCATTCTCCATGTAAATTAAGACGGAGAATAAATTCTCCTGTATTTAAAATACTGGAATGACCATTCTCCGTATTAAATTACACAGAGAATGGCCATTCTTCGTGTAAATTAAGACGGAGAATGGTCATTCTCTGTGTAATTTAGTACGAAGAATGGTCATTCCAGTACATTTTATGGTCAGTTGAAACTTTGGAGGGCTATAACTTTTGACTGGAAGGTCGAAACGAGGCCCGGTTTGTCGCAAAATGAGCGTATCTTCGAGAAGACTGAGATTAACTGCTTCACCGTTAGACGGCCTTCCGAAATTTTAGAATCATAAAAAATGATGTTTGAACCTCCATTTTAGCACTTTTGCCAAAATTTTAGAATCGCAAACAAATATTAATTCAATGACTTACAAATAGGACTACACTTATGTAGTACTGCCAGAGTGCTGGCAGTTCTGAATGAGCAAGTTTCAATTAGGACTGCCAGGACCCTAGCAGTCCTACATAAGTTTACGACTGCCAGGGTGCTGGCAGTCCTGATACTAAATCAAGAATATCAGAAATTGGCCAACAACTTAAATTTCTAAACGTAAATAACAACTACAAATCAGACAACTACATATCCAACAAGTACATAAATAACAACATAAATCACAACTACATATCAGACAAAATATCGAACTTCAAAAAAAAACAAAGTGTCAACTACATGTCCTTCAAAAGTCTGCCCAACAACTTAAGTTTCCAAACAACAAATATATCCTTCAAGTTTCAAACAACAAAAACATCTTTACAAAAACATCCAGATTACATCCAACTAATGATCATTCCACATCCAACTACATATCATGTCGGGCCTTTGAACGAGACTCCCTATTATTTATGAAGGGGAACTCGACCACGTCGTCGATGCGATCAAGCTCGTTGGCGACCGCGACACTAGTGTCACTTTGGCAACCTCTCCGGAGTGTCTGGGCCAATTCCTTCACCTTTTGAGACTGTAAATGAAAGTATAAGTGAATTAAGTCTATAAACATGGAAATCTCAGTCTAATTACAAATGCGGAACTCACCATCCTCACCAACCCAACATAAATAGGACATGCAGTTACCCCCCGTATATGAGAATCATGTAGTTATCCACCCCCATATCTCATTACAGTAGGACTGCTAGGCCTGTGGCAGTCCTAATGTAAATCAGGACTGCTACAGTCCTGGCAGTCCTCTTGTGAATGAGGACTGCCAGGACTGTGGCAGTCCTGATTTACATTAGGACTGCCGCAGGCCTGGCAGTCCTACTGTATACAACCCGTACGGCCAAAAATGACATGCTCGTTTATCGTGTTCTATGGTTACAATTTTAAGATAAAATGTGGGTTTCTTGTGTTCAAAAATTTCTTTCATGAACCATAAAGAGATTCTAAACCTAATTTATCAAAAAAATTAGAGAATTAAAAGTATTCTAGGGTTTTGAATAGAATGCACAAAATTCTTGAAAAAATTAGGGAAGAACGTACCTAGATTCCGGTTGCTTTGACTTGCGTGTCATTTCTTCGAATCTACGAATGTTGTGGAGGAAATCTTGGTGGAGGAATTGGGAGTGGAGTGGTGGAGAAGAAGAAATTAGGGTTTTGGGAGAGGGAGAGGGAGAGAGCTCTTTTTTTCTTTTTGAGGAGAGAAAGTGTAGAATGAGTAATGAGAAGAAATGAAGGGTTTGGGGGGTTGGGCTGCTCCCAAGCAAAATTTGGGTGCCCCCTAGCAAATTCTCCACCTTCTTGGGCTGCCCCTAAGTAAGGGTTGCCCCCAAGCAATTTTTGTGGTGCCCTTAGAAAAAACCTAAATTAGGTTTAGAATTTCTTTATGGTTGATGAAAGGAATTTTCGAATACGACAAATCCATATTTTTTCTTGAAATCCTAACCCTAGAAGACGACAAACGAGCATCTCGTTTTGGCCGTTCGGCTGCAACAGTCGGGTTTGAATACAATAGGACTGCCAGGCCTGTAGCAGTCCTAATATAAAGCAGGACTGCCATAGTCCTGGCAGTCCTCTTGTGAAAGAGGACTGGCAGGACTGTGGCAGTCCTGCTTTACATTAGGACTGCCACAGGCCTGGCAGTCCTAATGTAATGAGATATGGGGGTGGAAATGGGGGGGAGGAGGGAGGGTTGGTACTCTATGTTGCTCATATGGAGGGGGGGTGGGTAACTGCATGATGCTCATATACGGAAGAGGACTGCATGTCCAATTTCTGTTTTTATTATTTAATAACTATACGTCGTCCTGCAGTCCTTCGACCGCTAACAAAAGAATACGGCCAACCGTGTCAAAGCGGAAGAAAAGTGAGGGACGTCCTCTCGAGCGTCCGATTACAATTTCCAAACTGGCGCCCCAAGCTCGGTCTTGGACGTCGCCACCGGCACGTCAAGCTCGGTCGAAGCAACAAGCTCTTACTTCTACGCGTTCTTCCGATGACGACGATGTGCCAATTGGCTGACTCCTATCATGTCAAGGCGGTTCTGCTCCATCTGAGGAGGCCGGTCCTTCTGAGCTACCTGTCCGTCCGCCCGGTTGCTCAATGTTGGTTTCTTTTGAGAACCACATTGTATATGAAATATGGAAGAACCCGGTATGTATATGACGTTTGTAAGCTACCAGTTTAGTATACTATATATATATGTATTTCATAATTGTTATGTTTTTATGCTGTTCAATATACAGAGGAGATATCGTATCCTTAGGGCTGTGAGTCACGGGAAGAAAACCGTGTCCTGGCAGTTTGGAAGCTTATCGGAGGTCGTCCAGAGCAAAACCATACCAAGCGTCTTGCACAATTTGGCACAAAACACCTATCGGACAATGGATAGTGCCCTCATATCCGCCTTTGTGGAGAGATGGCACCCGGAGACCAACACATTTTATCTCCCAGCAGGGGAAATGATCATTACACTTGACGACGTCTACCAGATACTGGAGCTGCCAGAGACCGGGCGCATCGTGATCAAAGAACATTACACCAATGAGAAATCAGTGAAATGGTACGAGAAGATCGTCAAGTTTGTCTCAAGTCACCTTGGACTTCAGGCTACCAGTTTTACAACTCTGTCAGGCTTCAAGAAGTCATATGGAATTCCTCTGTCATTTCTGGTGGACCACTTCATGGATATGGAGGTGGATGACGATGACGATGATATGGTCGACGCGGTGGCCCGTGCGTACATATTGTTCGTCCTAGGAATGGTCGGCATTCCGGACAAGTCCGGAACGTCGATACATGCTAGGTACATGCTCAATTTATCTGAAGTGGATGACTTTATTGATATATCCTGGAAAAGCGGTATCCTAGCCAATCTTTACCGCGAGCTCGGCATCGCATCCCGTGTCGGGACTAAGACAACGGTCGGCTGTCAGACTCTGCTACATGTAAGAAAACTTCTAATATTTTAATCTTGTATACTTCATTTTGTTGTTTATTTTTTGACTATTCATTTAAAAATTGAATAGGCATGGATATACGAGCACTTTTCGATGCTCAGACAGGGTGACCTGAACCCAGAGTATGTTGAAAACCTTCCTAGAGTATCTCGATGGAGGCCATCCCAGCTGAAAACCAAAAATTGGCAAACACTGGCTTCCATTCGTGAAGTACTAGATAATTTGGTGCCAGAAGAGGTACTAAATTTTGACTTACTTTTTTTTATGTTAATTTTGTTTTGTTGTTAACTGTTTTGCTACAGAATTTTTGGAATCCATACCGGGATTTACGTGAGCAGAATCGTGAGGTCCAACCAGTTTCTTTATTTCATGGCATGATCACATGCTATGATATCATGGAGCCTTATATGTCCGATAGAGTACTTCGTCAGTTTGGCTTTGTACAAACTGTGTCGAAGCGCATACTACGAATATTGGAGCCTCCGCGCGGAACCCATCCTTTAAATTACAAACCGGCGAATTTCGACTGGGTGACCGACTTTTACTCCGAGTGACAACGACATGTACTTCGGGAATCTGAAAGACGACCGATCACCCTGATGGCCGACTGTAGCGAGGACTACATGTCGTACTTCCTGGGGGTCGGACATCCTAAGTTGTCAAACCCTACAAACCCGGGTCCCGTAGCCGTCGGAGCAATTGGAGCTCTTCCTTCTAAAAATATCTTGTATGTTGGGTTGGTGAGGATGGTGAGTTCCGTATTTGTAATTAGACTAAGATTTCCATATTTATAGACTTAATTCACTTATACTTTCATTTACAGTCTCAAAAGGTGAAGGGATTGGTCCAGACACTCCAGAGAGGTTGCCAAAGTGACACTAGTGTCACGGTCGCCAACGAGCTTGATCGTATCGACGACGTGGTCGAGTTCCCCTTCATGAATAATAGGGAGTATCGTTCAAAGCCCCGGCATGATATGTAGTTGGATGTGGAATGATCATTAGTTTGATATAATCTGGATGTTTTTGTAAAGATATTTTTGTTGTTTGAAACTTGAAGGATATATTTGTTGTTTGGAAACTTAAGTTGTTGGGCAGACTTTTGAAGGATATGTAGTTGACACTTATGTTATTTTTTTGAAGTTGGATATTTTGTCTGATATATAGTTGTAATTATGTTGTTATTTATGTACTTGTTGGATATGTAGTTGTCTGATATGTAGTTATTATCTACGTTTAAAAACTTAAGTTGGGCCAATTCTTGATTTATGTTGTTATTTAAGTGTAGGACTGCCAGGATCCTGGCAGTCCTAATTGAAACCCTCTGTGATGAGAGTTTCAAAATGAAACTCTCTGTCACAGAGAGTTTCAAATAGGACTGCCAGCACCCTGTCACGACCCGCTCCCGAATAATCGGACACGAGTCGGACACGCCCAGCCTTCGACGTTAGACACGATGAAGTAAGATGTACCAATATCTAGGAGTTATTACAAGTCTAAGAGTTATTACATTTCCAGCAAATGAAAAGTAAATTGATGTCTCTAATACAAAGTCCACTAAAACTAAAAGAAAGGTGCTAGGCTTCCTCAGCCTCTAAGTCCATAGCAACATCGGCTGGCTCATAGGTGCCTCCAGGCTCCTGCCCGTAATAAGTATCACAGATAGCCTCCAACTCACATGCAACATATCCTAATCAGGAGCGGAGCTAAGTATATCCAAGGAAATGAACATGAACATCATGGTATAGAAATAAATCCAGGAAAATATAAAGTACGATAAATGAGAATATGACATGAAACTTGAACATGAATACTGAAAAGTAAATACAGGGAACATGACATGAATCCTGAACATGAAATACACAATGAACCTCAAGTGTGCAATATATCGAAATACATCCAGAGTGTGTGATCGACTTGTGTAGATTCAGAAAACATGAAATGGTACGGCTTCTGTCCCGCGTGCACGATGCGGGGCCTAAGCTATTCACATAAATAGTAACTCGGGTTTGATCACACATCTCTAGTATTTCCCCTCCCAAACACAAGTAAACTCAAGGAACCAGATACCAGACAATCTCATAAAATATCGTGTCAACCAGAAGATACAAGAATGAATATACATGACATGAAGAAATGGACAAATCCGAGGAGTATACTTGTCACTCCCGTTATACGTATTTTTGTATACGTATACGAGATCTCTGACGTTTGTCAGGTGACCCATAGTTGGACTTGACTTGCTAGCCTAGTCTAGGTTGGTCTTGACTTGGTTTGGTCTTGGTTTAGCTTGGTTTCGTTTATTTTGGTTTGGCTTGGTTTGATTGGGCTTTTGGTTCATTATGAGAGAACCCTTCCCCTTTATAAACCCACCAACCCTTTCTCTCTCTTCATTACTTTCTTACTTTTCATTTACTCCTTCTTCCTCATAACTCTCTCTACCTACCAAGAGCTTAAGCAAGCGCAACTTGTTTCATGGAGGAACTCCATTTTTATTGTTCTATTGTCTTCCTCACGAGATTCTAAGACACTTTAGTACTTTGCATTTTCAATTTCCATGGTTTATTTCTTGTAGATCTAAGTTTGTTGTATTTTTGGATTTCTAGGGTTTTGATCTATCAAACTTTATTATTTTTAAGTTTTGATTATTTCATGTTGTAGAGAATTTCATTCTACCCCATTTTGACCTATGAAAGTCCAAATTTTGACTTACGGTGAAGGTTTTATGGAGCTTGGAAACTATGGGTTCCATGGCCATCCTTCTCAGATTTTCAGAGATGGATGGGTCCCCATCGACCCAGCCGCATAGATGACACCCCATCGACCCTGCCGTATAGATGGCTCCCCATCGACCCTGCCGCATAGATGGCACCCCATCGACCCTGCCGCATGGATGGGTCCCCATCGACCCAGCCGCATAGATGGCACCCCATCGACCTTACCGCATGGATGGGTCCCCATCGACCTAGCCGCATAGATGGCTCCCCATCGACCCAGCCGCATAGATGGCACCCCATCGACCCTGCCGCATGGATGGGTCCCCATCGACCCAGCCGCATAGATGGCACCCCATCGATCTAGCCGCATAGATGGCTCCCCATCGACCCAGCCGCATAGATGGCACCCCATCGACCCTGCCGCATGGATGGGTCCCCATTGACCCAGCCGCATAGATGGTACCCCATCGATACAGCCGCATAGATGGCTTCCCATCGACCCTGCCACATGGATGGGTACCCACCCACTGCCACATGAGCCCCCATTCACCCTTGGCCGCATAATGCCTATTTTAGCTGTTTTCTTGTCCTATTTGGCTGATTTGTGGTCAGAATTTCTCCCAACTTCCAACATGAAAGTTGTAGATCTTTTTCTTGGCTTCAAGACTATGTTACTAGCTATTTTGTGCAACTTTTTCTCATTCATGATAATGTAAGGATAGAACACGATAGTGGCCTGTTAAGGCGCACTCTTAACCAGTAAGAAGTAACAAGTAACACGACACGATAGTGGTCCGTTGTGGTGCACCCTTAACAAGTAACCTTTACATGATAACTCTTGATAGTGACCCGTCGTGGTGCACTCTTGACAAGTAACTTGACATGATAATTCTTGATGGTGGTCCATCGTGACGCACTCTTGACATGATCTTGATAAGTAAGTCTAATTAACATGTAATCTTGAATGTTGTTGCGGCGGCTATCTTGTAATGACCATGGTTCGTATTACGTATTTTGGAATACGTGTACGTATCTTGACTCGTATTGCATGTCTCCTGGCTTGGTTCGGCTTATTTGGGTTGGCTTGGTTCGGCTTGGGTTGCTTATTGGTTCATCATGAACCAAAGGGAGAACCCTTACCTACCCCCACCCTCACCATTTATTAATCCTACTCTCTTCTCTCTCCTCATTATCACTTCTATAACTCTTCTTCTTCTTCTTCATTTACTCCTCTCCACCTACACCCAAGAGCCCTAGGCAAGTGCAACTTGCTTCATGATGGATCTCAAGTTTTATTGTTCCATTCTCTTCTTTACATGATTATAAGCCTCTTTAGAACTTAGAGTTTTTGATTTTTATGGATAGATTCTTCTAGATCTACATTATAACTTTAGGGTTTCATGAGTTCATAGAGTTTTCTTGGTTTTGATCTACTAAAACTTGTTATTTTCGAAAACTAATAGTTCCATGAGCAAGAGCACGAAATTTCGTATGAATTTGGTTTTTGATTCACCTCATTTCGAGTTAAAATGAAGTTTTTATGGCCAAAACAAGTTTTCTGAATTTTTCATGTCGTCTGAGTAAAATTTTACGCAGGGAACCCTGATATTGCGTATTTTACGGTGGATAGTATCCAGAATGTAAAATTTTACGCAGGGAACCCTGATATTGCGTATTTTACGCTGGATAGTATCCAGAATGTAAACTTTTATGCAGGGAACCCTGATATTGCGTATTTTACGCTAGAAAGTATCCAGAATGTGAATTTTTACGCTGGAACCCTCCTCTTTTGCGTATTTTACGCAGAATTAAATTTTTGGCGTAAAAAGTGCACAGAATGACTGTTTTTGCCAAGTTTAGCTATTTTCTAGCCAGAATTTCGAAAAACTTAAAACATAAAAGTTTTAGATCTTTGTCTTGCCTCTCCGAATATCTTTGGAGCACCTCATTTGGAGTTTGTTTGTGGAAGTTATGCCCTGTCTCCTGAGCCAGATGATTCCTCTACAGCTCTTGCACCCTGTTTATGTTTAGTTATTGCATATATGCTCATACCAGGTTAAATGTTAATTTTAAATATGTTTCATGACACGATGATGACCCGTTATGGTGCACTTTTGACAAATAACATGACATGATAGTGGCCCGTCGTGGCGCACTCTTGACAATGAATTTGACATGATATATATCTCGAATGCTGTTGCGATGGCTAGCATGTCATGACAAGATTGAATGGCCTGGACACCGTGGGTGATTGTGTTTGTACAAAATGAACCGGTAATGTTTTGCATCATGTCTAGGACAGGGATCCATGAGTACCACGTTCAGGGGTACCTACTGAAAATGGCTAAGGCTAATAACTAGAATATTACAGTAGTCATGAGAGATTTTTTCAGTTACAGGCGATCTCGTTATCCCGGCCACCGTTGTTAGACTTGTAGCCTGCCGTCGAGTAGGACACATTTCCAGCCCACTGTCATGTGGGGCACTTCATGAAACAAGTTCTATGCACACTGTCATGTGTTGCACACCAAGCCACCTAACAATTCTTGATAAATTCTTAATGAATCCAAGTCGCCTGGATAACCTGGATAGCTGCAGGGCTTGTGGCTGGGGGAACATCTCACTGCATCTTGCTAGTAACTAGGCCTGTGATAACCTAGTTAGTTAAAGTATCAAGCCGTACTTATTGCTTGGCCGTGATTGTTGGATGAGGCATAACCAGTCTAGTCTTGTCTTGATCCTGTACAAGATTGTTACATGTCCTGATTTTCTTATATTATCTTGCAGATAAATGGTGGAAAACCAAGTTCCGTTCAGATGAAGGGTTACAACCCCGGTCCTTGTTTGGTTTACGGGTTGTAACCTGGTTATCTGAATAGTTCCATAGTTATCTCGTCGTATATCATCATGGTATTTTTTATATTTCCAGTTCTTATTGTTTAATTATATTCTTGTGCTAATTGCTGGTTTTAGTTCCTAAGTGAAGCCTCCTTTATGGCACTTGCTCTTTCTGGGATCTGACCCAGCTGGTTTTGTATGGCCAGATATCGGAGCAGCACCAGAGGATCTACCGACCTTCCAGCCAGATGGTGACCACCAGGCGTAACCAGGGCAACGAGTGGATTATTTTTGGCTCTCCCACTCTATTGTAAAATTATTCTTTTGAGGCGTTTAGCCGGCGAGCACGTGTTAGCTCGTATTGCATACCTTATTACTGTCTGCCTACGGGCTGTAACATGATTGACAGATCCTAGGGTTGATCATGTATGACTAAACTCTTGCTAGTTTTCACATTTTGTAACGACTAGCTTCATGATCAGCTAAATATGTAATGTTTGGGACGCCTTACTATTATATATTTGGTGATCTTACATCTTGTAACATTTACTTACTTGCTTATGATTGAGACACTAGGCTTGTTTATGACCTTAAGAGACTGATGGATTATAGTTAAACCCTCATATATCTAGACAGCCGTGACCGTATGGTGAGATGGATTCCATTTTATTATACGTAGCTGGCTATGTTTGATCCCGCTCTCCAGTATTCTGGTTCTGGGGCGTGACATATCTCGACTTGCTAGTAAATTCTCATCATGACACCGTGGGTGATTATATTGATTGTGCTTGTATAAGCTACCAGTCTTGTCTCGCATCATGTCTAGGACTTGTATTCCTGGTTACCACGGTCAGGGATTCATGCTGAATCTGGCTAGGATTAATGACTAGATTGATCAAGTAGCTCATATAGATAGAGATATTTCGGCTACAAGCAATCCCGTTATCTGGGCGCCTTCTCTGATGGACTTGTAGCCTGCCGTTGAGTAGGGCACATTTCCAGCCCACTGTTATGTGGAGCACTTCCTGAAACAAGTAATATGCACACAGTCATGTGTTGCACCCTTAAGTCACCTAATAGGATACATTTGTCTCCTGGGCGATGTATCCACTATAAAGCCTTGTAACTTGCGTCTGGATAACCTGGATAGTCTGCAGGGCTTGCGGCCGTAGAAATATCTCATTGCATCTTGCTAGTAACTAGGCCTGTAATAACCCTAGTTAGTTAAAGTATCAAGCCATACTCCTTGCTTGGCCGTGAATGTTGGATGGTGTCCTATCTTGTCTAGTCTTGCCTAGATCCAGTACATGGCTATCTCATGACACGCTTGTTTATGCTTACTTATCGATAATTGGTTAGAGACTAAGTTCTGTTCAGGTGAAGGGTTACAACTCCGATCCTTGTTTGGTTTACGGGATGTAACTTGGTTACCGGAATAGTCTTTTAGTTATCTTATCGTTTATCACCCTGTTTTCTCTAACTCATGTCTTTTGTCATTCCATTTATGTCCTTATGTACTTTTATGTGCTAATATGCTGGTTTTAGTTCTTAAGTGAAGCCTCCCTTGTGGTACTTGCTCTTTCTGGGGTCTGACCCAGCTGGTTTTTGTATGGCCAAATTTTGGAGCAGCACCCGAGGTTCTACCTGTATTCCAGCCAGATGGTGACCACTAGGCGCAACCCTGGCAACGAGTGGATTTTATTTTGCTCTCCCACTCTAGTGTAAATTATTCTTTTGAGGCGTTTAGCCGTCGAGCAAGTGTTAGCTCGTGTTGAATACTTATATTTCTTGTCTGCCTATGGGCTGTAACATGATTAACAAATCCTAGGGTTGATCATGTATGACTGAAACTCTTGTTACTCCTCATATTTTGTACGACTAGCTTCATCATCATCTGTATATGAAATGTATGGGACGTCTTATTATTGAATATCTGATGGTCTAAAATCTTGTGACTATTATTACTTGCTTGAGATTGAGACACTAGGCTTATTCTTGACCATAAGAGACTGTTGGCTTGTAGAAAAACCCTCATACATCTAGACAGCCGTGACCGTATATGGAGGTGGAATACACTTCTATATTCGTAGCTGGCTGTGTCTGTCCCCGCTCTCCAGTATTCTGGATCTGGGGCGTGACAATACTTGCCTTGCTCAGGGTGATCAAGTAAGGTTAGTGATGCTGGATATCCTCCTGTCAAATGATTTATAATATTTTATTGAGTTAACAGTTAAAAACTAAATTTATTTAACATAAATATAAGCTACTAACTATTTCCTAGATTTATAGAACATGCTTATGGTTAACCTTTATATCTAAACTTCACCAACCATGGCATTCCTAGTTAAAAGCTCAAGTATCCATCCCACCCAATATTCCTAAACATGAATGCTCCTATAGGTTATCATAATATTCTAGAATATTGATATGAACTACAATTATTAGCTAAAGAGACATGGCGACTGACAGCTCTAAGGTTAAGTCCCAACTAAGACTTATACAATTTTAGTCCTTAAACAGGACATGGAAACAATTCAGTCCTGGGTAGGACATTGAAACAGTCCAGTCTTGGGTAGGACTGATATCAACAGTCCAATCCAGTCCATAAGCAGGACTGATACCCACAGTCCAGTCCAGTCCATAAGCAGGACTGATACCCACAGTCCAGTCCAGTCCATAAGTAGGACTGAAACCCACAGTATATATAATCTATTAGTCTTGCCTGTTAGGATAGTCCAAGACATTAAGACTTACTAATTCCCAGCTTTAGCTAGTTTTCAGAATTGGTAGCTATTGATACATCCCATAGGTAGCTAAGGACTGGTTGCCAATTAGCATGTAACCCTCATAGTCATAATACTGACAAGTTTCAATTGTTCACAAGTATCAGTCCTCTAACAGGACTGCTACCAAAGTTACTGAGCTAAGACAGTCCTAAACACCAAACAATTTCTAATTCAAAACTGAAGCTTGGTCCCTATAGCCTACACCAAATTCAAGGAATAAAGATCCAAACTCAGTCTCAGGAGTCCAAAATAGTTTGCTAAAACATCTACAGTCCAAAGCATTCCTGCTAATCTATACCATTACATTACACACTACACTTCCAGGAAAGTAGGGATAGTGCAGTAGTCAGAGGCATATAGAACCTGGTCCCTTATGAGTCAGGGCATAGGTTGCAACCCAGGGCTCTAACTCAGGGTGGTTGCCCTTAGGCTCAATTCAACTCTTCCAAATGGAAATCAGGTATGGTGATACGAACATGATTGCAATGTATATATCCCAATTAATTGAGGATAGGCAGTTACAAGGATACAAACCTGAGATTACATTTCAAGAATTGAACTGACACTAAGGATGTCTCTAACTGAACATACTCAACCAATAGTTGTCTTCACAACCTTAACTTCATTCTCAGCCATAGCTTAGTAAAACTCTTCTAGTACATTGTTGCATGCACAAGACTGTTTCCAGGAATTTAGAAGACAAAGTAAAGGCACACTCTATATAGATCATAAGCCTAATCTTTATACATCATTAAGAATATTATTAATCTATTGATCAGGTAGATAGGGTTCAGATCACAACTGATCCTTAATGGGCCATTCAAGTTCAATCTACAACCTAATATTTAAATTTCCTGCAACCATGTTCACAGGAATAGAACATTAACACTCTCCAACTTAACCCAACCTGTCACCTTCAATTCAAGATGCAAAGAACAGGGCTAACTTTCAATTTATCATAGTGCACAAATGAAGTTCTAGTCCTCAAGTCTATCAAGTTCAGAATAGGTATCATAAACTCTCTGGACTTCTCAGAGTAACAATAGATTGATAGGTATCTGATAAATGATAGGTTCCAATTTACTAACTGTTCTTCTTAAATCTTCACTCATACTCGAAACTAATCTGCTAACAGTACTCAGACCAAGATTCAAGGAAAATCACAACGACAACCTCTCTAATAAACATTAAATACAAACTCAGTCCACAATACTTCTTTCCAATAACATACCAAGGAAATTAGATAAGATTTCAAGGAATTACCTGAAGACAAGGATCAAACTTGTCATAGCAACACAGCCACGAGACTCGGACACGAATCACTCGATATCCAAGCTGCCAGTCTCTGTTGAGGCAATTCAACAAACACGTTTCAAGCGTAAATGTGAATCACTCGGTTAACTCAAACTAAATTCTACGTTCCATAAAACAATTAAGAAACAAAATACTTACAAGGAGAATAATCTCGATGGAGGAAATCCAAATTAGCCAGACTCCAACAAAACCAAATAATCCTATATAATTCAAAGCAGAGTAAAATAAACTAAACCAGTGCTTACACTGAGATTAACCAAATTGATTCATACAAGATTTATACTCACCAGGTTCTCAAACCAAAGTATGAGAAAAATTTAAATCGATCGCCTCGATTGTGAAATCAAGATTGATTCGATATCAACAGACAAACTTTAGTCAATTCCTCTGATTGAAGAATTGAGTTTACTGCTTCGATCTGAAAATTCAGATCTATGAATCAAACCAAATCAAAAGAGAAATTTCCAAAAACCAACAGAGATCGAGATTGATCGAGATCAACAAGGACTTACTGATATTGTAGATCGATGAAGGAAATGACCACCGGAGCTGACAATTTGAGGAGTAGTCGTCGAGTAAGGAACGTCACCGCTAGAGATCCACACCAGGGAAACGCTTCTGCCACTGGTGATTCGAGATGCTTTAGCTGTCAATGAAATGACTCGATCGCCTCCTTCATCATCATCCTCGCCATCTCGTCAGAATGTGGATTAGGGTTCTTCAAGGTTGAAGAAGGAAGGAGATGGAGATTGAGCTCACAAATAGAAGAATCGCAGGATTTAAATAGGTTACAGACTCAAAAATTTGCTGTGGAATTCAAGTTGGTGCCAATTTGCTGTAACCTTCCAGTAGTGGAGAGTACTAAAGAAACGGTTGAAAATTTGAAATCTGATCCCAAACTGAAAACTAATCCTTTTGTTTATAAGAAGAAAGTAATGGGCTGAGAAGCCCAGACCCATTTCTAAACAAACAAAAAGAGAAAAAATATACCCAACTTGTTTCTCAAATAATATTATAAAAGAAATATTGTGAAACAATTAATTAAGGACTGTCATAAAATTTATTTATTTTTTTAAAAATATATATTGAGAAGTGGGGTTACACACCATGGCAGTCCTACTTAAGTGTAGGACTGCCAGGAGGTGGCAGTCCTATTTATAACTCTCTATGATGAGAGTTTGAAACTGAAACTCTCTGTCAAAGAGAGTTTCAATTAGGACTACCATCCCCCTAGCAGTCCTACACAAAAGGAGGACTGCCAGGGTGCTGGCAGTCCTACATAAGTGTAGGACTGCCAGGGGGGTGGCAGTCCTATTTATAAAGGGAAAGACCGAGACAAACGGCAAAAGTGCTAAAATGGAGGTCCAAACATCATTTTTTTACGATTCTAAAATTTCGGAAGGCCGACTAACAAAGAAGCTGTTAATTTCTGGCTCCTCGAAGATACGCTCATTTTGTGACAAACCGAACCTCGTTTCGACCTCCCAGTCAAAAGTTATGGCCCTCCAAAGTTTCAACTAACCATAAAATGCAGGAGAATGGCCATTCTCCGTGTTAGAACACGAAAAATGTTAATTTTGCATGAGGGTGGCCATTCTCCGTGTTAGTAACACGGAGAATGCATTCTCCGTCTTAATTTCACTACACCAAAAAGGGTAATTTGAAACATTTAGTATTTTAGACTTTGGAACGGTTTATATGTGTTCCTAGACCTTGGAACATGTGTTAATTGTTCCAAACAACTAAAGTGTTCCTAAAGTTAATTTACTTAAAATTAAATTAAAATTTTATGTTTTGGAACGGTCAATAAATGTTTTTGTTTACGTTCAATAACATATATTAATTACAAGATTAAGAAGAGAAGTGTTCCAATTCTTTATTCTAACCTAAATACCCCCTCATCAGTTACATGTATTCCACAAAAATTCTAATTCTCCCGCACTATTTTTCAGGTTTTTCTCTCCTCCCTCTTTCTCTCATGGAGCTTTCTCTACTCTTGAACTACAAAATTTAAAATTTCTCTCATTTGTAGTTCATCTTGTAACATCTTTTTTCTTCATCTATAATTTATTCGTGATTATGTATAAGGTTTTCATCTAATTCTTAATTCCTCAAAAGTGTTACTGATGGTTTTTCTTGTGTTGAATATTCATTTGAGAAGGAGGAGGTGTTCGAGATGCATAGGTTGCACCCCTCCAACCGACGTGCCACAGAGGAATGGATCGATCCCAAGGGTATGATCCCGTCGACACATCATACTCGGGGAATAGATCTATCTCTATGGTCCCACAGGATGAGGTCCCCGAGGAGGAGGTCGTTTTCTAGTGCCGTCGAGGAGAATCAGTGGTACGTATGGAAGGAATTGTTACGGGTGAGGAGGACCATCTCCATCACCCCTTTAGTTTGTACACACAATATGTTTGTTGAAATGCTTTAGGAGAATAAAATTAGTTAGCCTGTGTAATCTAATTCGTTTTTGGCATGATAGAAACTAGCTTGTGCGATCCAAAATAATAAGATTCAATTCAGAGTATATATGCATAATGTGCACAGTAAATGAATCTGACATTGAGGAGTATGCTTCTTGATTATTGTTTGAAGTTATTAAAGTTTTTTTTAGCTCTTTGTAAGTTAGCAATGATTAGAAGGATGATTTCAAAAAGTACTCATGTAAAAATATCTGACATTGTTATGCAATTATAATCACTTTTCTATACTTTTTCAAGCTTTTAAGCTTGTTAAATTAGGCAATTATCACATTATGATTTCATAGAAATCAGTCCAATATTCAATTACTAACTGAAACCAATGTAAAAATGCATATAATTTGTAATTCTTTTTTTACTTTAATTTTTTAATAAAACTCGTAACATTTTTGCAATGCCAAGATTTTGTTTAATGTACTAGTGTCAAGATGTGTGAGTTTTATTTCAACCATAGTGAAGAAAAGAATTCATGTGATGTATGAGTTTTATTTCTATATTTCAATAGCGAGTGAAGAGTACCGTGGCTTTCTTGTAAGAAGTGAAGTTTTAGTGACTTGGGAGTGAGGTCACTGATGCACCTTATTTTCTGTATTTCAATAGTTAGTATCGTTTCTGTTACTATAGGACTTCATAATCTTTTCTACTATTTGTGGGGGAACGTTTCTTTTTATTTATATTTACATTTTGTGCTTTGACTATTGAAGTACGAGGAGAGGATAATTATGTCGTAAGTTAGGTTCAATCTAATTAGCAACTAAATTGGCTTAGGATTAGTTTTTTTGTCTGGTTTGATAGATAATCTTGTTTGGGTCATCCTGCACTTGGTTTATGATTGGTTTAGACATGATAACAGAGGCTCGGACCTGATTAGATAACAATATGACTGGTTCAAGTTCTTTTTGGTACTGTCTTTGTGAATTGGCTGAGTACGTGCTTGACAAGCTAAAAATATATTGTTTTGTTGTTCCTTTATAATCTGGGCTTAAAATGGAAGGAGAAAGCTGAAAACCTTGAGTTAGAGCTGCAACTGTTACAAAGCTCAGTCACTATGCCTATCTTTGAATTGTTAGTTGAATCATTCGTTATTACAGTCCTTGCAAATTTATTTGTTTTCTTAAGAAGCAGAAAGTAGATTGTCTGGCCTCTAGATTTTGGTATCCAGTCTGAATGGCAATTACACATGTTTATTTAGAAATAAATATTCCTCAGAGTGAACACCACACAACAAAGAAAGACAGGCAACAAGACTTGGTTAAAGATGGCAAAAGTTATGCATGACGAGACAACTTGAATAAGGGGATACACCCATAAGGTAATGGTTTTTGTGAGGACGCGTGCCTCTGCAAAAACAAATGATGGTTTGATATTGCTTCTTCCTGAAGTCAGATGAGTCCCTACGGATTTGCCAGTCTAGTTGCAGCAGATAGTACCTACCTTCAGTGATAGCGACGTCTTTGGTTTATATCCATGGACCTCAAAGAAATCACAAGAAGATGAGTAGATCTCCAAGATATAATCAAATAGGAGGAAAGACTTGAAATATCATGTTTGAAAGAAACTTGAGTTGTTGTAGATGGAAAGTGGGTTAATAACCCATTGCCTGTTTTCTTGGCTGGAGCCCTATGTTCTCCTAATGAAGGGACTTTTGTCGGATATTTGACTGGTGCAAGGAGTAGGTGAACTTATTATGACTGGGTGATTAGAAGAGTTATCGAAGAGGCCAGAGACCTCGTTAGGCAAAGCAAAGAAGAAAGATCAAATAAATCTTCCATATGTGGTAGTCTGTTCCACCTAGGATTGAGCTGTGAAGTAGGATAACGACGACTGAAAGCAAACTAAATTTTATTGCTCAAACAAGTAAAGAGAGACATGTATAAACTCTCTTGTATCCTCATGCAGTCGAGTTTCGAAGTAGGAAAAACAAGAACTCATCAAACCAAACTAAAATTTATTACTCTTTTATGTAAAGGGGACATTTACGAACTTGGCGAACTCTCTCTTAGTGCATGGTGCCTTATACTCTATTGAGTGGAATATATTGGACACAATGAAGTTTTCTTTATCTAGTAAACCAACCCGCAAGTGCCCTTATCAGTACCTTTATATATCATGTGAAATCATCAATTGCAAGATTTGACATGGAATAGTGAGCTGCTGTACCCATATCTGTTTCTTCTGTATTAATCATTTTTTCTCCAGTGTCCACACATCTGTTTATTAAATTAAATACCAATAATTGAATATACTTAATAACCACTTTCTTACATCTATGTATTTAACTGTTGTCAGATGTGGAAAAAAATGAAGACAAGTATTCAAGCTTGTTATTTTTGTGGTTTTCCTTGTTTTGGGAAACCTGGACAAACTTACTCGATGGTATTTGGAAGTCATGTCTCTATGATTGACCTTGAGATGTTAGAGATGCAATATATGTGTTCCACCGTTATAATGCAACTGTATGTTACTTGATAATATTTATGAAATCCTTCTGTGATATCCTTATTCAGGTTTCTGCATGAAGATGTTTATGCAGCTTTATAATTTATTTATAATTGCAAAACTGATAATGGCTATATATTTATAATCAACAGTTGTGGAATAGATACAGATTCGCGAATCTTAATGCAATCAGGCAAGATGCTAGTCTCTCAAGCTTCCAGTTATTCATCTGCAATTTTGCAGCAGAAACGTGTGCCAAAGCCGTGTGTCACCTCTTGATGTAGTAAAAAAGAGGTTTCAGGTATGAACCTAGCTTCCGAAAATGCTGTCAAAGTTCTCCATGTATTGCTGCTTAGTGATGCAGTGCCAAACTGGGAGGAAGGAAGAAATCTCTTCGTAAGCAGTATAGTGACTAAATGTTTTCATTTTCTCTTTTTGTTTATTCTATTTTTCTTTAACAGCACGTATAATGGTTGTGGAACCCTTTGTTATTGTATAGGGAGGCTCTATTTAAGCCTTTTCTAGTGTAATAGGTTGTTTATTACTTGGGTACTCTTTGAGACGTTTAGTTCAGAATTTGAAGATGTACTAGTTTATATGGTTTAAATGAGTGTCGGGTAGGTCAGTCCTAGTTGGTACCTACCCAGTTTAGTCTTAAAAAAAAGAATATTGGTAATATTCTCGAGAGAAAAATATTCTGATCATAGATTTCTTGTGATATGATTATTAGATGTCTTAGATTATAGCTCCTTTTGAGATTGGAAAACTTTCATCATGCATATCTTTATATTTGAGCCCTATTATAAGTGACAGGATCAAGTTAGGAAATGTTAAGACAACTATGCTACTATATACATTTTTTTACTAAAAAATTCAAAATCCATGTTGTATGGTGTGTCAAACACATACTGGAACATTTCAAAACATATTACGGAAACGTCAAAATAGATAAATTTGTGTCACCATGTCTTCAATTTGTCGAATTTGCGTGTGAAACGTAGGATAATGGTAATGCATTTTAAAAACTTCTGTAGTGATATCTCAATAGTTCTTGTAAATTCTCCTATTTCTATTGTCATCATGTGGCGCTACATGATATTGGCATCAGTAGATCTGAATCATCATTTAACATACCATAGTTTGAAATTATCATATACTTGTTCAATACTTGATCAAACAATTAAGGAAACTAATTTGTTGTTGTTGTACTACTGATATTATTGATAGGGAATTCCCTGGGAATGCAGTAGAGGGGCAGGTGTGAAGGTTGATGATGTAGTGTGGTTGAGAATTGAGATAAGTTGGGAGCAGTGGATATGTAGGTCAAGGTGCAGTAGTTTTATTGAAATTAAGCTTTATATTCCAATGTCGTTTTTGTTGTTTTAAAGTTTACAGGTTGCAGGCACCTGGTAATATCTTAACTCTCTATGTTCACAGTTATAGAATCTTACTCTAGAACTAAGCTGTATTTACATGTTTGTATTTTGATCTTATCATTGTGACTAGTATTTTTTTCCTTTTTTCCAATGCAGAATGACTTCCATTAAAACCCCAACTAAACTCACAATAAATTGATAATTGTTTCAAGAAATCTGTGTTCTAGATTTGAACACCTCAAAATTAGTTGATTGAAATATTGTGCATTGTTCTTAATGCCTTCACCTGTATCAAGCCATGCCACTCGGTCTTCTCCGTGTCATCATCAATGGTCTGTCTGTCTTTAGTCACACAATACCACCCACAAATTATTTAGCCACAATTAGAATTGGTTGATGATGGTCCAAGCGAAATACAATATATGGTTAAAATTTTCTTGTTCATTGCTTTGTTAGTTAATGAGAGTCTTTAATGATTAAAGAAGATCTCAAGGGTAGAGTGGAAGTTAATTTGGCATGACGGTTAAATGTGGGATATATGATAAAGCATATATGGCTCTTTAGGTTGTACCATATTTTTTTGAATGTTTCATTCTAGCTGATGATGCGTAACTTTTATACCTTATGGAATGAAATGAAGCAATGAGTTTTGACTTCGATTATGTTTACCAAAGGTTTTTCTTTTCTGGTGACATAATTTATTTATTATGTTCATCAAATTGCATAAGAAGATAGCCTAGGTAGTCATTGGGCACTTATATGTTTAGAGTTTAGACATGCATTAGGCTAGCCATCAGACAACTGCCAACCATGAACTTGTATAAGCATCAACCATCTAGATAAAGTAGTGTCAATACTGAGTCCAGATAAAGTGTCTTGTAGCTATGATTTTTCTATTGCCTAATTCTTAAAAACTCATTGTAAACAGAGTGCTCTGATTATAGTACTCGATTATTTATACCTGACAAATCTTTCACTTCTTACAACCAAATTTTTTTTATACTTCCAAACAACGTCACACCCTCCCCTTGCAACCTGGAGTACATGGGAGATAGTGTTGTCCTTCATCCAAAGAAAGCCTTAAAGGATTATTGTGATTGAAATGGAAGCACTTTAACTATAGTATTCAAGGACTTGGGCATGCAAGTTTGTTACATGGCATTTTTCTTTTGTGGATATCTGAGTCCTCTAGTTATCTTCCCCATATTCTATTTCTTCCCGGTGTAAGAGTACTTTGGTTACGCAGAAGTGCGAGTGACTCAACATGTCCAGACCTATGCCATGTATTATTGGTGTTTCTACTTCTTCAAGCGTATCATGGAAACTTTCTTTGTCCACAGATTCAGCCGTGCAACTTCATTTGTATCTAATGTGTTCAGGAACTATGCTTATTATTGGATTTTTGGGGCTATCATTGCTTACTTTGTTAACCATCCACTATATAATCATGTCAGTCACATGCAAATAAAGGTTGGCTTTGGTTTTGGGCTGCCATGTCAAGTGTCAAACCTTTATTACCTTATTATCTTGAGGGGCCTCAGAAGCTGGCCGTGCTGGGTATCAAATTCCTCGCGGGTTCCTATTCAATATAGTGATATGTGCAAACTACACCACCAAGATCTACCGGTGGATCGGCTTCAATATTTCCATATATACAGTTGCAGGTTGTGTTTTCGTTATGGTGGCTGTTTCAATAATGACCAACCGGGCCTTGCGAAGCACCGCAGGTTGAAGAAGGTAAACGCTCTTTAAGTTTTCTTGAAGCCGTGGAACAGATCATATATACTTGATAAAGTCGTAGGCTTCCTTCTTTTACATTCTGCATTGTCCCTGATCATTTGCTTTTTCATCAAGGTTGATTTGAAGTAGAATTACAACAACCATCTATACAAATTCACTGTCAGTTTCTTTTAGTACCTGACCTTTGATTCAAATCATAAACATAAACAAGGTTTATCATAAAATCATGTACTTTTTCTAAGATAGATCAGGCTTCTTTGACATAATGTTGCCTTCTAAACTATCACATGTTTTTAGTTAGTCTTGCCTCCGTGCAGGAGTTTCAACAATAGCATCTTTCACATTGATGTTGCTATTTTTTTCTTTAATTAGCTGCAAATATTATGAACCGTTGTTGCACATGATTTATTTTTTGTAGTTGGAACCAGAACTTCATTGACCACAATCCATAATGAAAAAATTAATTCCCATGAAAGTATTGTCTATCATCCGCTAGACATGAATACGGACTATGTTTTGGGTTAGTTTGGAGCCTACACACGACAATTTATAATGCGATACTGATGAGAAACTCCTAGATATTTAGATAAGCTTTGCAAATTATCTGTAAGTTGGGCGTAGTACCAGATTTATATGTATTACCAAGTACCAGATTATGAAGTATTCTTTTATTATGCCTAGTTTTGATATTTTTGCTTCAGATAACAATTTCCCCCAGTGTTTTGAACATGTCTGAATCTATATTTATTAGCGATCACATGATTTTAACTTGTTTCTTAATGTTGCATGCAGGTGTTGCTAGTTGTTGTTTAAGCCTCTATCATTCGGTTGGAGAATAATTTTGGGATCATGTTTCGAAGAACTAATTTTTTATGAGACATCAAAGTAGGTGTATTAAGAAAGTTGGGTCATCCATCATTTCATCTAGGAGGGAGTTTTTGATGGTGCTTTATTTTAAATTTTTCTAGTTTCATTTTGAATATTAGGACCTAGAGGTGAATGTTATCATATTTTGTACTTGTCAATAATTTTGAAGTATTTCAGTAGTTTGGTGAATATTTGTGACTTGTGCGAAGCATTAGATGCTTTTTCAAATGCCATGTTTATATTATCATTTGGAAGGCAAGTTTTGACTATGTATGTTTGAGATAATCTATTGAAGTGTATGGAAGAGATGTTTTGCATGTGTTAATAATTTGCTCAAATGTTCTCTCATTGACTAATGTGTTTAACCTTGTGTTGATAATGGATGAAAGTATAGTATGTTGATGTCATCATTTAATGTACTTTCTTCAAAAATCTGATTGCACCACTTATTATGTGTTTCCATGTTCAGTTTAGAAATCATTAGATTTAATTATGGTTCAAACTAAAAATTGGAATGAAAAAATGAAATTAAAAAATAAACAGGAACGTTAATAAAATGTTGCAAAAGTAGCCATAAGAATAATGCAACATTGTTACAACTTATATTTAGGAACGACCTTAAAGTGTTCCAAAATGACATTTAGAAACATTTTAAAGATGTTCCAAAAACACTTTAGAAACACATTATATATGTTCCAAAGACTACTTTTGGAACTCCTAATACATGTTCCAAACTAAATTTAGGAATGCATTATAAATGTTCCAAATATTGCAATGCCACTTTTAGGAACGATTATGATATGTTCCTAAAAATATTAGGAACATAAAAAATTTGTTCCTAATGGCCCTTTTTGGTGTAGTGTTTATACGGAGAATGACCATTCTCAGTGTTAGTAACACGGAGAATGGCATTCTCCGTGTTAATTTACACGGAGAATGCCCATTTTTCGTGCTAAATTACATGGAGAATGGCCATTCTTCGTCTTAATTTACACGGAGAATGGCCATTCTCCGTGTAATTTAGCACGAAGAATGGTCATTCCAGTGTTAAAACGCAGGAGAATGGCCATTCTCCGTGTTAGAAACACGGAGAATGCCATTCTCCGTGTAACATGGAGAATGGCCATTCTCCGTGTTAATTTACACGGAGAATGGCATTCTCCGTGTAAGCATTCTCCGTGTTAATTTACACGGAGAATGGTCATTCCCAGTATTAAAACGCAGGAGAATGGCCATTCTCCGTGTTAATTTACACGGAGAATGACCATTCCCAGTGTTAAAACGTAGGAGAATGACCATTCTCCGTATAAGTTAGTACGGAGAATGATATTCTCCGTGCTAAATTACACGGAGAATGGCCATTCTTTGTGCTAAATTATACGGAGAATGGCCATTCAAATGTTAAAACACAAGAGAATAGCCATTTATAAAACTCTGTGATGAGAGTTTCAAACTGAATCTCATCACAGAGGCTTACAAATAGGACTGCCACCCCCCTGGCAGTCCTACATTCAATTAGGACAGCCAGGGTGCTGGCAGTCCTAATTGAAACTAGAAGTAACAGCAAGTTTCAATTAAGACTGCCAGCACCCTGGCAGTCCTCCTTTTGTGTAGGACTGCCAGGGGGGTAGCAGTCTGTCACGACCCGCTCCTGAATAATCGAACACGAGTCGGACACGCCCAGCCTTCGTCGATGGACACGACAAAGTAAGCTGTACAATACTAAGGAAAACTCCAAGTCATAATGTAATGTATGTTAGCCCAATGATTATATCATGTTTTTGAATCTGGCTAATCAATTAAGTTTAACATAATGATGTCACTAATATTCATGTAATCACTATCATGTTGCTACTTAAACTTAGCATTGTCCTAATGTTAGCATTGTCATAAATATTCTATATCATATTGCTATGCTTGTATCATATTGTTTTGTTTCGTCTAACATATATTTGTAGACATGCAGTAAGCATGATCAAGCCTTGACAAAGCAGGACACATGCAATGGAGAATTATTGATGGGCCAAAGACGGTGTTATACAAGAAGATTTCTCTGAACCGCCCAACGACCTATCCGGGGCCTCGTATCGGGGGTTCCGCTGCCCGGTCAGCGGACAGGGGTCGAGGGGGCAACGCCCCCCGTCAGAGGTTCGGGGGCGAAGCCCCCGAAAGGTATTCAGATTTTCAGATCTGTTTATCTTTGGACGATTGCCGTCAAGGAAAAATGCGTCTTCTATGTCAGGAAAAAGACGTCATCAAAAGGGCTCTTGGTTTTCATATTTATTCTGTATTTTTCCATTTGTTGAGTCTAGGAAAAATATGAGATTGATCGGATCGGTACTGGCTTAGGTTTTTCTAAGTCCACAAACAAAAATAAGCCTACCTACGTATCCCAAAAATCTACAATTCCAAAAGGCCCAAAACCTATGCAAATTTGATTTATTCCTTACTGTTCTGAACCAGCAGAACTCTGACAGAACTCTGACCGAGTTCGGTCCGAGTTCGGTCCGAGTTTGGCCCGAGTTCGGTCTGGGTTATTTGAAATACAGTTCCCACCAAATCTGCATCCAACGTTCGTATGCGAAATCCTAGCATCCGAACTCTGCCCGAACTCTGTCCGAGTTCGGTCTCCCAAAAACACTATAAATAGAGTTGAGATTACCATTCATTTCAAGAATCCAATTTCATCTCTTCTCTTCTCTATCTAAAGTGTTCTGAGCTTTTACTTTCATATCTAAGCCTTTACGACTCTTAGCCAAGCCAGTACAGTTTCTTTTTAATCTAGAATTTGGTGTTGAAGAGTTGTATCGGAGGTTGTATTCAGAAAACGTTCCAGTTTTTAATTGCCTTGTGGAGCTGGTCGTGCGCTCGTCACCAAGCACGGTGTTGTGAAGCTGGTCGTGCGCTTGTCACCAAGCACGGTGTTGTAAGAGATTGCAAGCTCTCAGTTAAAGCTTGTGCCATAGTGGATTAACATCGAGCAAGTGTACTCGAGACTGGATTAGTCCTCTCAGAGGGATACCAGTATACATCGCTGTGTCACTGAGTTTGAATTCTTGACTCTTACTTTACTGCATTTATTTACTGTCTCCTATTTACTGCCATAGTTATTACTTAAGTTTTTAATTGGTGATTATTTTCCGCTGCACACGCACACACTCTATTCACCCCCCCCCTCTAGAGGTGCTCAACGGTCCTACAATGTAAACATCCACAGCTTTATATATAACGTTCCCAGAAAGATCACCAATATTCACCAAGTCATTTTAGTACAAAGTCATCCGGAGACAAATTCGGTCAAATAAAATATACAATGATTAGATCATAAAAATACAATCTCCAGGCAAGAACAATATACAATGTAATCTGTAGTACAGAATACATGGTGAAACCAGGATACCAAAACTGAAAATGAAACTATGGTACCAGAAATGAAATATAAACTGCAGGCAATGGACGCGACAATCAATATTCAAGACAATGAACACGGCTATCAATGAATCAAGACAATAAACACGATAATCAATGCAAGTGTGACACTTTTGAAATATTAAACTAATGTGTGACCGGCTTATGACCACAATCCACAATCAATCAATTCTATAAGGTGCTGCTTAATCGTACGTGAGGTGTACGATTAGGCTATCCACAATAAACAATAACTTTGTACTAAAATGACTTACGATGCAATGAACGAGGTACAAGACAATCGTGTGTATCTCGTATCCGATATGAGAATATGGCACATGAATGTAAGACAGAAAGACAAAGTAAAATTCGAGTCGGTGTACTTGCCTCGCCTTGGAAGCACGGGAGTAATACTGCATGGATATAATGATCACCTATTATATTTGGTACATTTTTATTAGGGTTTGAAATAAGACAATTATCTAATTATATCTAACTGGTTATCTACTCATCTAGCTAGTCATAATATTTTAAAAATAATAATATTTAGATAATCTCTATAAATAGAAACTTGCCACAAAATAATTTGGAAACCTATCCATAGCTAACCAAATTTTTAGAAAATATATAGGTTTTATAAATCAAGACACAATAATGCTATTGAAACACATTTTAATTGTTTTTAGAAAATATAAAGCAATTTATAATATGACTTGATCAAAATAAATAATAGTGATATTACTTTTAAATATTAGAAACATTTTGTAAGTAAAATAACTATATAGCATTTATATATTTAGAAGAATAATATATAATAATAAAAATGATAGCAATCTTAGCAATTTCTTGTAAAACAACTAATTTAGTCCATATATTTAACCAAAATATTATTTACTAATAAATGTTAGAAAATAGCTTGCTAATTATAGAATCTAGCTAACATTATAGAATAATATATAACTACAAACTAATTAGAATATTACTAATAAAACATATACACTAATTAATAATACATTAACTATCAATAAAAATTCTTACAAAATTCCCAAAGCCCATAGATCCTGGCCCATACTCCAACAGTCCAGCCTACTCAGGTCCAACCAAAATTGAAATAAAATAAAACAGTGAGCTACTGGACTGTCCATTCCAGCCCACAGCTCAAAATATTACCTAATAAAAAAGAATCAATCTATGGGTTCTAAAACCAAAGCCCAACAGCTAATAAATGAAACCAGCCCAGCTTACTCTCAACCAACCAAGCCCGACTACAATTCCAACCCGGACTATAGGGCTCAGCCCAATCACCTAATCCATACTCACCCACAGAGTTAATATCTAATAATTATTTAAACAAGTAATGTTGAAGCCCACAACAACTTCACTAGACCCGGCCCAATACTCAACCATATAATCCCATTTCTTCTCTCTCCTCTTCTCATAAACTTCACACTCAGCCGCCCGCCACAATCAGAGGAAGCCCTAACCCTAAGCTTCTTCTTCCTCTACACTCGGCTAGAAAACCTATCTTTAGGTTCATTCTCTCCAGCCCCCTCTCCTTACTCTCCGGTCGATTAAACCCCAATCCCCCAATCACTTCTCCCATGGCTCAGCCTCCATACACAACCCACACAAAACCCTAAGTCCGACTTCATCTTCCCCAAATGTTCTTAGCTACAAATGTAGCCTCCCTTCCCAGAAATTCAAAATATTTTTATTATTTATTTGATTTAAATGGTGATTTTAGATTTTTTATAAATAATTATTTAGTTATTACGGTAGAAGACTTTAGCCATAGTTAAGTTTTGAAATACTAGACAACTAGGAATCATGACACGGGTAGTGCAGTAGCATGCTTTGACTAGTATTTTGCCATGGTAGAGGAGTGCCAAGCCATCTGTGTGTCCTAACTAGAAAAACCAGGCCAAGTTATATCATGACCATTAGAAATAGTTTAATTAATTATTATTAGATTTATTGACTTTGCATAAACCGGTTATACTATTTTAGCCCGGACTGGATCCGAACTGAGCCCAAGCTCATGTAGTCAACCAATGTACACAAAGATTCCATGTAGACATATTTTTAAGTTGATGCAATACCGATTATGGGATATTGTAATTCGTTATTATTATTATTATTATTTTTATTATTTTTATTATCAATACTATTGAGATTATTATTATATAATATTATTTTATTATTATTGATTATATTTAAAATATTGTACTGCCTGTATAGAATTTGTGGTATAGTTATATATATATATATATATATATATATATATATATATATGTATAAACACTAGGGTATATATATATATATATTGATTTGTAACTATATTTATAATTTATTAATATATATATGTGCATATGTAAGTATATATATAAATATTGTATATGTGTATTTATATATAAATATATATTATATATATGTATATGTTTATATATATATATATATATATATATATATATATATATATATATATATATATATATATATATATATATATACGTATATATGCATTAGCGAGATCGAAGAGAGGAGAGGAAGCGAAAACTTTGTAAAACCCTAAACTCTCTATCGCAGTGACCACCCTCGACCCCCGGGCGGCCACGCGCCACCGCAGCGCTACCCTGGGCCACCGCTGTCCGGCCGGAGCCGCCGGGAAACGCACGCGGACAACAAGCAAAACAGGGGAAGCAGCAACAGCGACATGCTTTGGGCCGATTTCGCAACAAATTTCCCGTCGGATCGCTCGATTATCTGACGAACCACCTTCTCTGGTATGAACACAACCCATACAACTTCCAACACCCTCTTTTAATTCGAATTTATATGCTATATACCGCCCAGAAGATCGATGCAAACTTACCCGAAAAACTGTTCTAATAAACAGTTTAGAAACTGTCCAGTACCCATGTTCGGCACCACTTTACGATCAACGTGTCGTGGATATTAAAATTTTGATTGAACAATCCTGTAGACAATCTATAGGCGTTTGAAACCCTTTTTGTAGAAACCAATTTCGCAGACTATATGTCGAGAAAATCAAATTCCAAAATAGAAAAAAATCTGTTTTTAAAACAGTAAACTTTTAGAAAATTGTCCGATACGACGTGCGTCCCGCCAATCCGGGCGACGTGGTCTCGAACCAAAAGCATCGAAAGGTGTGTAACGGCTTCGTGGACGTGTAGACTTTGACGAAATTTAAATTGGTCGCATGTGCGTGACGAATTTAATGCGTATCCGTCGAAATTCACCGTATCGACCTCTGTGCAAATTTCCCAATTACTTTGTGCTCGCTCATCAGATCGAGACGAAAATTGTGCCAACAGGACCATATCGTTTTTCTGGTCCTGTACGCCAAGTTTGGTCCGATTCTGAGACAGTTGATTGGATCGCCGTTTTACGGGCTGTCACGCTCCAGTACCGGAATACGGAGACGGACTAGGCCAGCTACTCCATATTAGGTATACAAACGTCATACGGCGATCGTGGCTGTCGAGAGACAAAGGGGTATATGCTACTTTCAAGTCTCCTATGGTCACACAGAACATCTATGTTTCAATCATTCAAGCAAGAAAATATCAATTAATGAACATATAAGATAAAGCAGTAAGGCGTCCCTGACGCTTCATCAAAATGATCATGGGGGATCTAGCTTTATAAGTTAGCTAGCCTAGAAAGTCATAGGTACAAAATTGTATTCAGCTGCAGTCTGATTTAATTATAATTATGCAAAGACAAAATGTCTAGATTAGCCGGCTAAACAGGTGCCGGTGGCTAAATGCCAGGACATAAGTAAAGATACAAGAGTGATGGAGAAGAAATCCACTCGAGTCCCCCGCCAGCCATGCTCCTAGTATACACCATTGACGTCAGGGAAGAAGTTCGGATCCTCAGGCTCTGCTACGTGATCTGGCCAAACAAAACCAGCGGGGTCAGCCCCAATAGCAAGTACCACAAGGGAGCACAAAAGGGTGAGATAAAACCCAGGCATAAGTTAATATTAATAAAAATAAGCTTTCGGTCGTAACCTCGGTCCATAGCCTGTCCTAGCACGATAGACCAATCCAACAACAAAACAAGGACATGGGTTGGGCCACGCACCATGACAGTCCATGTCCCTTGGCTACTAACGAAAGGCTCAAGCACAATCAAGTCATTTTTGAAGCGGCCATTCATTCCTGCGGCTTTCTATATTTGGCGGAGTTATCCCCGTGATACTAAAAAAAGGAATCCTCAGATCGTGTCAACCCAGCAGGACTAGCCAAACCATAAGACATATAACACATTGATTTGCACCAGTCCCCCGAAGGGCTACCGCGCTAAAATATTTAACACATAGCTCGCAGGAGTCGGATATAGCTATCCGCTATAGGCGAATGAAACCATATCTGTGGCGGCCAACCCGACACGTCAGGTCTGGACCTGGGATGGCTAGTATGGCACGATCTCGGGATTCTTCCCACCCAATGCATCTACCAAGTTAGTTGCCTAGTTAATCCCTAGGTTGTTCTTAGAGTTCACATGTCGAGGTCACATGTTCACTCCTCTAGATGTCGTACATTATACGAGTACCCCAAGAAGGAACCCGTACTGGCTCATGGAGTCATACATATGTTTTCCCCTTCTTGGTGTAATACAACACACATCACATACCACGTTATTGCTACCGACCATTACTATGTAAATGCTGGACTCTTGGAAGTACTGGCAGGTATCACGTAGGAACACTTAGCGCTTAGGATTGTACCTCGGTGCTCACATAGATTGTACCTTTGTACACACATAGGATATCCAGCCATCACATAGGGAGTCAGATTAGAAATAAGAACTAATACACATAGGAACCTGCGGCTGGGGCTCATGCGGCCAAGAAATAAAGTCTGCATGACTTTATACGGCTCAGAAAAGCGGGCTCTTATGGCTGCTAAAGCTCATGCGACCAACTGCTATGCGCCATACGGCTGAAAAATGGTCAGGGCACATGCGGCTCAGAATCATTAAGGTCATGCGGCCAGACTAACTAAGGCCCAGACTCATGCGGCTGAGCAGAGATCTCATGCGGCCAAGGAGGGACCAAGTCCATGCGGCTAGAGTGAGGGAGGCTTATGCGGCTGAAGGAAAGAACGGGCACATGCGACCGGGAAGAAAACACATGCGGCTGGGAAAAGTATAGGGCGCATGCGGTTGGAAAATGTGAGCGTATGCGGCTTGAAGGAACTCATGCGGCCGAAGGAACTCATGCGACTAAAAAATATGGGCTTTTGCGGCCAGCGCGGGAAAAGCGCATGCGGCTCAGGATAGACCAAGTTCATATGGCCGAGAGAACTTATGCGGCCGAAGTAGCAGAAGTCCATGCGGCTAATAAATATGCGGTTGCGAAAGGCTCCTGCGGCTGCAACTAGCTTATGCGGCTGGAAGAGCGTATGCGGCTATGAAAGCTTATGCGGCTGAGGGGACTGTTCATCATCCCTGCCAGAGCCAGCATAGGCGAACCTCGGAGAAACCCAATTGTTGCTTCGGCCGTAACTTCCTCCAAACAAGTCAAAATTTAACTTTCCAAAGGTCAAGACTGTGTAGAATCAAATTTCCTACAATATAGGACCATTGGTTTTCGAAAATAGCCAAGTATGATAGATGAAAACCATGAAAATCCATAAAAACTCTAGATTTTAGGAACTTAGATCTACACAAATCTAGCCATAAAACTCAGAATCTTGAAGAACTAAACTTGTAAAGAATGAAGAGAAGAATAATATATACAAATAATATCAAGAAAAAATCAAGAATAGAAAATTCACTAATCTCCCCTTTTGAGCAAGTTGTACTTGCCTGTGGAGTGGTGGTGGTTGAGGGAAATAAATGGAGGAGTGAATGAGGAGAGTGAATGAGGAAGAGAATATAAATAGGGGTTGGGTTGGCTTAAGAAAACCCTAATCTCTAAACATTCTCTAACCCTTCCACTAATGACATGCTTAAAAGCTACATGCAACCATTAAATAATAATAAATAGAATTATGCACATGCTAAATACAGATATCGTATACGGAATCCATGAAGAATACATATATCGGGATCGGGGAGTGACACGGGCCCCCCCGATCCGATTCAACGGGCAATTTTGTGCACTGTCCATCGGAATCTAAAATTGGACATACCGTTGGGTTCATATCGTCAAACCGAATCCGTAGACATGTAGTTTGACGACTTTAGAGACCATTGACTCTGGCACATTTTTCGGTGCAAAGCGGGTCCAACAGCGGATATCGTTTTGCCTAAAATTATCGTTTTACCCCTGTGTCCAGAATTGGACTTAAGGACAAGCAATCCTAGCTAATTTGACTATTCTGATAATATTGGCAATGTCTGTTTCAGCTTCCGAAGACATTTATAGATTTTGGACTTTATGGTGTACTAGTTAACGGTATCTTATTGGTTCTTTGCGCTACCACCAGGCAAGTTTACATTGCCTTCCTCTACAGTTTTATTTATATGTATTGTATTTTATTTTCCAATTTTGATTGTTTATGGACATATGCCTTCGTATTATATTCTTTTGAGATATTTTCATTGCATATAGCCGTGTTCATGTTTGGTCTTGTGGTTCACACTTGGAGTTTTGCGTCAGTACCTTGCTTGAGTCGTGTCATAGAACGAGTACGTATAATTGAACTACTGAATCCTTGATATTGTTTCCTTGGTACCAGAGAGTCCACACTCGGGGCGAGGGTGTTTTTCTTGATCTGTTTACATCCGTGAGTCCATACTCGGGACGAGGATGTCGATTATTTGCACCAGAGAGTCCACACTCGGGACGAGGGTGTTTACATCAGAGAGTCCACACTCGGGACGAGGATGTTTTACTTGCACCAGAGAGTCCACACTCGGAACGAGGGTGCCTTGCTATGAACTAACCAGAGAGTCCACACTCGGGACAAGGGTTAGTACTAACCAGAGAGTCCACACTCGGGATGAGGGTTAGTGTTTAGTTCAAACCCGTGAGTCCACACTCGGGATGAGGGTTTGGTTCTTCCATTGATCTCGTGATTTGCCTGGCAGTTCATTTATACGTAGTTGTTCTAGTATTCGTGTGTTCGTGTTCGTGTTCGTAGTCATTTGTCGTGTTCCTATTTTTCTTATTTATTTTCTTGCACATGATAAAACTATTAGATAGGCATGTATATTATGTATCTTGCTATGTCCTCTAAGGACCTGATGATATCTTCAGGTTTAGCGATTGCATGGAGTTAGCTAGTGGTTCTGGATGACAGATGTGATGATACGCTTGCGGGATTCAGGTATCGTTATCGTGTTTATTATTCGCTCGTGCTTTCATACCTTAACATGAGATATCATGTTTCTTGATTTAGTTTTAGACTCTTGTTATTTCCTTTATAGTCTTATCGGACATTTATGCTAGTGGGCTGCAGACCACGATCCATAGTGTTCATTCATGTTTATTATTTTTATTGTGGATTGAGATATAGTTTTGTTTGCCATGATTTGGCAGCTTACCCAAGCCATGACAGCGTTTACGTATTCGAGTCGGACTGGAGTCCGCTCGATACATAGCTGGCTTGCTCACGAGCTCGCATCCAAAAAGCGGGTACGGGTCATGACAACAAAACCCTAACACCATACTACAGTAGCCCCAAATCTCATATCCGAAACCCTAGATCTAGGTTATCATCTCCAATAACCAAACCCTAAGAAAATACGAGAGAAAGGAGTTAGAGAAGTTCGATGAAGAGGCTTACCAACCCGGCGGGGACGTCGATCCACTGCGACGATGTGGTGGTCCGAGCAGCAACGATGGCGACGGCTCGTGGCAGCGTCAATGAAATCTGGGGTGGCGTGGCGACCTCTGGTGCCCTCGAACGGGGGTCAATGGTCGGATGGTCAGATCTGGACCAGATTTGAAGAAGACAATGACACGGCGTGGCTCGAGGACTCCTTGGCGGATCTGATGGTAAGTCACGGCGGCTCCGCTCCAGATCTGGCGAGGACAAGTTGGCTAGGGCGGCGCGGCTTAACTATTCAGGCGGCGATCTTCGAATGGGCTCCGGCGAACTTCCAGATCCGGTCGACGAGGCGGCTCGATCTTCGAAGACAGTGGCTAAACTCTCGTGGCGATGGCGCTCTGGTCGTCAGGCTTTGCAGTCGAAGTGGCTCTCCACTTCGAGGAGTCGGCTCGGACTACGAAGCGACGGCACAGTCTTGGAAGGGCAGCACGTGATCGAGGGGACGGGCACGGTCTTCGTGGCGGCACAGGAATCGAGGAGCAGTCTCGTTCGGCTCCGACGTTGTGGTGATAATGGTGGTGGGGATGCCTAACTCCAGCGAGGGTGGTGGTGCTCGGCCGGGGATAGCCAGAGAGAAGAGAGAAAGAGAGTAGAGAGAGAACCTGCTGTCAGAAAATATATTAGAATTCGTGTACTGACACATTGTCAGTATTTATATTAATAAAATAATGTGTGTTTCCTAATTAGGACAGTGGCAAAGTGGTGAATTAGTGTAGATCTGGGGGTTTATCCATGTCAGAGTAGTGGTAGTGGCAGTGTGGTAATTAAATGCAGATCTGATGGCATTAGTACAACTTTGTAACAAATTTTCAAATTTCAAACAGATTTTAAACTGCTAACAAAATTTCAAACTGCTAACAGAAATTAGTTAAAAACAATCCACTAATTTAGTTAGTTAACAAGCTTAACTAATTAACTGGTTTAATAAACTGCCACATTCAACTAATAACAAGAAAACAATTATTCATCTTAATTAATAATTAATTATGAAAAATAATTAATCAATTAATCCTTTACTTAATACAACAAATCTAACAGTAAGGAAAACTATCTAACAGTAAGGAAAACTTCTTGTCATAGTACCCACAAGTTTAGTTTATAAACCAAAAGTACTCAACTTGACAATAATTTAGATTTTCCTATAAGTTAAAATATATTACTAGTAATTCATAAAATCAGGTAAATCAATTTGACTAACCAAAATAACTGATTTACTTGAAGCAAGAAATAGATTCTTTTTAGAGAAAAATTCAAAAATTTCAAAATTATACGAAAATAGGTTTAGGAAGTTACACAGTCCTAGTTAAAACTATCTGTGATAGAGAGTTTCAAAACTCTCATCACAGAGACTTACAAATAGGACTGCCACCCCCTGGCAGTCCTACATTAAATTAGGACTGCCAGGGTGCTGGCAGTCCTAATTGATACTTGCTGTAACAACAAGTTTCAATTATGACTGCCAGCACCCTGGCAGTCCTAATTTAATGTAGGACTGCCAGGGGGTGGCAGTCCTGATACTGGATCTGATACTTTAACAAATTGGTATATTTTGTCATACATACTTGCACACAGGTAAACACATATAACACATATAGCACACAGGTAAACACATATAACACAGATAGCACACATGTAAACACATATAACACAGATAGCACACAGGTAGATGGCACCCCATCGACCCTGCCGTAAAGATGGCACCCCATCGACCCTGCCGCATGGATGGGTCCCCATCGACCCAGCCGCATAGATGGTACCCCATCGACCCAGCCGTATAGATGGTACCCATCGACCCAGCTGCATGGATGGATCCCCATCGACCCAGCCGCATAGATGGCATCCCATCGACCCTGCCGCATGGATGGGTCCCCATCGACCCAGCCGCATAGATGGCTCCCCATCGACCCTACCGCATGGATGGCTCCCCATCGACCCTGCCGCATGGATGGCTCCCCATCGACCCCACCGCATGGATGGGTAACCGTCTACTGCCGTATGAGACCCCATCCATTCTTGGCCGCATAATGCTTATTTTGGCTATTTTCTTGTTCTATTTGGCTGATTTGTGGTCAGAATCTCTCCCAACTTCCAACATAGAAGTTGTAGATCTTTTCCTCGGCTTTAAGAATATGTTACTAGCTATTTTTATACATGTTTCTCTCAATCTTGATAGTGGCCTGTTAAGGTGCACTCTTAACAAGTAACAAGTAACATGACACGATAATGGCCTGTTAAGGCGTACTTTTAATAAGTAACTTGACATGATAACTCTTAAATAGTGACCCGTCGTGGTGCACTCTTGACAAGCAACCTTGACATGATAATTTTTGAATGGTGGTCCGTCGTGACGCACTCTTGACATGATAAGTAATCTTGACAATGGCCCGTCGTGGCGCACTCTTGACAAGTAATCTTGATAAGTAAGTCTAACATATAATCTTGAATGCTGTTGCGACAGCTATCTCGACTTGCTAGTAAATTCTTATTATGACACCGTGGGTGATTGTATTGATTGTGCTTGTATAAGCTACCAGTCTTGTCTCGCATCATGTCTAGGACTTGTATCCCTGGTGTAGTGCCCCGTCCCGCTCAGTCAATCGGAGAAATCGAAATACCGACGGCGTTCGGACTTAGCCTTGCAACGGCTGCTCGAAGACATCGCTCGGTCGAGGCGACCGCTTGCTCAGGTGGGGTAGTTTCGGTGAACTTCCTCATCTTAGCCTTCACATAATAAATCGCATGTTTTAAACTTGCAAAAGTAGGCTTGATAATAAAAGAGACGAATTCACATAGCTAAAAGGAATAATCTCGACGGGTCGAATTGAGTTAGAATATGGAAAGGTCCAACGATCGGTTTAGAGTTGGTGCATGGCGTGCTTTGAAAATGACACTCGATCCTTCGTCCCGTGGCTTGAAAAAAGGAAAGTTGGTTGAGTATGCGAAGTTATGATCGTAGCCTAAGTCATAGGCGTCGCCCGCATGAATGTTTCAAAAAGCATGCACAGTCCCGTCGTCCAAGGCTTGGCATAGCCTTGGCTTGCCCATGAGTTAAGTTGCGTTGAGCGGCTTGTGACCTAAGTCTAGGCACCCGAGTGACTTGGTTGTTCAAGTTGGATGCGTGCAAGGCATGATCCGTTAAGGCAAAGCTTGACGCAGCCTTTGCTCGTTAAGTTGTTGCGAAGTTAAGTTAGACAAGTTTATGCCGGTCGACCTAAGACATTACAAGTACCGTTCCGCTCTTTCGCGGTTTGTCAAAGTTAATTAGTCCCACGATCTCAAGGCCCGTCGACTTGGACAGGAGTGTCGCGTAGAGCACGATTGGCTTAAGGCGCGATGCACGGACTTTGTGTTTAAGGCAAGGACTACAATTAATTCAAAGTTAGTTTTGAGAAAGGACTATCAAATAGGCGTTTATGAGTTGAACCAAATGATAGGGTAACAAGGAAAGAATGCTCGCAACCGTGGGTCGTCGAGGGGTCTCAAGAAAAGAATGCTCGCGATCGTGGGTCGTCGAGGGGTCTCAAGGATAGAAGTCTTGAACTTGGTTTTGATAGAGATGGTAACATTGGAAGAGGAATGACTGTATGAGACGTCAGTTTGTATCGAGTCTTGCATGGTCATGGACAACTTGTGCAAGGAAGAAAGGGCTTCCTCGGATCGACAACCTGGGGCCTCAGGACCGATCCAGCCCAGGAGGAAACAGGGATAGCTGTGCCAGATAGAGGCAACAGGTATTCGGTGGACGGTCATTGGGACTCGCTACTTGCTTTGACCGGACCATCCTATACACCAGCTATGAGTCCAGGATGACTTGTCATGCCAGTGACCCGTGTTCATATAGATGTCAGCAAAATGGCGGCTATCCGCGCGTATGCCTTTGGAATTGAGTCTAGTCGAAGGTGTATACAAGTTAGAACGTGATGCTTGGGGCCTAAGATGTGGCTTCAACATAGGCGACATGCTTGGCACAGGGGTGCGGCGTCGAGTCGTAAGTCTTGGCATATAAGTTGCATTTGTTGGATCTGAGTTGTCTGGAGTTTAAGTTAGGAACCGCCGCAAGGTAAAGTGGGTCGACATAAGTTCAGAAGTCTTGATTGGGTTAGTTGGTGATAAAAATAGCAAGGGCCGCGAGGCGGCGACATGGTTAAGTCACATTGAGTGGCGAGGCACGGCACAATAAAGAAGGTAGCACGGACACACGGAAATGGAGTCTCATCGTGTAGTTGCGTCTATGATTTTGGGCCGAAAGACAAACACGACTTGATAGGTTAACGTTATTGGCACGCAAAGGTTCTAGAGACAAGGTATGGGCTAACGTTGTTGTTGCAAGCACGGGATGGTATTGAGGCACGAAATAGGCCAAGGCGTCGGTCCTAAAGTAATCCTAAGGCAAGAGTAGAAAGACAATCAAAAAGGGTTATGCTGCACAAAGTAAATGAACGTGTCGGTTTTGTATGGGTGGGCGAGGAGCTCATTCCACCAGTACAGTTGAGTACTGACACCCACATAGTCTTCATTTGCAGGCACAGGTAGAAGCTCGTGGCGCGGAGCTCGCTTGGATGCGTCGAGGCACAGAGTTCCTTGGGGTGTTTCCAGTGGCGGACGGGTGAGTAACGATTCGAAGCGTGCGGTCGCATGTAGTCAAGACTTATACGGGACATAATGTATGGACGTCGCCTTCCAAACCATTCACTGGCTCAAGACATGTATTGAGAGATGGAAGAGAGGTGAGTGACTTGTAATGTGAGATGAGTGAGCTTGAGAGAGCTTGAGAGACTTGTAATCTTGACCTTGCGCCCCATTGTAACCTTTGTTTCAATATCAATAAAGAGCTTCTTTTGACTAACTTATGTTTTGTTCTTAATTTCTGCTGCTATTATTCAATGTCTCTGCTTGGAACTTCTGTACGACGACCCCGTCGCACCCGCTGAAATCGGCCGTTATGGAACCCGCCTTGTAAGAGCGCAATCTAGGCTCGTGCGACATCATTTCTTAGCGAGGACGATCGCTCCTACGGGAGCGGGGCGTGACACCTGGTCACCACGGTCAGGAATTTATACTGAATCGGACTAGGTTAATGACTAGATTGATCAAGTAGTTCATATAAAAAGGTATTCCGGCTACAAGCAATCCCGTTGTCTGGGCGCCTTCTCTGATGGACTTGTAGTCTGCCGACGAGTAGGGCACATTTCCAGCTCACTGTCATGTGGGACACTTCATGAAACGATTACTATACACACTGTCATGTGTTGCACTCAAGTCACCTAACAAGTCATGATAACTCTTGGCATGAACCTTGCGTCTGGATAACCTGGATAGTCTGCAGGGCTTGTGGCCGTAGGAATATCTCATTGCATCTTGCTTGTAACTAGGCTTGTGATAACCCTAGTTAGTTAAAATATCAAGGCGTACTCTTTGCTTGGCCGTGAATATTGGATGGAGTCCTATCTTGTCTAGTCTTGTTTAGATCTAGTTCATGGTTATCTCAGGACATGCTTGCTTATGCTTTACTTTATCGATAATTGTTTAGAGACTAAATTATGTTTAGGTGAAGGGTTACAATCCCGGTCCTTATTTGTTTTACGGGTTGTAACTTGGTTACCGGAATGGTCCTTTAGTTATCTTATCGTTTATCACAATGTTTTCTCTAACTCATGTCTTTTGTAATTCCATTTATGTCCTTATGTGGTTTTATGTGATAATATGCTGGTTTTAGTTCCTAAGTGGAGCCTCCCTTATGGCACTTGCTCTTTCTGGGGTCTAATCCAGCTGGTTTTGTATGGCCAAATTTTGGAGCAGCACCCGAGGTTCTACCTGTATTCCAGTCAGATGGTTACCACTAGGCGCAACCCTGGCAACAAGTGGGTTTTATTTTTCTCTCCCACTCTATTGTAAAATTATTCTTTTGAGCCGCCGAGCAAGTGTTAGCTCGTGTTGAATATTTACATTCATGTCTGCCTAAGGGCTGTAACATGATTGACAAATCCTAGGGTTGATCATGTATGACTTAAACTCTTGCTAGTCTTCACATTTTGTATAACTAGCTTCATGATCATCTGTATATGTAATGTTTGGGACGCCTTACTTTGTATGTCTGATGATCTACCATCTTGTTACATTTACTTGTTTGCTTGAGATTGAGACACTAGGCTTGTTCTTGATCCTAAGAGACTAATGGCTTGTAGTAAACCCTCATGCTTCTAGACAGCCGTGACCATATATGGAGGTGGAATACACTTCAATGTACGTAGCTGCCTATGTTTGCTCCCGCTCTCCAGTATTCTGGATCTGGGGCGTGACAGACAACATCATAAAGTAAATAGGTTTCATAGATTAGGACTGCCAGAGAGTTGACAGTACACTACCAAAATTTGTCGATTTAGCGACGGCCAGATCCGTCGCCAGTCCGACGGGAATTTCTATTAGCGACCGATCACTGACGGGTTTTGGCCAAAAACATCCATCGACAATCAACTCGTCGCTAATAACGGTCCGTTGCTACGTAGTCGTCAAGCGACGGACTAGCGACGGCATGTCGACTTCACAATACGAAGCATTAGCGACTACTTTCCGATGTACTGTCGTCCATTTCAAGTATTAAATACTGAACTGTTTAGACAATAGCGACGTAAAGTTCCGTCAGTAAACCGTCGTAATAGCGTATCAGAGTGTATCGTTCCGTCGCTAATCCGTCGATCGCCGTCGATAACAAAGGACGGATTAGCGACGGTTTGCTGACGGAAAATCCGTCGATCAGGTTCTAGAAATGCTTGGAATTTCCAGCACCATGGCGATAGAATAGTCGTCGCTAATCCGTCGCTACGCCATCGACAGAGCGACTGATTAGTGGCTGATTATCCACCGCCATGGTTCTGGAAATGTCTAGCATTTCCAGAACCTTGTCGACGGATTGTCCGTCGCTACGCCGTCGCGAGAGCGACTGATTAGTGGCTGATTATCAGTCGCCCTGGCGACAGATATTCCATCGCTATTTCGTCGAACTATATACCACCAGAACCTTGCCGACGGATATTCCGTCGATCACCCGTCGCTACCTGGAAACAGTTTTAAATCTCCAGTTAGCGACGGCTTTTCCATCGAAAATCAGTCGAAAACTGGGAATATTCGTCGCTAACCAGTCACTAGTCCGTCGCTAACTGAGATTTTTTGGAAAAAAAATTGCAGCACTTTTCCTGTTCACAAAAATATGCATAAACCAAACCAATATATAATGCACACCAATTATCCAACAATCACATAGACCAAATATATAATGCACACCAATTATCCAAGAATCACATAGACCAAATATGCACATACGAATTTAATGCACACCAATTATCAAAAATCACAGACCAAACCAAATTAATAGAAAATAAGCATCAATTATCCTGAAGAGTAACATAATATCCGGTGCTATAATCCGATTATAGCACAATTAATCCAAAGCTCTCACAAATATTCCAAATTTTTTTAATACAATATTTTAAGAAGAAGGAGGAGGTCGATTGTCCGATGGTGGTAATCCCAGCTGCGATCGACGAATATACTCTTCCACTAGGTACGGCGGTAAGCCGTTGTAGACACTGCTCGGAAGTCAGCGTAGCTGCTCTAGCGACATGAGATCCAGGAGTGATTTCACAGTCGTAGGCGGTACCACAGGGGCATCAGGATTGAAAAAAAGATGACCCACAGAAGAAGGACCGACACCAGTAGTCGACGGACCAGTAGAAGACGGACCAACACCATCAGTAGATGGACCGGCAGCAGCAGACGGAGGCAAAAAGTACGTGGCAAATTGCTCCCGCAAGGACGACACCGCCTCGTGTAGCTGCGTAAGCTGCAACCTAACATCATCGTCTGTCGGGGCCACGGGAGAAGGGGTGTCGGTGGAAATTTCTGCATCGCCATGTGCAACGGCCCTAGGGAGCCGAGTCCGTACATGAGCCCTTTCTTAAAGCCGCCGACGGTATCTACGAACAAGTTGTTGCGAGCGGCCAAAGAAGAGGGCGTCCGGGCGGGCGTCGTTTCACCGACATCCTCGGTGTCAGTTAACTGAGCCCGACTAAGGGCCTCACGATACGCAGCCTATCAAATGAATGTGTTTATATTATAAGATTTACCTAAGTTGTAATCTAAATCCTATGTTTCACTAAGTTAAGTATAAATCCTAAGTTTACCTAAGTTATAGTCCGAATACTTTTAATTCTAACGTAAATCTCATAAACATAAGTACTTACATCAGTCTCCTTGGCCCTCTCGTCGACGAAGCTCCCGTCCTTCCGTCTTTTATGCGTATGCTGGAACACGTCGTGCATGGTGACCGATTCTGGTGCCCTTCCCTCATTCACCGCTCGTCGGGCCTGCATACGAATTTTCCGTAGAACCTGATTAACTCCTTTAATTAATAATACCTAATTCGATAGTGAAATAAATTTATGGTAGCTCACCAGATCTGCAAGCGTCGCTGCGTGGGGCCTTGATCCCCCTGTATGAAGGCCCACGGCCTGTCGGTTCGCCTTCGCCTTCTCCGATTTCTTCTTGTACGCAGGGGTATCCATCATACCTAAAAGGTCCTCATAATACTCCTGCCGGATCCAATTCGGCCTCGTATGCCCTATTTTCAGGTCATGAATCATATCCCGTATCTTCTTCGAGGCAGCGCTTCTGTAGGTCCTGTGGATCGCGTCATCGCGATGGGAGGGCCACCAGTACGTCGTCTAACATAGAAATTCAATTATCACGTAATTTAAAAAATGGTTGATTAAAGAGTAACTAATAATTAACCAGAAGATATAGATATATACCCTCAACTCGTCGAGCCAGACGTACTTCACGTTTAGGGGCACCGACAAAAAGTTGAGGTAGGGACCGTGGAAGTTAGCCCTGATAATTTCTCCAAGAGCCCTGCCAACATTAAACGGAAAAAACCTACAAAGAAGAAACGACTGGATTATTAACTTGAATAAATGAAAGAAATTTAATAAATTATCTTAAATTTACTTACGAGGTCCCCGCGGGCCATAGCTCTCGTCGGAACTCGTCTCTCGGCCTCTCTGGTGCCGTCGGAGGATCCGCGGGTCTGTGCATGTACTCTCCTGTAATCGGATGGAACCGAGTATGGTACTCCGGGGCCCACTGTGCAGTAATTGGGGCATCCCCTGGTAGATCCGCTGCTGGTGGTTCCGATAGCGGAACGGATCCGCCAGCAGATCCGGACTCATGCCTCGATGAAGTGGTCGATCGAGGGCAGGATGCGTCTGTGCCCGGGGTACTCTCCGGGTCGGGGTTGCTCGATGGGGTCACATCCCGGGGACTTTCCACGACCACCAGCACCACTACGACCACGACCACGACCCGCACCACCACCACCACCACCACCACCACGACCACGGCCAGCCATCATGACCTATAAATAGAACACATAAACATAATTAACAATATAAAAGTATAAATAGATATAAAAAACTAAACTAAAATATACATACCACCAGTAGGGAGACGAGTGCCGCCGCGAAGAAAAAGACTAGGAGTGCCATATGCAATAAGTAAATAATCGAATGAAAAAATATGAATTCACGTAATTGCTTTTATGAGGTCAAACTTAATTCACGTAATTGGAAGTGTTTTTAATATACAACAATATTTAACCTAATCATCGTCTTCGTTCTCATCCTCGGCCTCGTCTTCATCATCATCCTCCTCATCCTCATCCCCATCCTTATCTTCATCGTCGATTTCATCTGTATCCTCATCCCCATCAAATTCTTCTTCTTCTTCTTCTTCTTCTTCTTCTTCTTCTTCTTCTTCTTCTTCTTCTTCTGCCTCAATATTTGGGACAAGACGCCTCTTTCTCTCCTGGTTGACAGCTAAGTCTTGTGTATCAACCTCTTCCTCTCCTCTATTTTCTTCAACAATATCTTCAACATCCATTGTATCTGAGTGTTGTCCCAAGTATTGGGACTTTTCGATCTGGTCCTCTTGGTATGCTGGGTCTCCAACGTTGAATGTATTTCTAGATTTAATCTTGTATACTGCCCACCAGTCAAATCGATCTCTACGACGCCTTGGGTAGCTTGTATAGTAGACTTGAACAGCCTGATTTGCTATCACAAATGTATCGGACCCTCTATACCTCCTGCGATGATTTATATCGACGAATCCAAATTGTTTATCGATTCTCCAACCGATATTTGGTGTCGTATCGAACCACTCACATTTGAACATCACAATATGCATATCATATGGGCCAGTATATTGTAAATCTATAATATCCCGAAGCACTCCATAATAGTCAAAGTCCGGCTCGTCGTCATAGATGGTGCCTCTTATGCAAATACCGGAATCCTTGGTACTGATGCCGTCATTGATAAATTCGACATTTATAGCATTCTGAGTTGACTTAAACCTGAAGCCATTAACGACATAGCATGGCCAAGTCTTTATTTGCTTCTTCGGTCCCAATGCCAGATAACGAACACTCTCATGAGTGAGTGTTGTTTCAGGCAATAAAACCTGTAAACAAATATTTATAATTTAAATATTTCAGATTATATATTTATAATCTCAATTATAATCACAGTTACTTACGTATTTGCGAAACTATGACAGAAATGTACAATCAACCTCTCTTTGAAGTCCCTCATCGGTAATATCGGGTGTCCTCATTTTGACTTCATCTCTAAATACACTATTAGAGAAAATAAGAATATATAAGTGTAGTCACTTACTTCATCAAATTCGAGATTATAACGAGTACAAGTGTACTGACTTACTTCTCCAAATCTCTCACTTCTTGTATGTCACAGTTTAACAAGACATATCGGTGAGCGGCATCATACTCGTCGTCTGTCAACCACCGTCTTTTACTAGCCCCAACAGTCTTGCCCCTTACATTGAATATTCCTCCATCCTCAACGTCCTCGTCATTCCTTTGAGGTCTATTTCGATTTGTCTTAACATGAGTATCAAAATAAATGGAGCAGAAGTTTGACACCTCTTCGATAAGATATGCTTCGCATATCGAAGCCTCTATATGAGCTTTGTTGCCAACTTTCTTCTTTAGATGGTGTAGGTATCTAGAGAGACAAATTATCTTGAGAATTAAGAAAGAATTTTAAAACACACTGAAATTCAACTTAAATTATAGCGATTTTTATGTACCTTTCAAATGGGTACATCCATCGATAATGAACAGATGTACCGACACGGGCTTCGTATGCTAGATGAATCGGTAGATGCTCCATACTGTCGAAGAAGCTAGGAGGAAATATTTTCTCCAACTTGCAAATTATTAAGATAATCTTCTCCTCAAGTTCAACCATGTGTTGCACAGTCAACTTAGTTGAACAAATATCCCTAAAAAATATTGATAGTTCGGCCAACGGAACCCATACAGCAGAAGGCAACAACTCTTTCAAAGCAATGGGCAGTAATCTTTCCATAAACACGTGGCAGTCATGACTCTTCATTCCCGTTAGCTTGCGTTCATTGAGATCAACGCATCTAGACAAATTCGGCACATAGCCGTCGGGAAATCTTAAAGTAGATACCCAGTTGCAGATTATTAATCTATCTTCCTTCCTCAATGTGTATTGTGCTATCGGCTTACTTAATTGTCCAGCAGCTCCTCTTTGTATCAAGTTCAGATAAGGATGCTTGCATATCTCGGCAATGTCTTGTCTTGCTTTTGGATTGTCCTTCGTCTTTCCTTTAATGTCCATGACGGTATTGAAGACATTATCGAACACATTCCTTTCGATATGCATAACATCAAGATTATGCCTTATAAGATTATCTTTCCAATAAGGCAAGTCCCAGAAGATACTCGTTTGGTCCAGTTATGGTGTCACGCTCCAGTACCGAAATACGGAGACGGACTAGGCCAGCTACTCCATATGAGGTACGTAACGTTATACGACGATCGTGGCTGTCGAGAGACTAGGGGGTACATGCTACAATCAAGTTTCCTATGGTCCCACAGAGTTCTATGTCTCAATCAATCAAGTCACATCAGCAATTAAATGAACATTAAAGATAAAGTAGTAAGGCGTCCCCGACGCTTCATCAAAATGATCATGAGAGACTAGCTTTATAATTTAGCTATCTTAGAGAGTCAGGAGTACAAAATAATACACAGCTGCAGTCTGTTTCTTTACAATTCTGTACTGACACAAAATATCAAGTAATCCGGCTAACAGGTGCCGGTGGCTAAACGCCGCACAAAGTAAAGGCAGGAGTGGTGGATAAGAAACCCACTCGAGTCCCCGAACCGCCATGCTCCTAGTATGCACCATGGATGTCAGGAAGGAAGATCGTGTCCTCCGGCTCTGCTACGAGATCTGGCCAAACAAAACCAGTGGGGTCAGCCCCGAATAGCAAGTACCGCCAAAGGGGCACAAGAGTTAAGATTAAAAACCCAGTTAATAGAATGATTGATAATAGTAATACTTATGCTACTATTATAGGGTAGCGCAACATCCTCGAACCCATATGGCACCCTTACAACCAAACAAGGACAAAAGGTGTCGCATGGAGTCGGGACGTGTCGTACTCTATAACTTTCACATAAGTAAGAGGTATAAACAAAAAAATCTCCTGATCGTGACTTCGGTCGATAGCCTATCGCAGCACAATAACCAACCCAACAATCAAACAAGAACATGGGTTGGATCACGTACCATGATAGACCATGTTCCTCAGTCACTCACAGAAGTAGCACTTCACAACCAGAATAAGTCTTCCGTTCATAACTTCGGTCCACAGCCTGTCATAGTACGATAACCAACCCAACAATCAAACAAGAACATGGGTTGGATCACGTACCATGACAGTCCGCTTCCCTCAGTTATTCACGGAAGGTAAATAGATACACGCAAGTCATTTTCCACGGCCAATCAAGTCTACGAGTTTCTAGTGGGACGAGGTTATCCTCGCGTCATGTTATTAGAAATCCTCAGATCGTATTTTTCCAGCAAGGCTAGCCAACCCAGGGGTTCGCGTAGACAGATATCATTGAGCACAGGTCCCTCGTAAGGCCACCTTGCCAAGACACATAATATATAGCAGAAATTAATCGGATACAGTCATACACTCGTTGCAGATGACACAGTATCCGTGGAGACCCCGGCGCGTCAAGACAATATCTCAAGGCGGCTGGTGTAACACGATCTCGGGATTCTGCCCTCCCCATGCATCTAGTATATTTAGTTGCCTAGTTTAACCCTAGATGAAATCTTGGACTCACATGCTGTGGCCTGCATGATTATCCTCCTAAAGTCGTACTTTAGTACGAGTACCCCAAAGAGGATCCATGTCAATCAGTATGTCAACATGTTCTACCCTCCTTAGTGTAATGCATCATTGCAAATATGCCACGTAGAGTTACGAGTCATTTGTCGGGCATGAACCAAAACTGGGACATTCAGGTACATGTATCAGGTAGGAACACTTTGTTCACCGGGGTCACATTAGTGCTCATATCACGCTCAGGACAAAAGGCGTAAGGATATATAACATACACAAACATTTACATATATATAAGCAATATATAATAAAAATAATATAAAATATAGGGGAGTCCAGGTCAGAGTGCGCAGGGGTCAAGGTGCGCTGGGTCAGAGCGCGCAGGGTCAAAGCGCGCAGGGTCCAAGCGCGCAGGGTCCAAGTGCGCAGGGTCCAAGCGCGCAGGGTCCAAGTGCGCAGGGGTCAAAGCGCACAGGGTCCAAGCGCGCAGGGGTCAAAGCGCGCAGGGGTTCAAGCGCGCAGCGTCCAAGTACGCAGGGGTCAAAGCGCGCAGGGGTCAAAGCGCGCAGGGGTTCAAGCTCCTAGCGCCAAAAGGCACAGGGCCACGAGAGAGCTGCGCCCTTCGCTAAAAAGTGCTGGGCCAGGGCTGTGCGCGCCAAGTGCTACATGGTCATCTTCTTCCTCTTGGCTGAGAACAAGAACACAATGAGCCCTAGAACTTCTAAGGACCATAAAATCCCCATCCTAAGCCCAAATTGGGACTTCTATAGGTCAAAATGGGGTAGAACAAAATTCTCTACAACATGGAACACTCAAAACTTGAAAATAATGAAGTTTGCTAGATCGAAACCAAGAAGATCCGAAAATGGTTAAAACTTAGATCTACAAAAATTAAAGCTTCAAAATAGAAAAATTCAAGTTCTAAACTAGCATAGATTGAGGAGAAGAACATTTTTGACAAATAATTTTTGTAAGAAAACATTAACAAAATTTATTGATCCATCTCTTGAGCAAGTTAGCACTTGCCTTGGTTGGTGGAGGAAATAAAATGAGAGGAGAGAGAATGAGATGAGTTATTATATAGAATCTTGAACCCATGGGTTCATGATGAACCATTGGTGAACCAAGAATAGGTTACTCAAATGAGCCAAAACTGTAGGCCCAAATGCAGAAAATAAATTATGAAATAATATTTGGTCGAATATTTTTGGGAAATGCATGAAGAAATACAGCATATAAATATCGTATAAATACAAGGTAAATACAATTTATCGGTTTACGTATTAAAATACGTATTCCAGGATCGGGGAGTGACATCTCTACCCTTCTTAGAAAAATTCCGTCCTCAAAATTCCAGCCAAGACAGGATAGTGAAATCAGGGCAAGCAAGGCACAATCATATACAAGTTAACTATCATAGCAGTTATTATCATACATCACAAAGTGCAAAACAAGCAGGTGCAGATAAGCATGGAATCGTGTCAATAAGGCGTAAAAATATACCTCATTAGTCAAACAAATACGGATACCGAGATCTGATCTCGTCCTCGCGCTTCCAGGTTGACTCTCCCGAAGAGTGATGGTTCCAAGAAACACGGACAAGGCTTATCGTCCGATTCTTGAGTACCTTCTCTCGCCGGTCCAAAATAGATACGGGTTGTTCCTCGTAAGTTAGGTCGGTACCAACGACTAACTCAGAATAATCGAGGACATGACTCGGATCCGGGATATACCCACGTAATTGGGACACATAAAACACATCATGTATGCCAGTTAACGAAGGCGAAAGGGCAAGTCGATAAGCCACATCGCCTACCCGAACGAGAATCTTAAAAGGACCAAGGTATCTTGGACTAAGCTTTCCTCGGGTTCCAAATCTGATGATACCCCGAGTAGGCGAAATCCGCAGAAACACTTGGTCGCCAACTCTAAACTCTAGAGGCCTACGATGCTGATCTGCCCAATGACGATGTCGGTCCTGCGCAACTCGAAGGCGCTCTCTGACCAATTTAACTATCTCCACAGTCTGTGTGATCATCTCTGGCCCCAACAACTTTCGTTCTCCGACGTCGTCCCATGCCAAAGGGGAACTGCACTTCCTTCCGTACAATGCTTCGAACGGGGCTATCTGAATGCTAGCCTGATAGCTGTTGTTATAGGAGAACTCCACTAGATGAAGGTGATCCTCCCAAGATCCGCCAAACTCCAAGGTACACGCCCGTAGCATATCTTCTAACGTCTGAATGGTTCTTTCTGATTACCCGTCAGTTTGTGGATGATAAGCAGTACTGAATCTTAACTTGGTTCTCAAACTTTGGTGTAAGCTCCGCCAAAAATAAAAAGTAAACCGCGTATCCTGATCTGATACTATACTAACTGGAATACCGTGGTGCCGTACTATCTGCTTTATGTATATTTCTGCTAACTGCTCAGTAGTCTGTCCAACTCGGAAGGAAAGGAAATGAGCGACCTTCGTGAGTCGATCTACTATTACCCAGACTGCATTCTTACCAGTCGGGGATCTAGGTAAACCGGTCACAAAATCTATCGTGATGTGCTCCCATTTTTATTCTGGGATAGAAAGCGGGTGTAGCAATCCTGCTGGTCTCTGCTACTCGGCTTTCACCTGCTGACATACCAGACACTTGGATACAAATCTCGCTATCTCTCTTTTCATGCCATTCCACCAAAAGTACTGCCTGATATCTCGATACATCTTCGTTCCTCCTGGATGAATGGAGTAAATAGAACTATGAGCTTCGGACATAACTTCTTGCCGAAGGTCTCCACTCGGTACACAGAGTCTGTTTCCAAACCTGAGCGTACCATCTTCATGAATCACTAACTCCTTCCTACGGCCTGATTCACACTCCGATCGCAATTTCTGAATCTGTGGATCTCCTGCTTGTGCTGCCCTTATCCTCTCTACTAAGGTTGACTGAATCTGCATACTGGTCATTCTTCCTATATCCCTTGGCAAAACTACTTCGATTCCTATACTCTGAAGGTCTTCTAAAATATGCTTCTGCGAGGTCAACATAAAGGCACTGTCTCTCCTACTCAGCGTATCTGCAACTATATTCGCCTTGCCTGGATGATACTGAAGATCTAAATCAAAATCCTTCAACAATTCTAACCATCTTTTTTGCCTCATATTCAAATCTCGCTGCGTGAATACGTATTTCAAACTCTTATGGTCAGTATAGATCTCTACCCGATCCCCGTATAAATAATGCCTCCACAACTTGAGTGAAAACACCACAGCTGCTAACTCCAAATCGTGAGTCGGGTAATTCTTCTCATGGTCTCGAAGCTGCCGAGACGCATATGCTATCACCTTTCCATGCTGCATCAATACACATCCAAGACCCTTCCCTGATGCGTCACAATATACTGTAAAGCCTCCTGCTCCTACTGGAAGCGTCAAGATCGGGGCTGAGATCAATCTCTTCTTCAATTCTTCAAATGATGTCTGACAGCTAGCTGACCAAACAAACTCTACGTCCTTGTGCATCAAACGCGTTAAGGGCGCAGAGATCCTGGCAAAGTCCGCCATGAACCTTCTGTAGTAACCAGCTAGTCCTAAGAAACTTCGTACTTCTGCAACCGTTCTTGGGACCGGCCAAGCTCTACGGCCTCAATATTCTTCGGATCTACTGACACTCCTGTCCCAGAAATTACATGTCCTAGGAACGAAATATAGTCTAACCAGAATTCTCACTTGTCAAGCTTCGCATAAAGTTGATGCTCCCTCAATGTCTGCAAGACAGTCCTAAGATGTTTCTCATGCTCCTCTTCACTGCTGGAATAGACAAGGATGTCATCTATGAACACCACTACAAATTTATCCAAATACGGCAGAAAGATACGGTTCATTAAATCCATGATTACTGCGGGGGCGTTGGTTAGTCCAAAGGGCATTACTAAAAACTCATAATGCCCATATCTAGATTTGAATGCTGTCTTCGGTATGTCTTGCTCCCGGACTCTTACTTGATAGTATCCCGACCGAAGATCGATATTGGAAAAGACGCTGGCCTTGCTCAACTGGTCAAACAGGTCATCAATCCTTGGTAGTGGGTACTTATTCTTCACTGTTACTGTATTCAGCTTGCGGTAGTCGATGCACATCCTCGTCGACCCATCCTTCTTGGGAACTAGAATCACTGGCGCGACCCAGGGCGATTTACTGTCTCGGATGAATCCCTTAGACTTCAACTCTTCCTCATGTTGATACAACTTATCATGTTCTGACGGCGACATTCTGTAAACTCTGTCTGCAATAGGCCTCGTTCCAGGGTTCAACTCAATGCTAAATTCTACCTCTCTGACTGGGACTATTCCTGGGAGCTCATCAGGAAAGACGTCGAAAAAATCTTCGACCACTCTCGGAATCTGTCCTGGCTCTGACACTGCTGCTGAAATGACGCCTCCGGCCTGATTCTTCAAGGTTCGAGTAAAGATGAACTGTTCCATCCCAGGAACACTGAATATGACCCTACCTCCTCTACAATCAATTATCGCATGACTGTCTCTCAACCAGTCCATGCCAAGAACAACATCAAAATTCCCTATAGGGAATTCAATCAATGATGCGGGCAATAAATGCCCACACACCTCTACCGAACATGAAAAGCGCACCCTGCTAACTTCTACAAGCCCATTGCCGGTGAGTATATCCATCCTCTTTGGCAATGCCTCAAACTCTAATCCAATCCGTGTAGCATATTGGGCAGAGATGAATGAATGAGTAGCGCCTGAATCAAATAATGCTATAGCGGGAAATGAGGTGACGAGAATTTTACCTGCCACCACGTTACTAGACGCTAGAGCCTCTCCCAAGGATAATGTGAGAGCCTGGCCCTGGCCCCGCGGAGCTCCTTGTTGCGGCCTTCCTCGACCATGTTGTTGCTGCCCCTGAGGGCCTCCGGCTTTCTGTGCTTGGCGGAACATCTGAGCCTGCGTTGGTAGACGCTGGGCTAGGGGCCTTACTGCTAATACTGGCCCTCCACTCGGGGTTGCCACCGGAGCTGGTAACGTTGGAAACTGCTGAGCTGGCCCTCCTGGCCTCTGCATCACAGGACAAGTGGAGATACGGTGGTCTGAACTACCACACCTCAAGCATAAACCATTCGCTGACCGACACACCTCCCTCGTGTGCCCTGCCTTCCCACAGAATGTACAGCCCTGGGGTGCTCCCTGACGCTGCTGCTGGTTCCTCGGCTGCTGATGCCGAACTGGCGCTGTATTAGTTGACACGGCCGTCCTCCGCGGTGCTCCTGCATCATGAATACGTACACCGGGTGCTGGTGCCGATGTTCGCTGTATTGCTCCTCCTCCAACCTGGGATTGAGATCTCTTCTGACCTCCTGTCCTCGATGCTAACCTCTGCTGGGTAAGCTCGTGCCTCCGAGCGGCCGTTAAAACAGCGTCAAACGTCTGGTAGTCGTGTCCCTCCACAAGCTGTAATAGTTCCAAATGAAGTCCCTGCTGGAACCTCATAGCTTTCTCTGGCTCCGTTGCCACCATTGCTGGGGCAAAACGGCACAATCTGCAGAACCCTGCTGCATACCCATCTACGGTCTTGCCTGCTTGCTTGAGACTAATAAACTTCTGCTGGAGCTCATATCGAGCTACTACGCCAAAATACTTGGTCTTGAATCTTTCACTGAAGGTGGTCCAACGAACAGGACGTCTTATACCAACTTATTCTGATGCCCACCAGTCGCGGGCAAGATCCTGAAGTACTAATTTGACCTGATCAACCTTCTCATCATCTGGAACCTTGGCTGCCACAAGAATGGCTTCGATGTCTTGAATCCATGCATCCGCAGTGATGGCATCCTCCGTGCCATCAAAATACCTCGGGTTCAAGCGACGGAACCTTCCTGATGCTCCCGAGTCAACCCTGACACTCCTCTCAAGAGCTAACTGAATCCCTTGGTTCAGCAACACGTTCTGCTCCTGCTGCTGAGTCTGTTGCTGTTGGTGAGTGACAAGAATCCCCCGGATGATCTCCAGGAGGGCTACGGCATCTGGTACTGCCGTCGCTGCTGGTGCTGCAGGAGTTTCAATAACCTGCGGCTGCACTGCCTCTGGTTCCATTTCTGCTCGTGTCCGCCCTGGGGAAGGTTCTCTCCCCTGTTGGTGCCCAGTCGAGCCATGCTCTCGCTGCTCTTCCTCATGGGCCTCACCCGCTTCTGAGAATGAAGCACCCCTATAGAGAAAGATATAAGATTATCAAGTCTGAACGAGGAAGATTTCGAGGATGCAAGTCAGGTTAGAGATCAAGGCAAGGACAGAGAATTCAAAACAGAATTTCAAAGGAAACAAGTTTTGATTGAGACTCCTAATAATTCGCAATACCCCACAAGTCTGAAAAATAGACCTGCATGGGCCACCACTAAAACCTTGTCACGCCCCAGTACCGAAATACGGAGACGGACTAGGCCAGCTACTCCATATGAGGTACGTAACGTCATACGGCGATCGTGGCTGTCGAGAGACTAGGGGGTACATGCTACAATCAAGTCTCCTATGGTCCCACAGAGTTCTATATCTCAATCAATCAAGTCACATCAGCAATTAAATGAACATTAAAGATAAAGCAGTAAGGCGTCCCCGACGCTTCATCAAAATGATCATGAGAGACTAGCTTTATAATTTAGCTATCTCAGAGAGTCAGGAGTACAAAATTATACACAGCTGCAGTCTGTTCCTTTACAATTCTGTACTGACACAAAATATCAAGTAATCCGGCTAACAGGTGCCGGTGGCTAAATGCCGCACAAAGTAAAGGCAGGAGTGGTGGAGAAGAAACCCACTCGAGTCCCCGAACCGCCATGCTCCTAGTATGCACCATGGATGTCAGGAAGGAAGATCGTGTCCTCCGGCTCTGCTATGAGATCTGGCCAAACAAAACCAGCGGGGTCAGCCCCGAATAGCAAGTACCGCCAAAGGGGCACAAGAGTTAAGATTAAAAACCCAGTTAATAGAATGATTGATAATAGTAATACTTATGCTACTATTATAGGGTAGCGCAACATCCTCGAACCCATATGGCACCCTTACAACCAAACAAGGACAAAAGGTACCGCATGGAGTCGGGACGTGTCGTACTCTATAACTTTCACATAAGTAAAAGGTATAAACAAAAAAATCTCCTGATTGTGACTTCGGTCGATAGCCTATCGCAGCACAATAACCAACCCAATAATCAAACAAGAACATGGGTTGGATCATGTACCATGATAGACCATGTTCCTCAGTCACTCACAGAAGTAGCACTTCATAACCAGAATAAGTCTTCCGTTCATAACTTCGATCCACAACCTGTCATAGTACGATAACCAACCCAACAATCAAACAAGAACGTGGGTTGGATCACGTACCATGACAGTCCGCTTCCCTCAGTTATTCACGGAAGGTAAATAGATACACGCAAGTCATTTTCTACGGCCAATCAAGTCTACGAGTTTCTAGTGGGACGAGGTTATCCTCGCGTCATGTTATTAGAAATCCTCAGATCGTATCTTTCCAGCAAGGCTAGCCAACCCAGGGGTTCGGGTAGACAGATATCATTGAGCACAGGTCCCTCGTAAGGCCACCTTGCCAAGACACATAATATATAGCAGAAATTAATCGGATACAGTCATACACTCGTTGCAGATGACACAGTATCCGTGGAGACCAGCCGGCATGTCAAGACAATATCTCAAGGCGGCTGGTGTAACACGATCTCGGGATTCTGCCCTCCCCATGCATCTAGTATATTTAGTTGCCTAGTTTAACCCTAGATGAAATCTTGGACTCACATGCTGTGGCCTGCATGATTATCCTCCTAAAGTCATACTTTAGTACGAGTACCCCAAAGAGGATCCATGTCAATCAGTATGTCAACATGTTCTACCCTCCTTAGTGTAATGCATCATTACAAATACGCCATATGGAGTTACGAGTCATTTGTCGAGCATGAACCAGAACTGGGACATTCAGGTACATGTATCAGGTAGAAACACTTTGTTCACCGGGGTCACATTAGTGCTCATACACAAACATTTACATATATATAAGCAATATATAATAAAAATAATATAAAATATAGGGGAGTCCAGGTCAGAGTGCGCAGGGGTCAAGGTGCGCTGGGTCAGAGCGCGCAGGGTCAAAGCGCGCAGGGTCCAAGTGCGCAGGGTCCAAGCGCGCAGGGTCCAAGTGCGCAGGGGTCAAAGCGCACAGGGTCCAAGCGCGCAGGGGTCAAAGCGCACAGGGGTTCAAGCGCGCAGGGTCCAAGTGCGCAGGGGTCAAAGCGAGCAGGGGTCAAAGCGCGCAGGGGTTCAAGCTCCTAGCGCCAAAAGGCGCAGGGCCACGAGAGAGCTGCGCCCTTCGCTAAAAAGCGCTGGGCCAGGGCTGCGCGCGCCAACTGCTACAGGGTCATCTTCTTCCTCTTGGCTGAGAACAAGAACACCATGAGCCCTAGAACTTCTAAGGACCATAAAATCCCCATCCTAAGCCCAAATTGGGACTTCTATAGGTCAAAATGGGATAGAACAAAATTCTCTACAACATGTGTAGTATCCCAAATCCGTGATACGTATTTAGTATACGTATACGTGTTTTGGACCCATATTTTTGCTTAATCTTGATTAGTTAATTTTGATTAATATTGTTTAATTTGTTTAATTGGCTTGTGGTTCCCTATGGCAATTGCATTGGCTTGGTTCGGTTTGGTTGGCTTGGCTTGGTTTGGTTTTATATGTGAACCACTCCTACCTACCACCACCTTTGATATTTATTGCCATTTCTTCTTTCTCTCTCTTCATTACTCATCTTCTTCTTCCTCATTTACTTCCCTACCTACCAGAGAGAGAAAGGAGAGGTCTAGGCAAGTGCAACTTACTTCATGGAGGAACTCTAATTTTATTACGTCATTCTCTTCCTTACAGCATTTTGACTAACTTTAGAACTTGGCATTTTCACTTTCCATGGCTAGATTCTTGTAGATCTATATTTTCTTTATTTTTGGATTTCTTGAGTTTTGATCTACTTAATCTTGTTATTTCTGTGTTTTGATGGTTCCATGTTGTAGAGAATTTCGTTCTACCCCATTTTGACCTATGGAAGTTCGAATTTAGGCTCCCGGATGATGAAGTTATGGAGCTTGAGGACTTGGCTCTCATGGTGTTCTTCTTCTCTAAAATTTTGGAGAAGATGAACAGTGCTTGACTTGACCGCATGAATATTCATGCGGCAAGTGTTCTATCCAGCCGCATGACTGGAAGTTCTTGAGCCGCATGATAGTCGGACTCACTTAGCCGCATAACTCGCTCAATTCCCAGCCGCATAAGTTCTGAACTCTCTCCGAGCCGCATAAGGCCCGCTAGTTCCGCGAGCCGCATGGGACTCCGTCTGTCCAGCCGCATGAGTCCTACCACCCTGGCAGCATGGGACTCAACTCAGTTGAGCCGCATAGGCATTGCTCTCCTAGCCGCATAGACCCCAGTCACTCGCTGCCGTATGAGGACTCGAGTCCTCTCAGCCGCAGGACTGTCTGGATCCCCGAGCCGCATAGGCCCTGATCCTCGAGCCGCATGAGAACCCTCCCCCAGATCTGGCCGTATGGGCTTCTGAGTCCGGGCCGCATGACCCCGATTAAACCTAGCCGCATATGCTCACCTCTCTCCTGTGCCGCATGGGCTCCTATTTGAGCCGCATGTGCCCCCTCCTTTCCTGTCGCATATGCCTGAGCTGTATGACTTTCCAATAGCCCTGTGTACTATTATTTATCATTATTGCCCATGTTTTGTAACTCTTTATTGTATATTTTTACGTCAATTTTATATCCTTACGCCTTTTCTCCTGAACTTGAAAATCATGAATTCATTTGATATGCTTGGAATTGATAATTGAATACGACCTGACAGTGACCCGTAGTGGTGCACTCCTGATATAATAACCTGACATGACCTGATAGTGGCCCGTCGTGGCGCACTCCTGACTAGTACACTTGGCATGATAACCTGACATGATTATCTCGAATAGCTGTTGCGACGGCTACCTGACATGACATGACCTGTATAATTACCTGGACACCGTGGGCGATTGTGCTTGTACAAATAATCCAGTCCTGTCTTGCATCATGTCTAGGAGGGGACTCTTGAGTACCACGGTCAGGAGTACCTACTGTAATGGACTAAGGTTAATGACTAGTATAATTCATTAGACATGAAGAGATGTTCCCCAGTTACAGGCGATCCTGTTATCCCGGCCGCAAATGTTTGGACTTGTAGCCTGTCGACGAGTAGGGCACATTTCCAGCCCACTGTTATGTGGGGCACTCTTGATTGTCACTTTAAATGATTGAACTCTATTGTCACTCTAATATATTGTACTCTCTAGATTGCCACTATAATGATTGCCTGGATAACCTGGATAGCTGTAGGGCCTGTGACTACTTGGAGCATCTCATTGCATCTTGCTAGTAACTAGGATTGTGATAACCCTAGTTAGTTAATGTAGAAAGCCGTAGGCAATGATTGGCCGTAATTGATTGGATGGAGTCTAGTCCAGTATAGTATTGTCTAGAAGTGATTGATTGCAAGATTGTACCAGAATGATTGAATGATTGTCACTCCAGATTGTCACTATAATGATTGTCACTCCAGATTATCACTATAACGATTGTACTCTATTGTCACTCTAGCATATTGCACTCTTTATTGCCACTTTTGTCATTGTACTCTCTCCTTTTCATGATAATGATTGGCACCTTTAGCAATAAATGGTCAGAGACTAAGTTCTGTTCAGGCGAAGGGTTACAATCTCGGTCCTTGTTTGGTTTAAGGATTGTAACCTAGCTTTCGGAATAGTACCTTCATTTTCTCTTCATATATTGTCCAGTTATATTTTATTTAGCATGATTCTCCAGCTCTTTTATGTCAATGATGCTTCTCTTAATTATTTTCTCTGATTAGGATAAGTGCATTGGTAGTGCACAAACCTCAATCTGTGTTATTTACTGTTGTTTTCTTACATGTTGAATGCTAATGAGTTGCTGGTTTTAGTTCCTAAGTGAAGCCTCCTTTGTGGCACTTGCTCTTTCTGGGGTCTGACCCAGCTGGTTTTGTATGGCCAGCTACCGGAGCAGCACCAAAGGATCTTCCTGCATTTCAGCCCGATGGTGGTCACCAGGCGTAACCAGGATAACGAGTGGGTTTATTTTTGCTCTCCCACTCTATTATAAAATTATTCTTTTGAGACGTTTAGCCGCCGAGCAAGTGTTAGCTCGTTTGCAACTTTATTTACTGTCTGCCTACGGGCTGTAAGCATGATTGGCAACTCGAGGTTGATCATGTATGACTTAAACTCCTGCTAGTCCTTACATTTTGTACGACTAGCTTCATGATCATCTGGATATGTAATGTTTGGGACGCCTTACAATTGTATATTTGGTGATCTGATATCTTGTGATTATTATTAGTTGGTTGAGATTGAGACAATAGGCTATTTTATGACCTTAAGAGACTGAGGGATTGTAGTGAAACCCTCACATATCTAGACAGCCGTGACCATATAGCAGGGTGGATTCCATTCCGTTATACGTAGCTGGCTATGTCCGCCCCCGCTCTCCAGTATTCTGGTTCTGGGGCGTGACAACATGGAACACTCAAAACTTGAAAATAATGAAGTTTGCTAGATCAAAACCAAGAAGATCCGAAAATGGTTAAAACTTATATCTACAAAAATTAAAGCTTCAAAATGGAAAAATTCAAGTTCTAAACTAGCATAGTTGAGGAGAAGAACATTTTTGACAAATAATTTTTGTAAGAAAACATTAACAAAAATTTATTGATCCATCTCTTGAGCAAGTTGGCACTTGCCTTGGTTGGTGGAGGAAATAAATAAGAGGAAATAAAATGAGAGGAGAGAGAATGAGATGAGTTATTATATATAATCTTGAACCCATGGGTTCATGATGAACCATTGGTGAACCAAGAATAGGTTACTCAAATGAGCCAAAACTGTAGGCCCAAATACAGAAAATAAATTACGAAATAATATTTGGTCGAATATTTTTGGGAAATGCATGAAGAAATACAGCATATAAATATCGTATAAATACAAGGTAAATACAATTTATCGGTTTACGTATTAAAATACGTATTCCAGGATCGGGGAGTGACATACGGGTTTGTCCGAACCCATCGACACGATTGTTCGATGGATCTTCCATTACAGTGGGCAAGTCCTTTACATCTTCCCAAATATCATATTCCGACAATCTGGCAGGCGGATGAGAAAATTCTTATTTTCCAGCTCTGAACGCGTCCTTGTTCTTTCTCCAAGGATGACTCGCGGGCAGAAATTGACGATGACAATCAAAGAAAGAAGTTTTTCCTCCATGCTTAAGGCGGAACGCCTTACTATTTTGTATGCATATCGGACAAGACAGGGTGCCGTGAGTACTCCATCCCGACAGCATACCGTATGCGAGAAAATCATTGATTGTCCACATTAGTGAAGCTCTCATCTGAAAGTTCTATTTCCTGGAAATATCATAGGTCGTGACGCCGATCTCCCACAGCTGTTTCAGCTCATCCACCAATGGCTGTAAATATATATCGATATTCTTCGTCAGATTTTTGGGACCCGGTATGATAGTTGTCAAGAACATATAAGGAGTCTTCATACACATCCATGGTGGCAGATTGTAAGGGGTCAGAATGACCGGCCAGCAGGAGTATTGAGATCCTGAATGCCCGAAAGGGGCGAATCCATCAGAACATAGCCCCATGCGTACATTTCTAGGCTCTGCAGCAAAATCTGGATGGCGAAAATCGAAATATTTCCACGCCCCTCCATCCGAAGGATGTGACAATTCTCCATCGTCTTTTGTGCGTTCTTCGTTGTGCCATGTCATGTGTTCTGCTGTATTCTGAGACATATACATCCTCTGCAAGCGCTTCGTGATCGACAAGTAATGCATATACTTGTAAGGACGTCATTTTCTAGTTGACTTTTCTTTTTCCCTGACTTCCTTGTAACGATCCGCATTACAGAAGTTGCAACTTTCTACATCCTCATTCTCCTTGTAGTACAACATGCATCCGTTGCGACAACAATCTATCTTGTCGTACCCCAGTCCCAGTTGTCGGACCATCATCTTCGACTTGTAGAAGTTTTTTGGAAGCACTTTTGATTCCTTCGGTAACACCTCCTTCATTAGTTGTGTAATCCGATCATAGCAAGTTTGTGGCAAGTTAAAATTGGACTTTATATTCAACAACCGTATCGTCACTGACAGTACGGAATGTGGCTCACAACCAGGATATAAAGAAGTTTCAGCATCCTGAAACATATCATAGAACTCCTTCGCCTCGGGATTAGGATCCTCCGGATCAAAATTAGGCCTTGCCGCATCGTACACCATATCTCGTGCAAGGTTCTGCACGTCTCCATAATCAACGGAGCATTCGTCGTCATCGACGACAAAATCCGCTGCAGCATTATCATCAAAAGCATAAGTAGCAGCATTCGCAACCTGTCTTTCCGCATATAGTTCACTTTGCGATGACCACATGCCGTAATCACGTACGAAATCCTTACGGGTCAAATGATCTCTTACACTCACCACTTCTTCGTAACGTCTATTGCGACAATTACGACATGGACACTTGATTTTGTTACCGTCCATAAACTGAGCTTTGCTCATGGCATACTTAAGAAACACTTCCACGCCTGCCTGAAAATCGTCACTCACACCTATTCTGCTCTCGTGTTGTCGTTTGTACATCCATGTACGATCAACGAAATAACGATCCATCACAGTTTGGATGTAAAAATCTGTATAGTAAGACAAACTAAACAGAATTAGTATATAATCATGTAACTGGTGGATCCGCTGGTATTCTAGCTCGAGAAGAGAAAAATCTAAGTACAGTTGTTACTAATAGTTCGATACTGATAGCTTGATACCGATACCGATAGTTCGATACCGATACCGATACCGATAGTACAATACCGATACTGATAGTCCGATACCGATAGTGCGATACCGATACCGATAGTGCGATAGTATGATAGTCCGCTAGCGATACCGATAGTTCGATACCGATAGTCCGATAGTTCGATACCGATACCGATACTGATAGTCCGATACCAATTCTTCGATAGTCCACTAAGTCGAAATGATTCCTCTTAAGCGTCGAGCATGTTATACACGGTTCAACTTGACGAGTTCTTAAATATTTTTGTGGTGTTGTATGCTTGCAGCAGCAAATCAAGTTTTAGAGTCATTATAGGTCAATTAATCAAACTGAGTCAATCTATTTATTTCTAAATTGCAAGAGTCCACTTCTAGGATATGGGAGCTATATCCTAAATATCTAGTCTAAAATTAACTTGGTGAGGATACTAGAGTGTCCGTACTATCTAGAAAGCACTACCTTAGTCTAGTCACACTAGCATTAATTACCTATAATTCCTACCATGTCTACACTCACACATTACACCCCAAGCCGTCCTGCATGCTAATAGGCATGGTAGGCTTGCCTTCATTCCTCACTCTCTAAAGCACACATACACATATATATGTATATCACAGTTAGATGTATAGATATATATACATCTATATAGAAGCACACAACTGATACATCTATATAGAAGCACACAACTGATATCACAGTTAGATGTATAGATATATACTTCCATATTCACATTTACTAATCCAAACACCACCAAACTAATGGATAACACCAAATATGGATAACACATTATTTAGCCAATATATAAACTCAGATGAATTTGAGAAGCAAAGCCCCCCCGCCGCCCCAAGCCCGCCGCCCAGCCCCCGACGCCCCCGTCCCAAGCCCGCCGCCCAGCCCCCGACGCCCCCGTCCCAAGCCCGCCGTCCAGCCCCCGACGCCCCAGCCGCAAGCCAGCCGTCCAGCCCCCGAATGTCCCCAAGCCCGTCGCCCCCGCTGCCCCTACGTCGACACCGCGACAGAGAGAGAGAGAGATCGAGAGAGAGAGAGAGAGAGAGAGAGAGAGAGAGGGGATTACCTTCGGGAGAGAGAGAGGAGAGGACGCCGACGCCGATCACCGAAGCCGCGGGAGAGAGAGAGAGAGAAATGAGAGAGAGTGAAATTGGGGGGAATGCGAAAAGTTCCCCCTGCCGTTTCAATTTAAGTCTTGAACGTATATTTAGCGACGGAATAGCGACGTCTTAGAATCCGTCACCCGGTGGTCGCTATTTTTGATACTTGCCGACTGAATATCCGTCGCTACGTAGTCGCAGAAATGTCCCGCCAATTTTCTATAAATTCTCGCCAAATAATCGACTACGTAGCGACGACTAACGATCCGTCGCTATATCTCCGACACCCTAGCGACGGATGTGCGACCTTTCCTCCCCCTAAAATTAAAATAAAAAATGTAAAGGCGTGTGGTCGGTAATCCGTCGACGAGCGGCCACGAAGCCGTCGCTAACGGCGACTGAATATTTCCGTCGCTAATTGTCCGTCGCTAATTTACTGTATTTTGGTAGTGAGTCCTTCACATATGTAGGACTGTCAGGGGCCTAACAGTCCTACATATGTGAAGGACTGCCACCTCTCTGGCAGTCCTAATCTACGATCGGGACTGCTAGAGAGGTGACAGTCCTCTGTGTCACAACCCGATTTTTCACCCGATGAAAAGTTAAAATTTAGTTACCAAGAGGGCTTCCGATGCATCAAAGTGTTCTTCGGACGTGGCGGGAAGAGAGTATACAACATTTGATGATACCGGTTGTTCCATGTTCAATATTTTTCTACATTAAACACATAATTCAACTTTTATATGTGAAATTCATGTTTAAAATATTAAACAATTATTAATCCAATGACTTACCATTAAATGGGAGAAGTCTTTGACACTATTACTAAATATTTCACCAACAATCTTTCCAAAATTTAGGTTGAAAATTTTTTTTGCCTAGGTTTTGTTCTAACCTAAAATGGAGAGGAAGAGAAGAAAAGAGTAGAGGAAGGAAAGAGAAAAAAGAAGAAGAAAAAGTTGACTTTTATACCAAAACTTGGACTGCCCTCAAGTAGAAAAAAAAAGTCATGACAAACTTATAATTTTTTTAAACTATTTTGGACTGCCCCCAATTAAAAAGGATGATGCCCTTAAAAAAACTTTAAAATATAATTTTTATAATTTTTTACTTCTAGCCTTCACTTCTTCAAAATTGGGACCTGTAAATATTGCACTTGTTAAATGTAACCTGGAGACAACTGTCACAAATTCACATGTTATTGTCTGGTGAGGCTGCCAACAGGCTGGTCGGACATAGCTAATAGTCACGTGACCACCATCATCAAAGCCCAACTCCAAAACTAGAATAAAATTTGCTTACTTCATTTAAATTTTCTTGGAGGTGATAGTTACTGCTGCCAATGATTTCTTTGCTGTGAGAGAGCCATATTGCACCTGACTGTTAGTTTTTTTTTTTTTTTTTTTTTTTTTTTTCCGGATATCTGACATAATGTACGAGATTTTGTATATAATACATTACATACATTACATAAAATTTTGACCCACTGCTTCTAATTTTTACATACATATTTATATCTTCCTCGCGGTTCGATTTCGATACCGTCTGCATAGCCAAAAAGATCATACATTCTTCGCTGACTACAAGAGCCAGATAGATGACTGTTAGATTTAAAATCAAAGTCTAAATCCAATAAACAAGAGTTAAAGCGCACAAAGAAACTATTCTTTTTTCATTGAACAATTCTTTTCACAAGTTAAATTACACATTTAACAAATGTCAACTTGACCGAGATTTTAGAGTTTCTTGTGCGGAGGTTATTGTGCATTGCTAAACAACACTTAATCTTTAGAAATAAATACATTAATTCTCCTAGGTTTTATAAGTATTATAGGAATCATCCATATTTTTTAAAAAAATTATACGGACTGCCCTTCTTCTTTATATTCTATTTTCAAAATAGGGATGATTATTATTATAAGTTTCTATATAAAATATAAAATATATGAATGGTCCGTGTAACTAGTTTTAAAAATATGAATAATATTGTAATAAGTTCTAAACATAGGAATAGTTAACGTGAATTGTACTAATTTATATTTTCTCTCCAAATTTAATTTTTTGTAGCCATTTCGATTCAAGAGAGGCTAGAGATCTAAATAACTCACTACTAGCTAGAAAATAATGAGATTATGTTATTGCCGGGAACGCCGAGGCACGCTTTTCGATGGAAAATACAGAAACTGAAACAGTTGTAAAGACAATGTTTCAAATGCAATTCCTTAAAGAAGGTTTTGCAACAGAGATCCAGAAGGATTCTGCAAATTACGAGATCTAAAAAGATATCGTAATTCACGAATAATCTAAAGAGATTTTCGTGATCGTAGAAAACTGGCAGTAGTGCCTTCTAAAAAGAAGATACTGACAGAACTGCTAAAGGCAACAGAAGGGTGACAGGCGAGAGATGGAATTGCTGGGGTGAATGATCACCGTTGCTCAAAGCTTTATTCGCCCTCTGCGAACAGCTTCCAGGAACCAGCAAGGTTGACGAAAAACCTTGGAACACTCCTTCTCTTCTGACTCCTCGGAAGACGGCGAACTCCTCTGGCAATGGCTCTACTCTTCTCTCTCTGTTTCTGAAGTAACAGAACCCACGCGTACTAAAAAGTACTAGTGTTTGTGTTAAAAAACACGCTCACTACTCTGTTGTGTTAAAGAACACTTAGAGTTTTCTCCCTGGAATTCTGATTTCTGCAACACTGAGAGAGAGGAGAGAACCTGCATAAATAGGCCACGGGACGGTTGCCAAGCAGTTGCCTGAACTTCAGAGTAGTGGCTGAACCACTCCTGAAAGTGCAGCAACTGCTGCAACCGTTCCCGCTCTAATATGCAGCCAGCCATACGCACATACGCACTCTACGCACACTGCGCACACTGCGCACTCTACGCACGCTGCGTGCGCTGCGCACACTGCGCGTACTGGGCGTACTGGGCTGCGTACTGGGCTGCGTAACTGGGCCAGCGTAACTGGGCTCGCGTAACGGGCCGCGCAACGTGGTCACGCAAGTGGCTCGCGCAACGAGCGCAACTTAAGCGCACTATGCACCTAGCGACGATGCTGACGTGCTAAGTGCAAAGTGCGCCAACAAAATGCCACATTACGCCTCATGAGCCCTTGAGCCCGAGTCCGAGCCCGAGTCCGAGTCCGAGTCCGAGTCGCTAAGCTCCTACGGAGCTTAGCTCCATGGAAATAAATTTCCAAGAGCAAAAAGCTTACAGCTTCTTAATGGTTGATTAAGCCTTTATACCATTAATAATTAATCCTACATGGCACACACCCATGTGCACTACATGTGCATCTCCATAAAGAGCAAAGACTCATATATATGGAGATACACATTCCTTTCTAGCCGATGTGGGACTAAAAACCAAAACTAAAGGCTAAAAACCCAACAATCCCCCACATATCTCTATATATATGAGTATGAGTGTTCCCTACAGTAACTGTCCATTATGTTTTTAGGATAGATGCCACTTAAGACTTGAATCTTCCTACGTGAGTCAAAAATCAAACTATAATACAAGAATGGACTAAGCCTTGAATTCTGCATCATAGCTGAAATTCTTTCCACTCACATAATGTAGTTACATGTGCTTCTGGCTGCACATTTAAGGCCGTGTGCCAGCCTGGTTTCAGTGTACAATATTGGGCGTCTACAAGTTTACCCTCAAGAGACGGCCTGATATCTCTTTGTCCATACACTATAGGTGAGTTCTTTATTAAAGAGACATGGCATGAAGCGTCCAACGCTTCCTTTGCGGTGCTACGCCGCTATGACATGGCCTTAAGCCGATGACCTTACCCCGAATCACCAGGAACCTCATCGTAGTGTCATACTACCCGTAGCATGAGGTCTAGCCCCTTTGTAGTGCCAAACTATCCAGCATGAAGCCTTACGCTTCTGTGCGGTGTTACGCCGCTACGACATGGCTTGCAAGGCCGAGGCTTTATCCCTAGCCGGGTTTACCTCATTGTGGTGTCGAGCCACCCGTAACATGAGGAATACCTCCTCTTTGTAGTGCTGACTACATCCCTCTTTAATTCAATATACAGCATTAGGCCAACTGCCTATTTGCGGTGCTATGCCGCTGTGACTTGGCTAACATAGCCGAGGCTTTACCTCCTTCGAGAACCTCATGGTGGAGTCACCGCCACACATAGCATGGAGTCACACTCCTTGTAGTGCTGTGCTATCATGCTTCCTGTAAAGCATACCAGACATTCCAAATGCCTGAGAACTCATTAAGGCATTTAAGCCAACCTCCCACAGGACCTATTTTCTGCAGAAAACAACAGTAGACAACAGTGGTTATAGGTCCGTAACCTCTCCATGCCCAATAGAACATGTATCCACCGTTTCTGATATTCTTCCGATTAGTGGCCCTCCCTTGAACCAAAAGCTAGATGCCTAGTAGATAAATCTTTGAACTAATAGCATAAAACTTTATGGTAGGAATATAATAATACAATATCAGAATGCCTTCAACCCCATTTTACTTGCTGTGTCATCGACCAGCTGGCGCTTGAGGCCCTTGGTGAACGGATCCGCCAGGTTCTCCTGACTCCGAACATCAATTACTGTAATAACACCTCTCTTGATAAGATCGTGTACTGCCCTGTGCTTCAACCGCACAGTCCTCTTCTTCCCGTTGAAAAGGTCATTTGATGCCACCGCCGCAGTCGCCTGGTTGTCGCAGTATATCGGTATCGCCGGTATTTGTGCCCCAACCACTGGAAGATCATACATGAGCTCCCGAAGCCATTCTGCTTCCTCGGCTGCGGTATCAAGTACAAAGAACTCAGATTCCATGGATGACCGCGAGAGCATAGTCTGCTTCTTCGACTTCCACGATATAGCAGCTCCACCCATTATGAAAATGTATCCACCTGTGGACCTCTCGCTCTCCACCTCTGAGCACCAACTGGCATCACTGAAGCCTTCCACTACCGACGGATCTTCGCTGTAGTACAGTGCATATGTCTGAGTCTTCTTGAGATATCTCATAACCCGTTCCACAGCTTTCCAGTGTTCAACACCTGGATTGCTCGTAAAATGACTCAGCATTCCTACGACGAAAGCTATGTCAGGCCTTGTGGCAGTAGTAGCATACATCAAACTCCCGATTACGCTTGCATACTCCAGCTGCCTGACGCTTTCCCCTGAATTAGGCTTCAGCTTCAGATCACACATGTACGACGTATCGATCCCTGGAAGATCCCGATACCCATAACGAGTGATCATTTTCTCAATATAATGAGACTGTGACAGCGCTAGTCCAGTGTTTGTCCGGATGATCTTGATCCCTAAGATCACATCAGCTTCCCCCAAGTCCTTCATACTAAACTTGCTTGAGATGAATTTCTTTGTCTCCGTGACACATCTAATATCCGTACCTAGGATAAGCATGTCATCCACGTACAGACAAACGATCACACCTCTTCCATCAGCGAACTTCGTGTAAACACACTTGTCCGTATCGCTGACCATGTAGCCATTTGACCTTATAACTTTGTCAAATTTCTCATACCACATCTTGGGAGCCTGTTTAAGACCGTACAAGGATTTCACCAACTTGTAGACTTTGTCTTCAAGACCTCTGATGACAAATCCCTCTGGCTGTTGCATGTAAATCTCTTCGGTCAGCTCGCCATTTAGGAAAGCCGTATTCACATCCATCTGTTGTATCACCATCTTATTTATTGCTGCGAAAGCAATCAACATTCTGATGGTGGTCATCCGGGCTACTGGAGCATATGTGTCAAAGTAGTCAATCCCCTGCTTCTGAGAAAACCCCTTGGCTACCAACCTAGCCTTGAACTTGTCAATAGTTCCGTCTGCTTTCATCTTCTTCTTGAAGATCCATTTGCATCCGATGGGTTTCGCTCCTTCAGGAAGATCAACCAACACCCAAGTGTTATTTGAGGTGATGGAATCAATCTCATTGTCAATCGCCTCCTTCCAGAAAATCGCATCTCTGGTCTTCATCGCCTCATCATAGGTAAGCGGATCTGCTTCCACATGATAGGTGACAAAGTCACTTTCGAAGTCCTTCGACCTCCTCGCACGCTTAGTTGACGGCTCAGCTTGTTCTGGTTCAACGGTTGTATCAACAACAACATCTTCTTGGACCACATCTTCATTGAAGTCTTCAGTCTCTTGTGCACCCTCATTATTCTCCGGAACATCCAGAAGAACAATATTCTTGTACCTTGCAAACTTGTCTTCAAAATATTCTGTATCGCGAGATTCAATGATATGATTTGACTCAATATCAAGAAATCTCCGAGCATCACTCTTCTCGACATACCCCAAGAAGATCGTCTTTGTAGTCCTTGTCCCAAGCTTCTGAATCTTTAGATCTGGAAGCTTGACATACGCCAGACACCCCCACACTCGAATGACATTCAAGTTAGGTCTGACTTTGAACCAGAGTTCATGAGGAGTAACGTCTGAAGTTGCATGAGGCACTCTATTTAGAATATAAGTGGCCGTCAATGCAGCTTCTCCCCAGTAGCACTTAGGAAGGCCAGCAGTCAACAACATTGAATTTATCATTTCTGTCAACGTCCTGTTCTTCCTCTCAGCTACTCCGTTTGATTGAGGAGAGTACGGAGCCGTAGTCTCATTGACAATTCCATGTTCCTTACAGAACGATGCGAATTCATGAGACCTGTACTCCCCACCTCGATCACTTTTTATCCTTTTGAGTTGTTGTCCAGTCTGTCGCTCAGCTTCGACTCTGAACTCCTTGAACTTCTCGAATGCTTCGTCTTTAGCCTTCAGCAAGTAGACGAATGCATACTTTAAGAAGTCGTCGATGAAGGTTATGAAATACTTCATCCTGGCCTTTGTAGAGAACTGTTTGAAGTCACAGATATCTGAGTGTACCAACTCCAGAAGATCTATACTTCGATTAATCTGAGGAAAGGGTTTCCTTGTGATCTTCATTTGAGCACAAACTTCACATTTCTCTACCTTACCCCCACACTTGGAGATAAGTCCTAGACTAGACATTCTGTTTATTCGTTTACAATGAACATGTCCTAGCCTATTATGCCACAACTCAAGAGTATAAGCAGAAGGAGTGATTTCATTAATTACATTAATTATATTGGACTGATTTACAAGCTGAATCTTGAACATTCCTTCGGTATAAAAAGCTTTTCCGAAATATGTTCCCTTGATAGACATCACCATCTGGCCAGCATTGATGTCCATTTTGAGGCCTGTATTGCAGAGTAAGCCTCCCGAGATCAGGTTCTTGGCGATAGCAGGTACGTGCTTCACACCTTGAAGCGTCAGAGACTTGCCAGAAGTCAGCTTCAGAATAACCGTCCCGATCCCTAGAACTTCAGCTTGTGCTTGGTTCGCCATCACAACCGTTTCAGAACTGGGTGTGTAGGTGGTGAACCACTCCTTACTGGAGCAGACATGGCAGGTGGCTCCAGTATCTACCCACCAGTCTGAATCAGATCCTACAGCATCAACCTGTCCAATCATAGCAATTACATCAGTAATCATTGAGACTTTGCTAGGCTCACCTTGCTCTGATTTCTTGGCCGATGCTGTGCATTCACTTTTGAAATGGCCCAACTGGCCACACTTGAAACAATGCATCTTTGCCTTAGATTTCTTTGACTTGAAAGAAGTTCCCTTAACATTCAAGTTGTTAGGGTTCTTCTTCTTCTTCTGGAAATCTGCACGCTTTCCTTTTTCCTTTGGTTTCTTGGTCTGAACCAGATTGGCGTTAGCCAATTGCTTGGACAGTGTGTCCACCTTCAATTGAGCCCGCATCTGGTCCTCAACATAGATTTCCTGTAGGAGATCTTCAAGGGTGATCTCCAACTTCTTCCTATGCATGTTTACATAGAACTTGCTCCACCCAGCGGGGAGCTTTGAGACAATCCCTCCAACAATAAACTTGTCGGGGAGGGGCATAGCCTCGTCTTCCAATTTCTGTCGCAACTTTAGAAATTCTTTGACCTGCGGCAGCATGGACTTCTCGTCCTCAAAGAGCCATTTGTGATATTTTTCAACCACAAATATTTTGCTCCTGTTCTTGTCTTCTTCGTACAGTTTTTCTAGAGACTCCCATATGTCTCTAGCGATATTTTTCTTAGAATAGGATTCTGCTAGGGAATCCTCCATAGCATTCAGGATAAGCAACCTACAAATGCTATTCTCCCTTCTCCACTTGGCCTGAAGTTTAGTAGCCGCAGAGATTGCGGCAGCAGACCCAGTATCTGGAACAGTAGGTTCCTCTTCAAGCAGTACGTGATCAACGTCTCTAAGTTGAAGAGTGAGATAAATCTTCCTCTTCCAGACTTGATAATGCTCTCCATCAAACTTCTCTAACTTACAGAAGTCAGTATTTAGGAGAGAAGAATTAATATTTTCCATCGTAGCAATAAAGCTTTGAGATTGTTATTGCCGGGAATGCCGGGGCACGCTTTTCGATAGAAAATGCAGAAACTGAAACAGTTGTAAAGACAATGTTTCAAATGCAATTCCTTAAAGAAGGTTTTGCAACAGAGATCTAGAAGGATTATGCAAATTACGAGATCTAAAAAGATATCGTAATTCACGAATAATCTAAAGAGATTTTCGTGATCGTAGCAAACTGGCAGTAGTGCCTTCTAAAAAGAAGATACTGACAGAACTGCTAAAGGCAACAGAAGGGTGACAAGCGAGAGATGAAATTGCTGGGGTGAATGATCACCGTTGCTCAAAGCTTTATTCGCCCTCTGCGAACAGCTTCCAGGAACCAGCAAGGTTGACGAAAAACCTTGGAACACTCCTGCTCTTCTGACTCCTCGGAAGACGGCGAACTCCTCTGGCAATGGCTCTACTCTTCTCTCTCTGTTTCTGAAGTAACAGAACCCACGCATACTAAAAAGTACTAGTGTTTGTGTTAAAAAACACGCTCACTACTCTGTTGTGTTAAAGAACACTTAGAGTTTTCTCCCTGGAATTCTGATTTCTCCAACACTGAGAGAGAGGAGAGAACCTGCATAAATAGGCCACGGGGCGGTTGCCAAGCAGTTGTCTGAACTTCAGAGTAGTGGCTGAACCACTCCTGAAAGTGCAGCAACTGCTGCAACCGTTCCCGCTCTAATATGCAGCCAACCATACGCACATACGCACTCTACGCACACTGCGTACGCTGGGCACACTGCGCACTCTACGTACGCTGCACACACTGCGCGTACTGGGCGTACTGGGCTGCGTACTGGGCTGCGTAACTGGGCCAGCGTAACTGGGCTCGCGTAACGGGCCGCGCAATATGGTCGCGCAAGTGGCTCGCGCAACTTAAGCGCACTATGTGCCTAGCGACGATGCTGACGTGCAAAGTGCGCCAACAAAACGCCACATTACGCCTCATGAGCCCGAGTCCGAGCCCGAGTCCGAGTCCGAGTCCGAGTCGCTAAGCTCCTACGGAGCTTAGCTCCATGGAAATAAATTTCCAAGAGCAAAAAGCTTACAGCTTCTTAATTGTTGATTAAGCCTTTATACCATTAATAATTAATCCCACATGGCACACACCCATGTGCACTACATTTGCATCTCCATAAAGAGCAAAGACTCATATATATGGAGATACACATTCCTTTCTAGCCGATGTGGGACTAAAAACCAAAACTAAAGGCTAAAAACCCAACAGATTAAATAATAATACTAATTTTATTAATATAGTTATAATTTTCGATATAAATAAATATTAATAAATTATCACTTTTAAATTTTATCTTTTCAAAAATTCCAAGCAACAAATTTATGAATTGTTACTTCTAATATATATTTCTTCAAAACATTCAAATGAAAGAGGTAGAAAAATATGCTTACACATATCTTGTGCACGCAAAATATCAGTTTTACAATTCTTTTACTTCGGCTCATTTCGCCGGACCAAACAAGCCCTACGTTCGGCCAAAAGATTGTCCCTGTGGTCTGGGTTTCGTCCCAACATGATTCACAAGGTTTGTTTTATTCATTTATTTCCAACAAAGGATATCGTAGCCCTTTGAAGTAGGAGTGTACATCGGTCAGTTGTCGACCTATATCTGGTCGCAACCGAAGTCGAACCGAAGTTAATTAATTGGTTTAAAAAAAATAACCGTTAAACCAAATCAACCAATTGATCGGTTCGGTTTTGAAATCAATCGACTTGGTTCGGTTTGGATCGGTTCGGCTTATCGGTTTCGATCAGACAAAAATTTTCAAGCATATAGAAGCGTTTCACAAAAAAAACCATCAACAATAATAGCAACGATAAACATACAATAAGTAGATAAATTCACACAAAAATAAATCCTAACCATCTCATGTCTGAAAGATGTTTGTAAGAAATATCAAGAATTTATTAAGTAAATCACTTACATACCAAAACCAAAATGATTCTCGAAAATAAATCATAATCCTAATATATATACGAACTGAAGATGGAAAATAAACATATGTTACCTGGAGTGGCTAATGGAGGGAGAGGGAGCGACCGACAGAGACTATAGCGGCCGAGGGAGAATGAAGAAAGTGACTCGAAGGAGGGTTCGGGACAATATAAGAATCAGATATATGGGAATACGAGCAGCCCGCCTTCATATTCAAAAGTCCAAAGACTCAATCCAAACCTTGAGATGGATAAGTTAGACCGGATATAAACCTAATTTTATGTTAATGCCGGGACGTGATTTTAACATAAAAAAACTAATTTTGGCAACACTTTGAGGAATGTGCACAACTGAGATCTCGGAGGATTCAGAGAGACGAAATCAAGTGTAACACTTCAAAGAAGGCACAAATGAATTTCGTAGCAGCAGCGATGAAAGCTCACGTAAAATTCTCTGATTAGATTAGAGAAGATCTCGTTCAGAACGAGTATTAAGTGGAAAAAAGATGAACAGAAGAAGAGAAGAGGCCTGCCGGGGTGACGAATCACCAGAGCTCAAAGCTAGATTCGTCCTACACGACGATCAGCTCCCAGGAACCAGCAATATCTAAGATGAACTGCGGAACACTCTGACGAAATGCTCTTCTGGACTCCTCAGATGGACGAAACTTTATTTCTGTTTCTCCCCTTCCCTGAAATCTGATTTTCGTAAGAAACTTGTATAAATGAGAGAGAAGAGAGAAACTTATTTAGATTCGCGCAGCAACTGCCCAGTATGCGAAACGTTTGTGACGTGTTAGGAACCGTTTCCGAACGTTTCGTAACTGTACAAATTGTGGACAGGCAAAACAGCGCGCGCGCTACCACAATTTGTACCAACTGCGCCCACGCACACTCGCGCACCCGCGCACAACATCTACAGTGCGCGCTGCACGCGTTGCGCACAAACTGTCCGCGAACTGGCCTCGCGAAGTGGCCTCACGAATGGGCCACGCTAACAGGCCATGCGATCGACAGCGCAGAGGCTCGCACAACTAAAGCGCACTATGCGCCTAGCGACGTGCTAAGTGCGTCAACAAAATGTCACATTACACCTCATAAGCCCGAGTCCGAGTCGGGACAGCTCCTAAGGAATTAATTTTAAGAGCATGTCAAAAAGCATAAATAGTTTCTTTGTGGAGTTAGCATTCTTTCCACTAGAAAAATACTCCCACATGTAGGGCTGCAAACGAGCCAAGCTGAGCCAAGCTTTCGTAAGCTTGAGCTTGGTTTGACTAGAATTAATCAAGCTCAAGCTCGAGCTCGAGCTTGATAAAAATTTTATTTTAGAGCTTGAGCTTGGCTCAAGCTTGTTTATATTAAGCTTGAGCTTGGTTTGATAAGCAAGCTTGATAAGCTCAAAATCAAGCTTGTTAAGCTTGATTTTAAGCTCGCTTAACTTTATTTCAAGTTCATTAAGCTTAATTTTAAGCTTAATTAGCTCAATTTTAATTTAATTAGGTTTGAATTCAAAGTACATGTAATATTAACAATTTATTTATAAAAATTTAATTAAAAAACTTCCTTAATATCAATCATTAAGGACATATAAATATATAATGCACATATATATATATATATATATATATATATATATATATATATATATATATATATATATATATATATATATATATATATATATATATATATAAATATAATTTAACAAAAAACAAACGAGCTCCTAAAAAGCTTCTAAACGAGCCAACTCGCAAGCTCATAAACGAGCCAGCTCGCGAGCTCAAACGAGCCGAGTACTTCTAAGCTTGGGCTTGGCTCGTTTATTAAAACGAGCTCGAAAATAAAGCTTGAACTCAGCTTATTTACTAAACGAACCGAACTCAAACGAGCTTTTATCGAGTCGAGCTTTGAGCAGCTCGCGAACGGCTTGGCTCATTTGCAGTCCTACCCACATGGCACCCATGTGCCTCTTCACACCTCATGTGTATCTCTCAATACAAGCAAAACTTTATATAGATAGACAACCCATTTGGCCTAGGCAATGTGGGTGTAATGCCTGTGGTTCGTATTACGTATTTCTGGAATACGTGTACGTATTTATTCTTGTATTGCATGATTCCTTGTTTAGTTTTCTTCATGGCTTGGCTTGGTTTATTCTTGGCCCGGGTTGGCTTGGTTCGATTGGGATTATTTTGGTTCATCATGAACCATGGATAAACCCCCTACCTACCACCACCTTTGATATTTATTGCCATTTCTTCTTTCTCTCTCTTTATTACTCATCTTCTTCTTCCTCATTTACTCCCTTCACCTACCAGAGAGAGAAGAGAGAGGTCTAGGCAAGTGCAATCTTGCTTCATGATGGATCTCATGTTTTATTGTTCCATTCTCTTCTTTACTAGATTCTAAGCCTCTTTAGAACTGGAAGTTTTCGGTTTTGATGGTTATATTTTTGTAGATCTAAGTTTTAAATTCCTTCTTATTTAGTTTTCTTGGTTTTGATCTCTAAAAACTTGGTATTTCCAAAAACTAGTGGTTCCATGTTGTAGAGAATTTGATTTCATGCAGTTTTGGCTTTTGTTTCGCTTGATTTCGACTCCGGATGAGGAAGTTATGGCCATTACAAGTTTTCAGAACTTTCATGGCTGAACTTGCTGTTGGGGACGATGAACCTCATGCGCCCGGGAGGCCATGCGCCGGGAGGCCATGCGCCGTGAAGTCCCGGCAACGCATCCCTTAACTCCGAGCGTGTCATGCGCATAGGTTTCCTACGCGCATGTACTGAAGACGCAACGTGAGTTTCTCATGCGCCGATTCGCGCAGGAATCTCATGCGCCGATTCGTGCAGGAATCTCATGCGCCGATTCGTACAGGAATCTTATGCGCCGATTCGTGCAGGAATCTCATGCGCCGATTCGTGCAGGAATCTCATGCGCCGATTCGTACAGGAATCTCATGCGTCGATTCGTACAGGAATCTTATGCGCCGATTCGTGCAGAAATCTCATGTGTCGATTCGTGCAGGAATCTCATGCGCCGATTGTGCAGGAATCCCATGCGCCGAAATTGCTCTATTTCGCTGTTTTGCATGTTTAAGTCGTTTTGTAGCTAGAATCTTGAAAAAAAACTCAAAACATGAAAGTTGCAGATCTTTTCCTTGGCTTCAAGAACATGTTACTAGTTATTCTATGCAAGTTTCTCTCATTCATGATAATGTAAGGATAGAACACGATAGTGGCCTGTTAAGGCGCACTCTTGACAAGTACCAAGTGGACATGACATGACCTGATAGTAGCCCGCCGTGGCGCACTCCTGACAAGAAAACCTGACATGATATACCCTGATATGCTGTTGCGACGGCTACCTGACATGACATGACATGTTTAATTAATCATGACACCGTGGGCGATTGTGCTTGTACAAATAATCCAGTCCTGTCTTGCATCATGTCTAGGAGGGGACTCCTGAGTACCACGGTCAGGAGTACCTACTGAAATGGACTAAGGTTAATAATTAGTATAATTCACTAGTCATAAAGAGATGTTCCCCAGTTACAGGCGATCCCGTTATCCCGGCCGCTAATGCTTGGACTTGTAGCCTGCCGACGAGTAGGGCACATTTTCAGCCCACTGTTATGTGGGGCACTCTTGAATGTCACTTTAAATGATTGAACTCTATTGTCACTCTAATGTATTGTACTCTCTAAATTGTCACTATAATGATTGCCTGGATAACCTGGATAGCTGCAGGGCCTGTGACTACTTGGAGCATCTCATTGCATCTTGCTAGTAACTAGGATTGTGATAACCCTAGTTAGTTAATGTAGAAATCCGTAGACAATGATTGGCCGTGATTGATTGGATGGAGTCTAGTCCAGTATGGTATTGTCTAGAATTGATTGATTGCAAGATTGTACCAGAAGGATTGAATGATTGTCACTCCAGATTGTCACTATAATGATTGTCACTCCAGATTGTTACTTGACCTGATTTCTTATATTTATCTTGCCAATAAATGGTGAGAGAAACCAAGTTCCGTTCAGACGAAGGGTTACAACCCCGGTCCTTGTTTGGTTTACGGGTTGTAACCTAGCTATCTGAATAGTCCCATGGTTATCTCATCGTATATCATCCTGGCATGCTTTTCCATATGTCCTGTCTTTTAGTGATTCTATGCAAGATTGTCTTTTATAATTACCTATCATGCTTTTTCTTAAATTACTCTCTTATTATGTAATTATATTATTGTGCTAATTTGCTGGCTTTAGTTCTTAAGTGAAGCCTCCTTTGTGGCACTTGCTCTTTCTGGGGTCTGACCCAGCTGGTTTTGTATGGCCAGATACCGGAGCAGCACCAAAGGATCTACCTGCTTTCCAGCCCGATGGTGGTCACCAGGCGTAACCAGGACTTCGAGTGGGTTTCTTTTGTTCTCCCACTGTAACATTGTAAATTATTCTTTTGAGGCGTTTAGCCGACGAGCAAGTGTTAGCTCGATTGTACTTACTTACTGTCTGCCTACGGGCTGTAACATGATTGACAAGCCCCGGGGGTTGATCATGTATGACCGAACTCTTGCTCGTCCTCGCATTTTGTAACGACTAGCTTCATGATCATTTCGAATATATAATATATGGGACGCCTTACTATTGTGTATTTGGTGGTCTGACATCTTGTAATTACTATTAGTTGAGATTGAGACAATAGGCTATTTTATGACCTTAAGAGACTGATGGATTGTAGTGAAACCCTCACATATCTAGACAGCCGTGACCGTATAGCGGGGTGGATCCCATTCCGTTATACGTAGCTGGCTATGTCTGCCCCCGCTCTCCAGTATTCTGGTTCTGGGGCATGACATGGTTTAAGTGGTGGCCCATGCAGGTCTTGTTAATCAAGATGTGTGAGGGTTTACCGAATAGATGTCTCAATCGGTACTCGCCCTTGATCTCTGCTCGTATCCTCTTGATTCCTGAAAATTCTTGCCCTGATTACATGCTTGTATCGTTGATCTGTCCTGGTCCTTCCTTATTGTTTCCCGGTATCGTCTTCCTTAGCGGCACTGCACCTGACCCTGTCGATCAGCAAGGCGGATCACCTCCCGTGGACCAGCAGCAACCAGAAGATCAGGCCCAGCACTCAGGAGCAGCCTTCCGAGTCGTACCTACTGGAGGAGAGCCGCCAGTTCAGCCAGTCCAGCCTGTAGATCCTGATGATGGCACTTTGGTGGGTCTCATCAGATCATTGTTAGCTTCCCAAGATCGTAGAGGCGATGCATTGCACCAAGCAGTGGAAGATGCTCTGAATAGAAGTGGACCCCGAGGGAACAGTGCGGTCAACAGTTTCAAGCGCCTGAACCCTCCATTCTTCGATGGCAGCGAGGATGCCATTGCTGTCGATGCTTGGCTACAAGATATAGAGGTGATTCTCGAAGCCGCGAAGACTCCAGAAGACGAGAAGGTGGCTGTGGTGCGCCTACATTTATTGGATCTAGCCCGCAGTTGGTGGACCGCACAAGCAGTGGGATTGACAACACCTGTCTCCTGGACAGTGTTCAGCGAGAAGTTCCAGACCAAGTATTATGATGCAGTAGCTCGATATGACTTGCAGACCAGGTTCAGTAATCTTAAGCAGATGGAGAGGACGGTCGACGGATATGCGGCCGAGTTTTCCAGACTCAGTCGGTTTGCTCCCACCTTGGTGGCAACCGAGTTTGACAGAGCGCAGAGGTTCCAGCAGGGACTTCACCTAGAGATTATATTGGCAGTAGAACAGTTCGAGCATCAGACCTATGATGCGGTGTTGTGAGCAGCAAGGAGGCACGAGTATACCTCCCAGAGAATAGTGGACAGGACCGGAGGTCGGAAGCGGTCCCATAGTCAGATGAATCAGTCTTCAGCACCAGTCCCGGCAGATAGGGCTTTGACTATTGGAACTCCGAGGCAAGCAACCTCAGTTACGTCGGTTCAGCACTCAACCCCGACGTACCCTCAGCAGAAACAGAAGCAAGCACAGTCTTCCGCCGTAGGCTGTTCTTATTGTAGGAAGCCTGGACACGTGGTAGCAGAGTATCGCAAGGCGTTGGGATTGTGTTTATTGTGTGGAGCACCGAACCATAGGGTGGGGTCCTGTCCATTCAGAGTTGATTCAACATCGACAGTATCTAGTCCCTCGGTTAGGGGACCAGCACCAGCACCAGCACCAGTACCAGCTCCAGTTCACCAGCAACAGCAGTTCCCGTTCTCGAGGCCATTGCCGACTCAGGCCCAGACTTTCCAGCAACAGAACCCGCGGCAGTTTGCCTTAGCCCAGGCTCAGGTTCAGAATCGGCCGAGAGGTATATGTGTCCTCTTATCTTGCTTTTCTACCGTCATTATGAGGGGTGCATGACGTATTTCATTTATCCTAATTACAACGGTACATCTCGGACCCGAGCCATATCTAGGTCATTCGAAACTGGTTATTGGTACCAACCTTTTCGTACGAGGATAGGCCCGTGTCCATGTTTGACCAAAGAGAGAGACCTCAAGCGCAAGACTATCTGTTTAGTTCGTGTTGCTCGAGTTCATCGCTCTTTGGGTGAGTCAACGTGGGAGCGTGAGGATGATATCCGATCGCGATATCCTGACTTGTTTGACTCGTGAGGTATAATGTCCTTCTTATGCCTCATGCCTTCGATTCCTTGCTTGCATGATTGATTGCTTGATTGATTGTCTAGTATAGCTTGCCTGTGATTAATGTAGCTTGTCATTGCTCCTCTAGCCTCTTGATTAAATTCCGAGGACGGAATTCTTTTAAGGTGGATAGAGTTGTAATGCCTGTGGTTCGTATTACGTATTTCTGGAATACGTGTACGTATTTATTCTTGTATTGCATGATTCCTTGGTTAGTTTTCTTCATGGCTTGGCTTGGTTTATTCTTGGCCCGGGTTGGCTTGATTCGATTGGGATTATTTTGGTTCATCATGAACCATGGATAAACCCCCTACCTACCACCACCTTTGATATTTATTGCCATTTCTTCTTTCTCTCTCTTCATTACTCATCTTCTTCTTCCTCATTTACTTCCTTCACCTACCAGAGAGAGAAGAGAGAGGTCTAGGCAAGTGCAATCTTGCTTCATGATGGATCTCATGTTTTATTGTTCCATTCTCTTCCTTACTAGATTCTAAGCCTCTTTAGAACTGGAAGTTTTCGGTTTTGATGGTTATATTTTTGTAGATCTAAGTTTTAAATTCCTTCTTGTTTAGTTTTCTTGGTTTTGATCTCTAAAAACTTGGTATTTCCAAAAACTAGTGGTTCCATGTTGTAGAGAATTTGATTTCATGCAGTTTTGGCTTTTGTTTCGCTTGATTTCGACTCCGGATGAGGAAGTTATGGCTTTTATTTCGCTTGATTTCGACTCCGGATGAGGAAGTTATGGCCATTACAAGTTTTCAGAACTTTCATGGCTGAACTTGCTGTTGGGGACGATGAACCTCATGCGCCCGGGAGGCCATGCGCCGGGAGGCCATGCGCCGTGAAGTCCCGGCAACGCATCCCTTAACTCCGAGTGTGTCATGCGCATAGGTTTCCTACGCGCATGTACTGAAGACGCAACGTGAGTTTCTCATGCGCCGATTCGCGCAGGAATCTCATGCACCGATTCGTGCAGGAATCTCATGCGCCGATTCGTACAGGAATCTCATGCGCCGATTCGTGCAGGAATCTCATGCGCCGATTCGTACAGGAATCTCATGCGCCGATTCGTGCAGGAATCTCATGCGCCGATTCGTGCAGGAATCTTATGCGCCGATTGTGCAGGAATCCCATGCGCCGGAATTGCTCTATTTCGCTGTTTTGCATGTTTAAGTCGTTTTGTAGCTAGAATCTTGAAAAAAAAACTCAAAACATGAAAGTTGCAAAACTTTTCCTTGGCTTCAAGAACATGTTACTAGTTATTCTATGCAAGTTTCTCTCATTCATGATAATGTAAGGATAGAACACGATAGTGGCCTGTTAAGGCGCACTCTTGACAAGTACCAAGTGGACATGACATGACCTGATAGTAGCCCGCCGTGGCGCACTCCTGACAAGAAAACCTGACATGATATACCCTGATATGCTGTTGCGACGGCTACCTGACATGACATGACCTGTTTAATTAATCATGACATCGTGGGCGATTGTGCTTGTACAAATAATCCAGTCCTGTCTTGCATCATGTCTAGGAGGGGACTCCTGAGTACCACGGTCAGGAGTACCTACTGAAATGGACTAAGGTTAATAATTAGTATAATTCACTAGTCATGAAGAGATGTTCCCCAGGTTACAGGCGATCCCGTTATCCCGGCCGCTAATGCTTGGACTTGTAGCCTGCCGACGAGTAGGGCACATTTCCAGCCCACTGTTATGTGGGACACTCTTGAAGGTCACTTTAAATGATTGAACTCTATTGTCACTCTAATGTATTGTACTCTCTGAATTGTCACTATAATGATTGCCTGGATAACCTGGATAGCTGCAGGGCCTGTGACTACTTGGAGCATCTCATTGCATCTTGCTAGTAACTAGGATTGTGATAACCCTAGTTAGTTAATGTAGAAAGCCGTAGGCAATGATTGGCCGTGATTGATTGGATGGAGTCTAGTCCAGTATGGTATTGTCTAGAATTGATTGATTGCAAGATTGTACCAGAAGAATTGAATGATTGTCACTCCAGATTGTCACTATAATGATTGTCACTCCAGATTGTTACTTGACCTGATTTCTTATATTTATCTTGCCAATAAATGGTGAGAGAAACCAAGTTCCGTTCAGACGAAGGGTTACAACCCCGGTCCTTGTTTGGTTTACGGGTTGTAACCTAGCTATCTGAATAGTCCCATGGTTATCTCATCGTATATCATCCTGGCATGCTTTTCCATATGTCCTGTCTTTTAGTGATTCTATGCAAGATTGTCTTTTATAATTACCTATCATGCTTTTTCTTAAATTACTGTCTCTTATTATGTAATTATATTATTGTGCTAATTTGCTGGCTTTAGTTCTTAAGTGAAGCCTCCTTTGTGGCACTTGCTCTTTCTGGGGTCTGACCCAGCTGGTTTTGTATGGCCAGATACCGGAGCAGCACCAAAGGATCTCCCTGCTTTCCAGCCCGATGGTGGTCACCAGGCGTAACCAGGGCTTCGAGTGGGTTTCTTTTGTTCTCCCACTGTAACATTGTAAATTATTCTTTTGAGGCGTTTAGCCGACGAGCAAGTGTTAGCTCGATTGTACTTACTTACTGTCTGCCTACGGGCTGTAACATGATTGACAAGCCCCGGGGGTTGATCATGTATGACCGAACTCTTGCTAGTCCTCGCATTTTGTAACGACTAGCTTCATGATCATTCCGAATATATAATGTATGGGACGCCTTACTATTATGTATTTGGTGGTCTGACATCTTGTAATTACTATTAGTTAGTTGAGATTGAGACAATAGGCTATTTTATGACCTTAAGAGACTGATGGATTGTAGTGAAACCCTCACATATCTAGACAGCCGTGACCGTATAGCGGGGTGGATCCCATTCCGTTATACGTAGCTGGCTATGTCTGCCCCCGCTCTCCAGTATTCTGGTTCTGGGACGTGACAGTGGGATATCTTTCTAGTGTATATAGAGATAATACCAACATTTTACACTGTTACTAACTGAGTCCGTTTGATTCGGTTTAAACGGTTTTTGGATTAACCAAATCGTGAACCGAACCAAATCAGTCAATTTTTTAAAAGGTCCAGTCGAACCAATTCGACCGGACCAGCAATTCGGTTAAAAACCGAATGATTCGATTTGATTTAACTCGATTTGGTTCAAATATGCACATCTACTTTGAAGGATACAAGTTACAAACACCAAAAAAAAAAAAAAAACAATTTACAGGATAATGTATTTCCTCTTCCAAACTTCTTGGTTGAGTGTTGGTGATGGTTGTGAATTTGTTGAGCTCATAAGTAAAACACATTAAGCACAAAACTACAACCGGCGGTGCCAGCCAGAGAGAGGACCACCCTGATTACAACAAAACTACTGCCACAGTCTGTTAAATGTCATACTTTGTCTCTCATAACTTTCTTGCCAGCCTCCGTGATCATTCATCAATGTCAACTCAACTCAACCCAGAGTAAAGAAACATTGGCAAATTAAATGATCTATTTTATTTTATTTTATTTTATTTTACAGCAACGGGACAAATAAATGAATAAAATAATGATATCGACTCATGTACGAAGTCAGAATTCTTATTCTACATAACTGTAAAAAATTTGGCATTCCCTAACATACACACAAGACTGCCAATATTTTGAAGTCCAAAACTACATAAATTATGGTGCCTAATTATGGGTGAGCATTTGGTTTATTCGGTTTCGACCGAATCGCAATAATCGAAATCGAATAGACAGAAATTCTAAAAATAAAAAATCGAACCGAATTGACTACAATGAAAACTGAACCAAACCGAATAAGCAATTCGGTTTATTTGGTTGCAATATTTTTATTGTTTAATGAGTTGGACCCAATGTTGGGATCGTGGTTAAACTATATGAAGAATGATAATTTTTATTTACACATTTGTTAAATTTTTAAAGTTTTACCAAAAGTTGGACTAGTTGTTAAATTATCAATGTTGAGCTTCAAAACATATACATAGAATTGTTGTTTTCAAAATATACAAATTTTTAATTATAAAATATGCATAAATTTGAGAGTATTTATATAATTGTATAAGTCTTATTCGATTTTTAATTTTGGCCCAAAATTGAATATAAAAAAATATATTTTTAAAATCAAAATTGATTCGAATTTTTTTTTTTAAACCGATTAGAATCTCTTATTATATTCAATCAAGTTCAGCTTTCGGTCTCAATCCGAATAATGCTCACCTCTATTTTTAATGACCATAGAATTGTTTTTTTTTAACACTATTTCTGTAGTGGAATATTATTCATCCCATTCATTACAGACAAGACATATAAGAAATCTATGTATAGTGACGGCGACAGCCCACAATTAATCTGCAATGAATTTAGGTAAATTACAGGTGCAAAAACTTTAGGGCTAATTAGTGTTTAGATCCTGAGTTCTATACCAACTTAGAATTTAAATTCTAAGACCATCTCCAATGGGAGTTTCTATCTTTCCTATTTCTATGGAAGAAATCCATTTTAGAAAAAACTTCTCCCAATGGTGATTTCTATCACCATTTCTATCCGACAATAATGTAGGATAGAAACTTTCTAGAAGGATTTCTACATGTAGAAACTCTCATAGAAATTCTCCTATCTCTCATGACAATTATTATTGGGCCCCACACTATTAAATTGGTCTTTTAACGACACATATGATAGAAATGGAGAACCATTGGAAAGTATTTTTGTATGTCTACAATTTCTATGTAGAAACTCTTCCAACTAGGATAGAAATCTCTTTAAAGTACAATGCCAAGTATGAGAATATATTTTTTAGAGTTATATCCCCTCATTTTTATTTTAATTAGTGATACCCTAATCCTTCGGATAAAGTGCAAACAAACCCTCCTTAGATTTGCGTTTCTGCATTTAAAGACCCATTGTTTGAAAAAATTCTCACATTTCTATTTTTGCTTAGTTTGCACCCTGCCGTCTACAACGGTTAAAATACGTCTAAAAATACAATTTTACCTCTCCCCCCACTATCTCTGGTGGTGGGGGCGGGTCAAGCGGGACCGACCAGAGGAGAGGGGAGGGTGGCCGGCCAGCGGAGGGAGGAGGGGACGGGTCGAGGGGGCCGGCCAGCGGAGGGAGGAGGGGGCGGTCGAGGGCGGTCGGCCGGCGGAGGGAGGAGGGGGCTGGCCACCACTAGTAGGAAAGTGAGGGCATTTTGAGTATATGTTATTTTTTATTTTTAAAAAAAATCATTAACGGTCATTTCTAACGACATGGGTGCAAATTGAGCAAAGATAAAAATGTGAAGATTTTTTTTTTAAAACAATGGGTCTTTAAATGCAAAAACTCAAATCTAAGGAGGATTTGTTTGCACTTTATCCGAAGAATTGGAGGTAACACTAATTAAAATAAAAATGGAGGGAAGTGGAGATATGATTAGCAATTGGGAGATAAATACAAATAACTATTTTTTAAAAATATAAAATGGAGAGTATAATGGGAAAGATTGAAAAAAAAAAAAAAATTCAGGGCCTAAACTTTCTAATTGGACATGTTAGGACCTAAACTCTAAACTGGTATAAAATCCAGGATCTAAACTTCATTTAGCCCAAAACTTTAACGTTTTTTATGGATAATATAATATGTCAAATTAAATAATATAACATAATTTTATAATTAAAAATTCTGAAAAACTTACGGAAAATAAAATGGTTACGTGGATGGGCAATTCATGAATACTAATGATCTTTGACGGAAAAAAAATTGATACTGTAGACAATTGCAAGTACCATACGAATTTATGAGAACGATAATGGAACAGAGAATTTCAAGTGAAGAACTTCCCAACACAATTTGTTCTTGGTCAATTTCTCTATTAATTGATACGTTGTACGTTTGTCTATATATGGGCATACATCTCAAATTGAAACTCTAATTTTATAATAAATAAAAAATAAAAAGTTTATATAAAAGAATTGAAATCATGTTCAACTAAAATTTAAACAAAATAAAATACAACTAACCAAATATAATTTTGATTTGGTCGACCCAAAGTTATGATACGCAATCAAAGTCAAGAAAATGTTGAGTGTGGGGGCGTCAAAATTACATGATGGGGTTCTTCTATTTATATTTGATAAGTGACTTATTTAAGAAATTCTAAAAAATGAAATCTAACTAAACAAAGTTTATACATATTTTTAAACTAGTGGAATTGACTCAACAAATTCAACTTTTAATAGGTAGTCGGGGCTCAACATCTACATGCAAGTTCTCACATTTTAACTAAATTATACCTCCTATCTATCATTGTGACCCTAGTGTTAATCTCATCAATACTAGCATCTATGTTTGGCACTATGGTGGTTGTGAATCATGCACTACACTTACAACAATAATTACTCCACTAGACAATGAGAAAAATAATTTTATTGAATCAACAAATTTTTTTTTTTATAAATATTACATGTACAATACCCACTACAAAAAATACTCATGTTTTTGTTAGTACAACGCTTATATGGATGTTGCTAAAAGTATAATTTGTAACAGTTACGTAACAGTTGAAATAACCATTTCTAAATTAAATATATTTGCAATGGTTAGAGATTAACTATTGCCTAATACAATTTCGAGTCGAATGAGTAACGGTTATGCAAGAGTTTTAAGTGTTTGTAACAAAATTATTAATATTTTGCAATGATTACGTAAAGCCTTATAAAAAGACTTATTGTTAGCAATAGTTGTACAAAATTTTTGCAATCTATTGTGAGTGGGTGTATTATTTTTAATGATTGTGCAACGATTTATGCTATTAGTGACAATTTTTTTTTGTTAAATAACAACTTTATGATAACCATTGTAAAAAGAATAAACAAATATTCCAAAAATATTGATCTCGCAACAGTTTGTTTATACTCGTTGCAAATTCAATATCCAATTTGAATTTTGTTTATACACAATAGGAATTTAAGCATTAGAATTACTCGTATTAATTGGTTTCTTGTTCGCTAATAAAAATATTAGATAATTAATATTTAACATCGATCCAAAATCTTCAATTGATGAAAATGATATATATATATATATATATATATATATATATATATATATATATATATATATATATATATATATTTTGAAGCAATGGGTAATTGTGGTGAACTCGCCTCCACTGGGGCTCAAACTCCTGACCACTTGGGCCGCATGCATCTCTCTTAACCACTAGGCTAGAGGTCATTTGCAAGTATATATATATATATATATATATATATATATATATATATATATATATATATATATATATATATATATATATATATTTATATACTTGCAAATGACCTCTAGCCCAAATATATATAAGTATTTACATGCAAATGAGCCTCTAGCCTAGTGGTAGAGAGAAGGCATGTGATCTAGGAGGTCGGGAGTTCGAGCCCAAATGGCGATAAAAAATATATTTTATATGATCGTTGTTTATTATTAGTAACAATTTTTAACCGTTGCATGAAATATTTTAGGCAACAGTTATCAACCATCATACATTATTCAATATTTACAATGGTTTGTTAATCGTTGCCAAATATATTATTGACAATGCAATGTAACCTTTATGCATTAACGTTGTTGTAACCTTTACGCATTAACTTTGCAAGAGGAATCTGCAACACTTGAATTTACAATAGTTGTAATAACTATTGCAGATTGATTTTACAACGGATTATATAGTTTTTGTAATGGTTTTCGACCGTTGTAAGACATCCTAATTTTTTATAGTGAATATGAAATCCTTCCTTACGAGATCTCCGACGAGCTCTAATTCTTCCTGATCTTAAAGACTTAGTTAATGGTTTGCTTAGAAAATCCTAAGAAAACTCTTTCTTTCTTGCTCATGAACTCTCTCTCTCAAGTCTTTAGTGCTTTGAGCCTCGAAAGTTTTGTTTATCATACATGCAATACTTACAAAATTCAATTGATACGGTCTTTAACCAAAACCTTGAACATAATGTTTCATGTGTTATTGAATTTACATGAATTCCGTGAGTCTTGAAGACTTTGTCCATGATAGTGGTGAAAAACAACAAACAAATTTTAGTTCACTATTATAGCTACAATTCTCTTACTCAGTACAATTACATCAACTTTGTCTCTGTTCGCATGTTAAAGGACCTATATTGATTTGATAAATGTGTATTTTATCTTGGATGTCTACAATTTACCCATAAAAATGTCATACATCTCTATTCATACACGTATGTGAGTTCCCAACATAAGGCCACCGTGTCACGCCCCAGAACCAGAATACTGGAGAGCGGGGGCGTACATAGCCAGCTACGTATATTGAAGTGCAACCCACCTCGCTATACGGTCACGGCTGTCTAGATACATGAGGGTTTAACTACAAGCCAACAGTCTCCTATGGTCGTGAACAAGCCTATTGTCTCAATCTCAAGCAAGCAATAATAGTTACAAGATGTCAGAGCACCAAATATATAATAGCAAGGCGTCCCATACATTACATATTGGATGATCATGAAGCTAGTCGTACAAAATATCAAGACTAGCAAGAGTTCAGCCATACATGATCAACCTTAGGATCTGTCAATCATGTTACAGCCCGTAGGCAGACAGTAAATAAAGGTACAATACGAGCTAACACGTGCTCGCCGGCTAAACACCTCAAAAGAATAATTTTTACAATAAAGTGGAAGGACAAAAAGAAATCCACTCGTTGCCAGGGTTACGCCTGGTGGTCACCATCTGGCTGGAAGGTAGGTAGATCCTCTGGAGCTGCTCCGATATCTGGCCATACAAAACCAGCTGGGTCAGACCCCAGAAAGAGCAAGTGCCACAAAGGAGGCTTCACTTAGGACCTAAAACCAGCAAATCACAATAGAATATTAAAGACGATTATAAACGAAACAGATAATAATAAAAATAACAACAGTAAATTGAGTGCGAGGAAACCATTCAAGTAGCCAGGTCACAACCCTTAAATTAAACAAGGACCGGGATTGTAACCCTTCACCTGAATAGAAATTCGTCTCAACTACTTGTTGGTAAGCAAGAACATAGGGTGAAATAAGTCAATAAACGAAGAGAGGACACAGAACTGCTCCGGGGGCCAGTTACAACCCTTAAACCAAACAAGGACCGGGGTTGTAACCCTTCGCCTGAACAGAACTGGACCCCCAATCGTTATTGTTAAGGCCAGTATAAATAATCATACTATTGAAGTAAAATAAAACAGGACGAGCATGGCATGGGGAGCAATAAGACAATAAACGAAGAGAGGACACAGAACTGCTCTGGGAGCCAGGTTACAACCCTTAAACCAAACAAGGACTGGGGTTGTAACCCTTCGCCTGAACAGGACTGGTCCCCCGATCGTTGTTGTTAAGACAAGCATAATAAGTCATGTCCTGTCACAATCTTGTACAGGATCAGGATAAGTCGAAGCTGGGCTAGACTTCATTCAATCAATCACGGCCAAGCAAGAAGTACGGCTTGATACTTTAACTAACTAGGGTTATCACAAGTCTAATTACTAGCAAGATGCAATGAGATCATCCCACAGCCACAAGCCCTGCAGCCCATCCAGGTTATCCAGGTCGAATGTCCATTTAAGAAGGGTGCAACACTTGACGGTGTGCTGAAAATGTGTCCTACTCGTCGGTAGGCTACAAGTCCACTTAGTGCGCCCAGATAACGGAATTGCCTGTAGCTGGAAAAATCTCTTCATGACTACTGAATTATTCTAGTTAATTGGCCTTAGTTAATTTCAGTAGGTACCCCTGACCGTGGTACTCAGGGATCCCCATCCTAGACATGATGCAAGACAGTACCAGTTTATTTGTACAAACACAATCGCCCACGGTGTCCAGGTCTTTCATACTTGTAATGTCAGGCTAGCTGTCATAACAGTATGTCGAGATATATCATGTCAGTTTACTTGTCAAGAGTGCGCCACAGCGGGCCACTATCGTGTTCTATTCTTATATTATCATGAATGAGAGAAACTTGCATAAAATAACTAGTGACATAATCTTGAAGCCAAGAAAAAGATCTACAACTTTCATGTTTTGAGTTTATCAAGATTCTAACTACAAAATAACTTAAATAGGTAAAAATAGTGAAATAGAACAATTCCGGCACATGGGATTCCTGCACATCCGCGCATGGGAATTCATGCACATCCGCGTATAGAATTTCCTGCACATCCGTGCGTGGGAATTCCTGCACATCCGCGTGTGGGACTTCCTGCGCATCCGCGCATGGGAATTCCTGTGCATCCGTACATGGGAATTCCTGCACATCCGCGCATGGGAATTCCTGCACATCCGTGCGTGGGAATTCCTGCACATCTGCGCGTGGAAATTCCTGCACATCCGTGCCTGGAAATTCCTGTACATCCGCGCATGAGAATTCCTGCACATCCGCGCATGGGAATTCCTGCACATCCGCGCATGGGAATTCCTGTACATCCGTGCATGGAAAACTCACGTTGCATCTTCAGTACATGCGCGTAAGGAACCTACGCGCATGACACGCTCGGAGTTAAGGGATGCATTGCCGGGACTTCACAGCGCATGGCCTCCCGGGCGTATGGGGGTCATCGTCCCCAATCAGCAAGTTCAGTCATACAAGTTCTGAAAACTTGCCATGGCCATAATTTCCTCATCCGAAGTTGAAATCAAGCGAAACAAAAGCCAGAACTGCATGAAATTGAATTCTCTACAAATACAACCATTATTTTTCGAAAATAACCAAGTTTTAGAGGTCAAAACCAAGAAAACGAAAAAATTACAAACTTAGATCTACAAGAATTCATCCATCAAATCCAAAAATACCAAGTTCTAAAGAGACTTAGAATCAAGTAAGGAAGAGAATAGAACAATAAAACTTGAAATCCATCATGAAGCAAGTTGCACTTTCCTAGGCTTGGTAAGTGGAAGGAGTAAATGTAACACCCAGTTTGTGGAATGAGGGTATTTTTGAAATTTTGTATTGATAATTATTATTTATTTGTATTTAACTCACATTATGATTTTGGTGATTTTTAATCAATTTAAAACTGTTTTAAGTCATGGCTTGTGATTTTGATGCCTTGCTAGTGTAACCTGAGAGACTGTCTGACCTAGAGCCTGACCATGCCATTAGGATAATTTATTTCTACTTTTGAGCATGAGGGTATTTTGGTCATTTGGCCTCCTTGAATTATTTTATGAATTATTACATTGGTGATTGTTAATTTGACTTTTGACTAGCTGTGACTTAAGAGACTGTCCTAGATTTTGACCTTGATTTTGGTGACTTAGTTAACATGGTATGGACCCGAATCTAACTCAAGTTGGTCTTGGTTGACTTAAGTTGGCTAAGTTTCATGAAGAGAATAGGAGGATTTTTGCATTGGACCAAAGGCTAAGGACTTGAGCTAGTTAGCTAGTGCAACTTGGCCCATAGCCCATTAGTGAAACCCTAACCCTAATTCTTTCCTTTATGACCAGCCACTAGGTCATTCCCTTCCCTATAAATAATCTCCTAATTAGTTCTTGACTCTTTTGTATTAAAAGAGCACATAGGAAAAAGAAAGGTTTGTCTATTCTTCCCCATTCCATAGATTCTCCATTTTAAATCATTTTCCACTCTAGTTTCTTGCATCAGAACTTAATACTCTCCTATTTTCTGATTATGGGGTTTAATCCTAGCTTTGGGATAATTTGGGAGCATTTGGCTAGCAAGAAAGAATCCCCCATTTGGAGCTTTTTCATGCTTTTTGTACCTATAGGTAAAACTCCACAAATTGATCTAAAATTCTATTTTCTTTGCATTTAGGGCTAGATCTAGGAGTCCCCTAGCTGTCCCTGAAATTTGGATGGATTTCGTGTCCGTTTGGTGTCCATATCGGACACGTGTCGTAGTGTATGTATAGGTGTTCGACGAAATACCTCTAAGGATTTTATTTTCTATTTTTGTAAAACCAATTACATGAATTTGTAGATCTAGATAATTATATTAATTTTTGTGAAGACTGAGTCGTGTTTGGTGTCGTTTTCATGTCGTAATTTGTGATGGACACGCAACACGGGGGACTCGGTCCGGTGCCCTGTTGCCCGTGTCCGATTTTTCATTGGACACGATACTTCGTGACACCAAATTTGGCGTGTACGTGGCCTAGTTACTGACAGGACTCCCACAAAATTTTATGGGTTCTCGTTCAGTGTGCGCGGAGAAATCAACCGCGCATCGATTTTGCACTACTCGTGTACGCTGTGCGCATCCCCTGCATTTCGAGGTTGACACAGGACACGACACATCACTAGGACACGTGAAACTTGACGAGGTGGTGGGGGACATGTCTGACAAGACCCTCACCAAGTTTTGTGACACTTGGTTGCGAGTCGAGAAAGTTCTCGAGCTCGCATTGAAATTTCCTGACACGTAGGCCTGTCAATGGTAGACCGAAAATTCGTATCCGATCCGTATTCGAACCGAAAATATTCGAAATTTCGGATACGGATACGGATTCGGATATCATATCGGATATTTATCGGATATCGGATACGGATACGGTAAGTGTCATATCCGGACCAATAATATCCGAACCAATAATATTTAAATTATTTAATAAATTTAAAATATATTGGGCCATCAGGAATTCTGAATTCAGCCGAAAATCTATTGTTTCTGTTGTTTCTTGGCAAAATATGTTGTTTCAGTATAGAAATTTTTTGTTTCTTACAAAATCTGTCGTTTCAATGTGAAAATCTGTCGTTTCTTGACAAAATCTATTGGTTCTGATTTTTTTTTCTTCTCTTTTTTTATTTTTTTAGTAATCTTATTGGTTCGGATATTATCCGATATCCGTTAAAATTATCGGTAACGGATACGGTAGCCAAAACTTCTATCCGATAGGATATCGGATAGTTATCGGATATATCCGATAGTTAATGGTTCGGATATGGTAATGCCAATATCCGACCAATAAGCTATCATTGACAGGCCTACTGACACGCACACACGCGATTTTGAGCCACTGATACGCGGTTCGACACGACCCCACGGTTCACGTGGATACATTGCAGGCCACTAAAAACCTAGCCCTATACCCCACCTATCACTGTACAAGAGCACGGCTCGTCTCGAGCACTGAGTCGTGTCCAATCAGACACGACATGGCTGCACGAGACAACCATAACTGACAGTTCTATCACTGTCGGGTTCCTTCTTTTTGACACTTCGTGTCCATACATTGGACACGATTATGGACAAGATTAGTACCCTTGACACGTATGCATGGTGGCTCACGTCTGTACGAACTGAATTTGGGTTTTAGAATGGGGTTTTAGCTGTGATTGGCATCCTTCCTGTCGATTTTCTGTTTTAATCTGAAACTCGATATTTCAGTTTTGGGTTTCAGTTTTTTTGGGTTCAAATGAATGTGGGGTTAGTGTCAGTGTATAGTGTGAACCTAGGTGTATCAGAAATTAGGTTTTAGGTATGTATCTATATGTTTGGCTGAACTGATTTTATTTTCCAGTTTTTGACATTTCAATTAGGTTTTTGGGGTTTTGAATTGCTAACTAATGATAATTTGATAGTGTTTAAACATGTATTTGTGTGGGATTATTGGGATATTGATTTGGGTTAACTGAAATTGCAATGTATTCACTGAATTCCAGTCACTTGTACACACACACACACATTCACTGTTCCTGAAATCCTGAGAACAGTTCTTCTTCACACACACACAATGGATTATGGGGTTCTTACCTGTGTATGCCAGGTCAGTGGCATATGGTGCTTGGCCTGCCTTGGCTTGGCCTGGTTGTTGCATGTCATCAAGAGCAGTAGCAGCTAGCATAGGCCCTGCCTATAGTAGGGCAGTAGCACACAAGGCTGCCCCTGAAAGTATGTGTCTATATGTATTTGTATATATGTAGGTTTCATATATATATTCAGGTCCAGATATCCAGATTTGTATATGTATGTTCAGCCCCATCCATTTTGTTCTGTCCATTAGAGATTTGTCAACTGAATACAGTGATTTCCCTATGTGACACTCACATACATTGTTGAGATTTACCCACATTCATTGTTCCTGAATACCTGAGAACATGGTGTTCTCCTATACACACTCACACACACCCAATTGCCTTGCATATCCTACATTGTATTCCCTCTTTTGCTTTGTTTTACCCCTACTTGCTGTTGAAACCTGAGACCAGTACACCCTGTTCAATTGACACTATCACACACTAACTGATATACATATAACACCTATCTACACAAACCTGTAATACCACTACACACACTAATACATGTTCACCACACACACAAACACCCCTTCACATGACTGCTATATATATACACCCCTTGCCATATTAATACACTCATGTAGCCCTCTCTACCTCTCTAATATATATATATATTTTCTGTAATATAGGCATTGAATGTATGTATACTTATTATGGGTCATGTGGCAGTAAATGGATTATGTTAGAAAAGGGGTAAACATAACTATATATATAAATAGAGGGTTACCTATTAGCTAGAGTAATGGGTAATGAGATAATATATGCATGTGATGTAGGTATGGCATTAGGTAAATACAATGTGTATATATATATATCTATGTGAATGAAATGTAAATGTAAGCATGAATGTAGTCTTGAATAGGGTTTTCATCTAAGCATGTACATATATGTAATATGTGTTCTCTATGACTTGTGATTGTGTTGGATGCTAGTCTAGGCTTGGTTAGGCCTAGTGAGACTTGACTAGACTAGGATTGATCTAGTTGACTAAAGTGTTGACCACGGTTGACCCAAGTTTGACTTGGACCTAGTTTGACCTAGACAGTTGACCATGTTTGACTTAGAGTTGACTTTGACCTAGATTGGCCTAGAAATCATGTAGATTGTATCATAAACTTTATTTGTCTTATTTTAAATACATTATAACCTATATTTCTCTGTTTAGGACATTGTGACTCTGTTGCAGACATCTGATATTATACTACTCTTTTCAGAGTGTCAGGCGAGTACATTCTCTGATAGTTCTCTCATTTATTTGTCAGTTACTGTATTTCAGTTCTAGTTAGTTTTATGTGATTCTCTGTTACCACACGTATGGATATTCTGGATTCATGTATGCGACACACTTACCATATTGTCTGGCCTCTATTACTGTAATCATTCTGGAATCATTACTAGTATCACCGTGTTTGGCTGGACTCTCTCGATTCTCGTGTCTTGTACTGGATTCACTTGTATTGCGGGGCGGGGAAATATTGAGTAAGGCATGTAGACATACCCCAAATCTGGAATCTTCTGACTGGAATCTACTGGAAGCATAGCCATCTATCGCCTGATCAGTGAGAGATGTGCCTGATACCTACAGCCGTTTACATGTCGATCTCAGTATTTTAAAACACACTGTTAGAGTATAGCTGGTCTCACCTGGATTCTTGATCACTGACTAGAATCGTCTTGTACTGGATTCATCTTGTATTAGATTCGTCCCGTACTGAATTTACATAGGATTACACTTGGTTTACATTTACTGTCTGGACTTATCATGTTACTCTAGTTCAGCTAGATTTATTTTACAGTCTTCATTGCCATGATTCTGCTCTTGTTTTAGTTACTTACTTTCCTTGTATCTTATCTATTTCTCTATACCATCACCTGCATATAAACTACCATGTCCATCAATAAAACTGCCTATAACTGCTTTATAGTTCCCTGTCATTTACCTGGGTTTTTTTGATGAGTTGTACTCGTTCCTGTCCTGACTGGACCTGTTGAAAATTTTACAGATGATTGTCCTGAGGACACATGCCCTACATATTTTGGACCAGGAGATGGCTTAGCTACCTTTGGCCCCGACACTCAGGAGTGATCGGAAGATTAGCTAGTTGTCTTATTTTAGTTTTCATGTTTTAGAACTTGAGTTGTAAATAAGTTGAGTTATGTAGTTTGAGATTGTCTGAGATTATATTACTTAGTAGTTGGTTTATTTCCGTTATTTAGTATTAGTTATAATCTTCTGTGTTATCATATCGTGCTTAGACTGTGATTGAGATTACATTATATCTATACTTGTCCTCCGTTAAGAGTTGAGATTTTGACAAGTACATTGTATAATTGCGTGATTTGATGGTTAGATAGTGACCTAGAACAGCATTCTACCGCCGATACTGCGGCGTAGGCTGGGCGTTGTTACGTGCTCGTACCCTCACAGTGGGTGCGGGTCGTGACAGTAAATGAAGAAGATGAAGAAGTAAATGCAAAATAATGGAGGAGAGAGAAGAAGTTGACTTCTATAGCAACCCCTCTCATTTTAACCCAAAATAAACCAAACCAAGCCAAGCCAAGTCAAGTCAAGTCAAGTTGAACCAAGTTGAACCAATCAAGTCAAGATTTAAACCAAGGCTAGGCTAAGCAAGATAAGTCAAAATATGGGCCACCTGAAAATTGTCAGAATTTCGTATACGTATCCTGAAAAAATACGTATAATGGGAAACGGGAGTGACAACTCTACCCACCTTAAAAGAATTCCGTCCTCGAAATTTAATCAAGAGGCTAGAGATGTCGGGACAAGCTATATTGATCACAAGCAAGTTATAACTAGGCAACCATTCAAGCAATCATTCATGCAAGCAAGAAAGCTGAGGGTGTAGGGCATAAGAAGGACATTATACCTTACGAGTCAAACAGGTCGGGATATCGCGATCGGATATAATCCTCACACTTCCACGTTGACTCACCCAAAGAGTGATGACCCCAAGCAACACGGACTAAACAAATAGTCTTGTTCTTGAGTATCATCTCTCTTCGGTCCAATATAGACATGGACCTTTCCTCATACGAAAGGTTGGTACCAACAACCAATTCCGAATGATCCAGGATATGGCTCGGGTCCGGGATATACCGTCGTAATTGGGATACATGGAACACGTCATACACCTTTCTTAGCGACGGCGAAAGAGCGAGACGATAGGACACATCACCTACTCACTCCAAAATATCGAACGGCCCTATATACCTAGGACTAAGCTTTCCCCGTACGCCAAAACGAATGACGCAACGGTTAGACAAAATCCTCAGGAATACATGGTCGCCGACAGAAAACTCAAGAGGACGCCGATGAGAATCGGCCCAATGATGCTGGTGATCTTGGGTAACTCGAAGTTAATCTCTGACTCTTCTGACCACTCCAACGGTCTGAGCAATCATTTTCGGACCAAGCATCTGCCTCTCTCCAACATCGTCCCAGGCTAACGGGGATCTGCACTTCCTGCCGTACAGCGCCTCAAACGGGGCCATCTGGATACTAGCTTGGAAACTATTATTGTACGAGAACTCCACCAGGTGCAGGTGATCTTCCCACGAACCACCGAAGTCGAGTGTACATGACCGCAATATATCTTCAAGAGTCTGGATTGTGCGCTCCGACTGACCATCTGTCTGCGGATGATATGCTGAGCAGAACTGGAGATGAGTTCCCAAACTCTCTTGCAGGCTACGCCAAAAGTGCGACGTAAATCTTGAATCTCGGTCCGAGGTGATACTGACTGGAACAACGTGAAGCCTGACGATCTGCCTGAGATACATTTCTACTAGCTGATCCATCGACTGACCAACTCTGAACGGGAGAAAGTGAGCCACCTTCGTGAGCCGGTCAACTATAACCTAAATAGCATCTCGGCTAGCTGGGGATCTAGGTAATCCAGTCACAAAATCCATGGTTACATGCTCCCACTTCCATTCTGGAATTGGCAAGGGCGAAAGAAGTCCAGCTGGCCTCTGATGTTCAGCTTTAACTTGTTGACAAACCAAACATCGAGAGACAAACTGGGCTATCTCCCTCTTCATGCCATTCCACCAAAAGTGCTGACGGATATCACGGTACATCTTCGTACCACCGGAATGGATGGAATATTGAGAATTGTGAGCTTCGGCCATGATCTCCTGTCTGATATCTCCACTAGGTACACAAAGACGCCTCCCATGCCAAAGTTTACCGTCTTCATGAATGCACAACTCTAGTCTTCGTCCTGCCTCACACTCTGCTCTGAGCCGCTGAAGCTTGGAATCTGGTGACTATGCCATCCGGATCCTCTCGACTATATTGGACTGAACTTGCATACTGGCCATCAACGCCACACTGGTAGGAAGGACAACTTCTATTCCCATCTTTTGAAGATCTGCTAACAGCTCTGGTTGTGCTGTTAGGAAATAAACTCTGGCTCTCCTGCTCAATGCATCTGCTACAACGTTGGCCTTCCCTGGGTGATACTGAAGGTTGACATCATAATCCATAAGTAGCTCTAGCCACCTTCTCTGACGCATGTTAAGATCCTTCTGAGTGAAAACATACTTCAGGCTCTTGTGGTCGGTGAAAATCTCCACCATATCTCCATACAAGTAGTGGCTCCACAACTTAAGCGCAAACAGTACTGCTGTCAGCTCCAAGTCATGGGTTGGATAATTCCTCTCATGATCACGAAGTTGACATAACGCATAAGCTATTACCTTCCTGTAGTGCCCCATCCCGCAAGTCAATCGGAGGAATCGAAACGCCGACGGCGTTGGAACTTAGCCTTGCAACGGCTGCTCGAAGGCTCACTCGGTCGAGACGACTCCTCGCTCAGGTGGGGTAGTTTCGGTGAACTTGTCTCATCTTAGCCATCACTTAATAACGCGCATGTTTTCAACTTGCACAAGTAGGCTAATATAAAAGCTACGAACGCACAGAGCTAAGGGAATAATCTCGACCCGTCGGAATGTCTTAGAACATGGAAAATGGTCCCACGGTCTTCATAGAAATCGGCTCAGCGTGCTTTCAAATGACACTCGATCCTTCGATCCCGTGGCTTGGGAGAAAGAAGTTGGCTTAAGTTGCTAAGTTGTCCCGACACTTGAAACAGCCTAAGTCATAGGCTTCGCCTGCGTGAATGCTTGATAAATTATGCACAGTCCCGTCGTTTTGCCCTGACACTCTAATCAGCCTAAGTCATAGGCGTCGCCCACATGAATGCTTAATAAAGCATGCTCGATCCTGTCCTGCAAGGCTTGGCATAGCCTTCGCACATTCCGCAAGTTAAGTCGTCTTGAACGGCTTGTTGGCTTAAGTCTAGGCACCCGAGAACTTGGTTGTTCAAGTCGAACGCGTGCACGGCATGTTCCCTCGATGCGAAGCTCGGCGTAGCCTTTGCTCATCGAGTCGTTGCCCGAATAAGTTAGATAAGAGTTGTGCTGGGCTATCGAAGCCATTTCTAGCACTGTCCCGCTCTATCTGCGGTTGTTAAGTCGTGTAGTCCCTTGAGAACAAGGCTCGTCGTATAAAGTATATGACTTGAGCGTTAGCATCGCCTAGAGAACCAGGTCTGTCTAAGGCACGAGCTATGGTCAGTTTAGTGAAAAGCTTGCCACGAACAAAGGAAGTCCACGCGACTGGTTGTCGTCTAGATCGGTCCCGCTACTTGGGAGTCTCGCTTAGTCTTGATAAGTCCCGCACACGAGATCGGTCCCGCTACTTGGGAGTCTCGCTTAGTCTTGATAAGTCCCGCACACGAGATCGGTCCCGCTACTTGGGAGTCTCGCTTAGTCTTGATAAGTCTCGTACACGAGATCGGTCCCGCTACTTGGGAGTCTCGCTAAGTCTTGATAAGTCCCGCACACAAGATCGGTCCCGTTACTTGGGAGTCTCACTATGTCTTGAAAGGAAACACACGAGATCGGTCCCACGGCTTGGGAGTCTCGACATATAGAAGGAAAGCATGGTCATGTTAAGGAAGGACTGGATAGATCGAGTTGAGACTTGCATGGTCATTGGACAACTTGTCGACAAGGTGTGGTCTTCTCGAATGATTGCCAAGGCACCGGGATCATTCGCCCGGGGGAAGCGAGTTGCGGCTCAAAGCAGGATACAGGATAACCGCATGGGAGTATCGGCGCTTCTGGGGCTAGCTACCCATTGGAAGGGCGGCCCGATACCCCCGCCGAGCCGTGTCCAAGATAGCTTGACATTGCTAGTGACCACTCATGTAGATGTGTCGAAAAGAACGATAATCTGCATGTTTGCCTTTGGATAGCGTCGAGTACTAGCACGGTGTCGGTCGAATCATGAGACAGTCTAGCACGACGTGTATCAAGTTAGCAAGATACGTGCTTCGGCACAAACCAAGGCTTCCGCGTATCAAGTATTGGCTTTCGCGTATCAATATTGGCATTCGTGTATTGGCTTTCGCGTATCGGCATTGTTGGCCTAAGTTTGCATAAGTTAAGTCGAGTGCCATCACTTTAAGTCAAAAGGACCGTAATGTGAAACTTGTCTAAGTCAGGGAGTCGTTAGGCACGACCTCATCTTAAAGCACGGACAAGTCTAAGCAAAGTCTAAAGGCACGCCCTGCACGAGTCAACCCTTTGATGCCTTGGCACGGCCGAGCTCGCATAAGTTGCTCCTCGGCGAATCAATGTCTCGAATACGTTAAGTTACGAATAGAATACGGCACGACCCTGCCGTCCCGAGTTGAAGTTTGGTCAAGTACCTAGGCGTTGAGGCACTGCCTCGATCGAAATACACGTTGACATGATAGCACGACTATGTCATCGCATAACGAGTTGGTTAGACGTCAAGTCTTAAAATTGATACTAAGGCAAGACTAGAAAGACAATCGTAAAGGGACTTGTAAGCTGCACAAAGTAAATGAACGTGTCGGTTTTGTATGGCTGGGCGAGGAGCTCACTCCACCAGTACAGTTGAGTACTGACACCCACATAGTGTTCATGTGCAGGCACAGGTAGAAGCTCGTGGCGCGGAGCTCACTTGGATGCGTCGAGGCACGAAGTTCCTTGGCGATTCGAAGCGTGCGGCCGCGTGGATTGAAGACTTATACAGGATATAATGTATGGACATCGCCTTCCGAAGTGACTTGTAAATGAGAGAAAAGTGAGCACGAGAGACTTGTAAATGAGAGAAAAGTGAGCACGAGAGATGAGAGAGAGAGCCGAGTGACTTGTAAATGAGAGAAAAGTGAGCACGAGAGACTTGTAATTTGGCCTTGCTCCCACAAATGTAATCTTGTATTCAATATCAATAAAGAGCTTCTTTTGAATGACTTGTGTTCATGTGTACTTGTTCTAAATTTCTGCTGCATGTTTCAATATTTCTGCTTGGGACTTCTGTGCGACAACCCCGTCGCCGTCGATGTAATCGGCCGTTATGAAACTGCCTTGCACGAGCTCAATTTAGGCTCGTGCGGTATCACGCCTTAGCGAGGACGATCGCTCCTGTGGGAGCGGGGCGTGACATAATGGTATCAGAGCACGGCTTTACGTCCTTGGACTTCACGTCGAATTTCTCAGTTTTGAAAGCTCGTCGTTGGAAAATAAGTGTACGCTCTCTCTCGATTGTCCCTCGGTATGTCCATACAATAAGTCTAAATATTTTCAAAAGCTCGTACAAGCGTTCACTCGAACGCATCGGTAGGCTATCGCCGAATGCATCGGTAGGCCTTTGTGCCGAACGGTGTCAAACTTGTCTTGACAAGAAAACTCATGCTAAAAGTTAGCAAGTCGCTGTAGAAGCATAGAATTTCAGGACCAGAAATCCTATGCGCCAAATATTACTTGCGCCAGGGAGCTCAGAGGAAGTGCTTGGCACAGCAAAGCAAAAATATAGACATTAAAAGAAGATTTTTATTTCATATAAAAGTCTATTATATGTCTTAAAAAGAGCTGTACAAAGGAGGATTTCTACAAAGAAAAGACCCTAAGTCTACAGCAAGGAGCGGGAACCACCATGCGCTCTCAAACAGGCGCATCTCGCCAAGCGCTCTCAGCCAGGCGCATCTCTTCAGCAGCTCAATTATGTGCATCCTCAGTTATGTGCATCCCTTCAGCAGCACAGTTATGTGCCGCCCTTTTGGCATCCCAGACAGGCGCATCATAAAGTGTCAGCATATGCGCCATCAAATGCTTCGACTAATGAAGCATTTATTGAGCAGAACGAGGGTGGCAATCAACCCTCTAGTTGGAGGAGGAGCTCTTCAGACCAAAGAAGAGAAGAGCACCGCAAATCAACCTGCAGCTAAAGGAGCAGCTTTCGACCCAACCAGAATGGGCAACACCCACTCTAGCGGGAGGAGGAGCTCTCCCAAAGCCCAAGGAAGACCGCAATCGAAACACGGCTAAAGGAGCAGCAAAAGATCCTCCAAAGCCGCAGCACCACAATTCCGATCTGCGGCTCTTCCAGCATAACGGAGACGAGGCTCGAGCATCCCGATCTTTGGATGCAACAGGCACCTTCCGCCGGCCTCAGAAGCCCTCGACTCCGACTTTTGGATGTAACAGTCATCTTCAAGTGCATCAATAAAGACCATACGTCGCATCTTCACCCTCGGGAGCATCTCATCAACAGAATGTGCTCGAGTAAACAAGTTTATTTCGGGAGGACGTGAAAGAACGAGAAGCAAACCCTCTCCATGCTACTATTTATAGGACGGGCAAATCAAACCCATGTGCCAAGTGGCTGGCTCTCCGAATCCCGTGCAATGAATTTACATTAATGGTGATGAACCTGACGCTTCGAATTCAGCCAAGTCAAGAACGGCTACTTAAAGCACTCGAAGAACGTAACAGTCGGGCACATAAAGATGTATCATGCAAAGAGGATGTGTCGGCCAGACCGCGCATCGTACTGACGCGCCTAGCTCCCATCAACCTCATAAGGATGCGCCCCCATGCGTCTCCATGCACCTAGTGGAACGCCGATCGATGCGCCCACTCAACAAACCCATCACCTGTCAAAGAACATTAAATGCTGAAGTCTGACAGAGTTGGCAGCACGTCCCCCGAGGACTGCAGTTGACAGGTTTTTCAGAAAACGAAGCGTCGCCAACGTCGGAACCATCATTACTCCCCTTCGGCGGTTACAAGCCACGTGGCTGCCCAACCATCTCGCATGCGCCTCCGCAGCCATGCGCCTAAATCTCTGCATGCGCCTCAAAAGCCGTGCACCTCAGACTTTTCTCTGATCCCTAAAGACAGAAGTAAAGTCACTACTGAAGCCCCGTATGCGCCTCAAAAGCCATGCGCCCCGACTGGTTCGTGACTCCTAAAGGTTACGAGCCAAAGCCTCCTCATGTGCCCAATCCCAGGCGCATCCTATCAGATCACTCCCCACCAAATCCGAGATCTTCGAGCCATGGACCTACGACACGCGTCCTTTGACTTGATTCAGCCTATGAAGGGGTGCTAATCACCCAAGATCTCAGCAACTGAAAGATCTTCTTCGTTGCTACGTGCCAGCTCTGCCGTAACTCACGACAGCAACAAGAAGAGTTCAACTCCTCAATCAGGGCGCATCGCCTATGCGCCTCCATCAGCAACCACCACGTGGCGTCCCCTCGTACAGGCGCATCCTACATGCGCGCATGAGCAGCCAGCCTGCAAAGCTATAAATAGAGGGATCATCTCCTTCTAAGACACACACACACAGACAGAGATGTCGTGCAATCATCAGCAACATATAGAGAGAGGCATATACAGACACTCAACGTCTTCTTCCTCTCCGTAAGCTCCTGTACCTAGAGCAATCCAGATCTTCAGAGAACCGAGAACCGTCGTCGGATCGTCAACGGAGTCAACGCATTACCACTCGCTCCATCGGTACAAGGGACCCAGATTAAACAAAAGTGTACTCCTAGGACTACGTCTAAGTCCTATATTGTAACACTGTTCTGTTTGTATTAAAATTACATCAAAATATTTTAATGGCAAATAAGCTGGCGACTCTGCTGGGGACTTCTTTCTCCTCCACCGAGAAAGCTGTATCGCAATCCGACGACGTAAAGGTGGGCTCCTCCCACAAGATGCTGGTCGTACGCCTCAATCAACAGGCATATGAGAAGTTCATCTCTGAAGGCAGCGCGTGTCCTTCGAAGCGGCTGCCGAAGCCGAAGAAGACTCGCCAAGTCTGGGTGCGCAAAGTCGACGCCTCTGGCACCCCCCACCGAAGGGGATACACCAATGCAGCCATCCCTTCCTGCTGACGTCCTCAGCAACCAAGATGCGTCCACTGGTGTAGCACATCTCTCAGGGAAACATACGGCTGACCATATTCTCCAGCCATCTTCCTCTCAGTTGAGGAAGATGCGTCGACAGAGCAGGGGCGCAGCTAATGCCCCGCGCATCACCTCTGATGTACCGTAGAAGGTCTCTGTCTTTGACAGACTCACTCGCTGTAGTGGCGAGGAGAATTTGGACTCTGAGTACTATGCGCCCCAGCGGGCTAGTACGAAGAAGTCCAAGGCAGCACGGGCCATGCGCCTCAAACGTGCTATGCCGGCAGCAAACCAGAAGCATGCGCTCACAATCAGGCGCGCTGCTGATGGTAAGCTGTACAAGGTCGACTCGGGTGCTTCTGCGTCGGAAAAGAGTCGACCTTCAAAGTTCTTGTCTCACTTGGGCGCATCTGTTGCGTTCGCAATTGAGTCGAGCAAGGCAAACCCTGTGGTCTTGAACTCCCGCGCCTCCTCTAGTTGTACGTTTGAGGTTCGTTCAAGTCACTATAAATGTTGTTCCCCCTCTACTGATCTGAGCACCTGTTTGGTGTTGGATCAAGGGGCGCAGCATTCACTTGACCACCCCGACGCTTGACCTTGCCATGCACCTGATGGGGGTGCGAAGGTGGCACTCTCCTCCAACGATCTGCGTAATGTGATCACTCACAAATGTCGGTCAGGAGAGTCGACTGATAAGCACAATGCGCCCCTCATAGGGCACGTCTGTGCTATAGTCACCATCAACTGTTGTTGCAAAACAGCAGTCCTGCCACCAAGGCAGTCGATGTTCCAGCGGCTGCAATCACCAACACCTTTCCGACGTCGCCTCGGAAAAAAAATATCAATTGAAGAGGAACCAGAGGTTGCTTCATGCAATATGATCTCTAATTCCTCGTCAATCCGAAAGGCTACCGGCCATTCCTCGACCTCGTCCAAGAGTCAGCCGAGGAGAACCAAGGCAACTGTTCCATCCTCTGGATTGTTCGAAGGCACTTGGGGGAGAAGGAAGATCCTGGAAGAAGCTGGGGGTAGTCAAGCCCTTGTTGATCCTCCTTCTGAAGATGAAGATGCCCTACAGAGCACAACTGGGATGGAAGTCAACCTCCCGGATGTTGCTGGGGGTAGTCTAGCCCCTGTGGACCTGCGTCTCGAAGACGAAGAAGTCCTCCAGGACAGAACTGGGGGTAATCAGGCCCTCGCGGATACTTCTCCCGAAGACGAGGAAGTCCTCCAAGACAGAACTGGGGGTAATCAGGCCCTCGCGGATACTTCTCCCGAAGACGAGGGTGTCCTCTAAAACGTAGCTGGGGGTAACCGGGCCGAAACTCCAGGAGAGAACTCTCCTACAAGAGAGCGAGGCCGAAAGCGAAGCCTCAACTGATCCATCCGACTCCAGTCGTGTCATGACAGTATACATGACTGGGGGTGATACCGAGCCAGATGCGCCGCCAGCAGACCTCGTCCAGCGTATGGATACTCTGGAGGGAGGGCTCAAAACCCTCTCTGCCTCCATGCAAACACTGACTCAAGCAGTTTTCGAGATACGGTCAGCTTTGGCCATGGCACTTTCTACCGGTCCTGACCCAGGGGCCAATGGAGAATCAAGTGTACCCCTTCAACGGGTATCCTTGGATACGAATCGCCGCGAAGTACCTCGGACATCGGAGCCATCAAATACTCAACTCCAGGCTGTACCACCTTTCCCGACTCCCAGCTCCACGGAAGACAGGGTGGAGATGACCAGGGACTTGCGCAAGCTATTGAGTCCAAGAATAGACAAGAGGAGTACCAAAAGATGGGCATTCCCCAACCCTATCCCCTCGAATGGAACAAAGTGGTTTATCCTTCTAAACATAAACCACAACTCTGACGCCGTACGATAGGAAGGACTCTCCGCGTCACTATCTGACGTACTTCCTGTCCCAAACGGGACATCTTCCGAAGGAGGACGCACTACTTACCAGCATATTTGTCGGGACACTGAAAGGAGTGGCGTACGACTGGTACTGCAGCCTCCCCGATAACTCTATATCCTCCTTCGACGACTTGACGCATCTCTTCCTCGACCGTTTCTACGACGACGGGAAGGACATGACAATGGCGTCCCTCATAGAGATACGCCAGAAGGAGAAGGAAACAGTTCGAGTATTCATCGAACGCTTCCGACAGGCCTGCTTCAGACTGCCCTCCGGCATGCCAGAACATGCACTCCTCTCCTCCTGCAGCATGAACATGCTATCTGCAGTCAAACTCTGGCTGAACTCCACTCCTCCTCCCGACTGGAGTTCCTTGATCATCGAAGCCGAAGCAGCAGAAAAGAAGGCGTCCAATGCTCGTCTTCTGGGAGTTAGTTTCCCTGCCTTTAAGGACAAGGGGAAACGGCCTGCAGCCAACAACCCCGGACGAGAAACGAAGGGGAAACAGGCGTTGACTGTCAATGCCTCCAAAGGTGCATCAGCACCTACTCAAAAGCCTCCACTTGCACCAAAGCCAAAGGAGGTTTATTCTTTCAACGATGAAGACACCCTGCAACTCTTTGAGATACTGAAGCAGGGTGACAAGATCAAATTGTCGGACCCGAAGCGTCCCGACGAGGTTGGGAACGTGGACAATCCGAGGTACTGTCACTATCATCGGTTTGTCGGACATCCAACCAAGGACTGCTACGTCCTCAAAAACTACATCCAGCGCATGATCAATGCGGATGTTATCTCCGTCGACTACGAGGAGAAAACGGTCTCGGCCAATCTGGTGTCACTCCAATTTGGCACCTTGCCGCCGACCACAACACAAGATGGCGTCGTCCCCATCCCTACGACGATAATGGTAGTGGTTAACTTACCACCTACTCGTGACAACGTAAGTGGACTCACCCCGCTCACCACATCTCGGGGAGAGATCTTATGGTTTCACCCTGATCTCGTCTCCGAGGTTACTCAACCGGAGGTACGCTCTGCCTCCAAAACCTAAGACAGGAAGATCAAGTCTTACCGCATGGTCTCTTCCTCCGCAGAAGAGGCTCTTACTGTATAAACCCGTTCGCAGTTGAACGACCAACCCGACGAAGCTGCCGTCGAGGTAGTGCCTCCCTACACTGCCTCTGCTGCCGAAGAAGGGGGTCCGTCCAAGCCTCCAGCAGCCAATAAGCAGAAGCATGTAGAGGTCCGTTTCGACAAACCTCTACGAAAGGAGAATGCTTCGGGGCAAGCCAAGCCCCACAACTTCGACATACTGGCACAACTTGCCAGTACACCTGCCCACCTATCTCTGTTTGAGCTTCTTCGCCTTTCCAAGGACACTCGTGAAGATCTCTGTGAAGCCCTGAAGGATGCTGAGTCCTTCATCAGTCAGGTCAAGCAGCCTGAAGATCTTTCGACTACATGTGCGTATTGTCATTGTGCAGATGAAGTTATCCCCAACATAACCTTCACCCAATAAGACATGCTGCTCAAGCACAACCGACACAACAGGCCTCTGTATTATACAGGGTATATCGGTTCCGTCAAGGTGAAACGGATTCAGATCTATCCGGGATCTTCCCTCAGCATTATCCCAAAGACGCTGCTCTCAATACTGGGGATCCCAATGTACCGTCTGGCGCCCTCCAACACCACAATCAGTTGCTTCAATGCCAGCAAGAGTGAGCCACTGGGCAAAATACGGCTAAAGTGTCATATTGGTAACCTCAGAACTGAGGTCACTTGCTATGTCGTGGACGCCGATGTCAACTACAACCTCCTACTGGGTCATCCGTGGCTGTATGAATACATGGTGGTACCTTCTACACTCCACCAATGTATGAAATATGTGTACACCAATGACATCATCCGGACGGAGTTCGCAGACATCGACCCTTTTAAGGAGGTTGAAGCCTACTTCACTGATTCCAACTTGTACAAATCACCTGACGAGGAGGAAGCCAATGATGCTGACGATGAAGCAGAAACGGCAGCAGAGCCCGACATGGAGCCAGAGGTGATTCCTGACGCTCCTCTAAAAATTTGACTCAAAGGAAAGCCGCCTCAGACGTTGCCTCCTATGAGCATCAAGCTACCTGGAAAAGCACCAACTGCTCCAGGTAGAACACCTACTGAAGCTCCCTTGAAGATACGGCTCAAGGGAAAGCCGTCTCAAACATCGGCTCCCCTTGTGGCAAAACTACAGAGGAAGGCACCTATCACCGAAGACGCAGTTGAGGCACCTCTGAAGGTGCGTCTTAAGGGCAAGCCGCCGCGATCATCTATCTCATCCAAGCTGCCGGAGAAGGCCCACATAGCCCTCTCGGACCCCAAGACCAAAGCTGTGGTGGACTCTCCCGATCTAATCCCAGTACTCACGGATGAAGAGCTAGGGGAATATATCTCTGCTGATGTAGATACACCCTCTCTGGACAATGTAATTCCTCGGGACAAAATCTCGTGTTTCATCAATAATAGAGTGTCTTTTAATTATTCTAGTCTTCCACATTGGAATGCCATGTATACATTAGATAACGCTCTACGGTCGTTACAAACACAAATAACGACCGTCCATCATGTAAATCGAGTAGTCCCGTCCCAAGGGGTCTGTTTTGTAGTCCTACCGCGGAATCGAGACGAAGAATCCATCATCTTCGACAAAGTCGAGCGTCATCAAGACCTCCCGCCACTCGAGCCAGAACCAGATATCGGCAGAATGTAAATCTATCGGTACACGGACAAGGCAAAGTACCTCATCCAAAAGATGGGTTGCGACCTAAAAAGCAACAAAGGCCTGAACTACGGCAAGGGTCGACGTCTTCCTCTCCGGCTTCCAACACCTAAAGGAAAGTCGCAGGACTACTATCATCAAACTCGACGGGGGGTGGGCTACGTCACGCCGCCGTCAACTCCAGAGAACTCGGAGGCAGAGGAAGCAGAGCATTCTCACTCGTCCGAAGCATCAACTTGGGATTCCGATACCAGTATCGGATCAGTCTTCAAGAAAGTGCTATCAGCCAACATGACATCTGCACAATCTCAAGAAGATGAAGGTGAAGACCAAATGCCAGAATTCTTCGAAGAAGAACCCTAGGCTCAACGCCTAGGAGAACAGTGGGAGTCTCGTTTTGAATTACGCGAACCCCATACCGAAGACGAAGTCGAGCAGATCGACCTTGGGGGTGGAACTTCTTCTAAACCCATCTTCATCAGCAAAAGCCTAATAGGAGAAGATCAGGAATCTTTAATCCAGCTGGCTAAAGAATATATCGATGTCTTCGCCTGGAGCTACGAAGATATGCCGGAACTTGATCCCCAAATTGCGATGCATAGGCTTAACATCTTACCTGATGCCAAGCCTATAAAGCAACAACAGTGACATTTTCGTCCCGACATCATGAACGCTATCGATCAGGAAGTGGACAAACTCCTGACCTGTCACGCCCCAGAACCAGAATACTGGAGAGCGGGGGCAGACATAGCCAGCTACGTATATTGAAATGGATTCCATCTCGCTATACGGTCACGGCTGTCTAGGATACATGAGGGTTTATCTACAAGCCAACAGTCTCTTAAGGTCATGAACAAGCCTAGTGTCTCAATCATAAGCAAGTAAGTAAAAGTTTACAAGATGTATGATCATTAAATATACAATAATAAGGCGTCCCAAATATTACATATTCAGCTGATCATGAAGCTAGTCGTTACAAAATGTCAGGACTAGCAGGAGTTTAGTCATACATGATCAAACCTAGGATCTGTCAATCATGTTACAGCCCGTAGGCAGACAGTAAGTAAAGTGCAATCGAGCTAAACAGGTGCTCGTCGGCTAAACGCCTCAAAAGAATATTTTTACAATAAAGTGGGAGATCAAAAATAAACCCACTCGTTGCCAGGGTTCCGTCTAGTGGCCACCATCTGGCTGGAAAGTCGGTAGATCCTCTGGAGCTGCTCCGAAATCTGGCCACACAAAACCAGCTGGGTCAGACCCCAGAAAGAGCAAGTGCCACAAAGGAGGCTTCACTTAAGAACTAAAACCAGCAATCAGCACAGGAATATAAATATAAATAAAATAAGGACAGGAATAAAAGGAAACATATCAGGATGATATACGACGAGATAACCATGGAACTATTCAGATAGCCAGGTTACAACCCGTAAAGCAAACAAGGACCGGGGTTGTAACCCTTCGTCTGAACGGAGCTTGGTTTCTCACCATTTATCGGTAAAATAAATACAAGCATTCTGGTCATTCAATAGTCTGGAACAGGGTCAGGGCAAGACTAGACTGGTTAGACTCCATCCAATCACTTCACGGCCAAGCAAGAATTACGGCTTGATACTTTAACTAACTAGGGTTGTCACAAGCCTAATTACTAACAAGATGCAGTGAGATTATTCCACAGCCACAAGCCCTGCTGACCATCCAGGTCACCCAGGTCGAGAGATTAGGGTTGAATTCAGGTGGGTACATCGTCCAGGAAATGCATGTACCCTTAAGTAGCTTGAAGGGAGCAACACATGACAGTGTGCTGGAAATGTGCCCTACTCGACGGCAGACTACAGATCCCAATCGCGCCCAGGTAACGGAATTGCCTGTAGCTGGGAAATCTCTTCATGGCTAATGTATTAATCTAGTTGTTAATCTTAGTCCATTTTTGTAGGTACTCCTGACCGTGGTACTCAGGAGTCCCCTCCTAGACATGATACAAGACAGGACTGGATTATTTGTACAAGCACAATCGCCCACGGTGTCCAGGATGTTCATTCTTGTCAAGTTATGTCATGTCAGGTAGCCGTCGCAACAGCTTATCAAGATATAACATGTCAGGTTTATCATGTCAAGTGTACTTGTCAGGAGTGCACCACGACGGGCCACTATCAGGTCATGTCATGTCATTATGTCAGGAGTGCACCACTACGGGTCACTATCGTGTCATGCTCAGGTATCATTTCCAAACATATTAAACAAATCCATGATTATCAAGTTCATGACAAAAGGCGTAAGGATATAAAATGGACGTTAAATATCTAATAAAATATCAATATACAGGGCTATAGAAGATCCAGGATAAGGAAAATAAAACAAACTGACAAGCTAATATAAGATCAAGTCTGCCAAAGGCCATACGCTCAGGTAAGCATACGCTCAGGTAAGCATACGCTCCCAAAAGGCAGCGTATGGGGGGGTCACAAAGCTCTCGGGTTGAACCAGGGTGACAAGATAGGCAAGCGTACGCTCAAGCCAGCGTACCAAAGGGTCCATACACTTCCAATAGGAAGCGTACGCAAGGGTCAGCGTACACAAGGGCACGCTCGAGCTACAGGTCAGCGTACGCTCAAGCTAGCGTACGCTCAAGCTAGCGTATGCTCAAGACACGCTGCCAACAGGCAGCTTATCAAGGTGAGCGTACGCTCACTAAAGAGCAGCGTACGAAGGCTAGCGTACGCTCGCTAAAGAGCAGCGTACGAAGGCTAGCGTACGCTCGCTAAAGAGCAGCGTACGGCTCAGCGGCATAAGCTAAAAAGCTAGCTCACTGCTCACTGTCTTCTCCAAATGGCAAGAACAGCAAGAACTCCAAGGATGGAACCCAAAACTCCAAATGCTCATAACTTGGTCAAAACAAGTCTGAATCCAACTTTCCAAAGGTCAAAATTGGGTAGAATAAAATTCTCTAAAACATGGAACCATCCAAACTTGAAAACAAGGAAGTTTGATAGATCAAACACCAAAATCCAAAAATAGCAAAACTCTAGATCTACAAGAATTAAAGCCTCAAAATAGAAAATGACAAGTTCTAATGTGGTTTAGAATCATAAGAAGAAGCTAATGGAACCAAAAATGAGTTCTCTTGTGGAAGCAAGTTGCACTTGCCTATGGTTGGGGAGTTGTGGAGAGGAAGGAAGAAGAAGAAGAAGAAATAAATGAGAGTTATGGAGGAGAGAGAAGGTTGGTGGGGAAATAAATATCATGGGTGGTGGTAGGTAGGGGGTTCACCTTGGTCCATGATGGACCAAGCAACCCGCCGGCCAAACCAAGCCAACCCAAACCGAGAATTAAACCAAGCCGAGAGCTAAACAAGGAATCATGCAATACAGAAAAAAAATACGTATACGTATCCCAAAATACGTAATATGAACACAGGCATTACATGACCAGCGGGTTCATCCGTGAGGAACATCATCCGGATTGGGTGGCCAACGTTGTCCCAGTCACCAAGAAGAACGGGAAGATACGGGTCTGTATCGACTTCAGGGATCTCAACACTCCTTGCCCGAAGGACGAGTTCCCCCTTCCAATCACCGACGTGATGATCGACAACATATGTGGCTTCGAACGCATGTCCTTCATGGACGGGTATTCGGGCTACAACCAGATCAAGATGTTCTCCAATGACGTAAAATACACGTCATTCAGGACTCCGAAGTGGGTTTTCTGCTACAAAGTGATGCCCTTCGGTTTGAAGAATGCTGGTGCAACATACCAGCGAGCTATGAGCACCATCTTCCGTCAGCATCTTCGCAAAATAGTTGAATGCTATGTTGATGACATCGCAGTTAAGAGCCGTCTCAAAGGAGATCACCTACGAGACCTTAAGACAATCTTCGATCTCATACGAGCGCATCAACTCAAGATTAACCCCGCTAAATCCTTCCTTGGGGTTTCTTGCGGAAAGTTCTTGGGCTTCATTATCACGGCGAAAGGCATTCATGTCGATCCCGAGAAGACTAATGCCATCCTTGACATGGACCCTCCGAAGAACCTCCGAGAACTTCGAGGCCTGCAGGGGCGTCTGGCATACATCCGGAGCTTTATAGCAAACCTTTCCAGGAAATGTCAACCCTTCACCCAGCTCATGAAGAAGGGAGTCTCTTACGTCTGGACAGAGGAATGCCAAAAAGCTTTCGACGACATCAAGACTTACTTGACGAGCCCGCCAGTCCTGGTGGCACCCGTCGTCGGTAAACCATTTCTCCTCTACGTCCGTGCCATGGATCATTCCTTCGGCGCTCTGCTTGCTCCGAACAGCGACACAGGCTATTAGCAAGCTATCTACTACCTCAGTAGAACACTGATTGGGGCCGCATACCGGTACAACCCCGTTGAAAAAGAGAGTTTGGCCTTGGTATTTGCCATCCAGAAGACTCGCCATTATGTCTCGGGCCAGACGATTCATGTCATCTCCCGAGTCAATCCACTCAGAGTTCTCATGACGAAGCCAGGGTCATTAAATTCCCGGCTAGCTATATGGGCGATCCTGTTAACACCATACAACATGGTGTTCGTTCCATAAAAAGCCGTCAAGGGTCAGGCTCTGGCCGACTTTTTAGCTGCACACCCCATCCTAGAATCTTCAAGACTCTATGAAGACATCCCGGATGAGGTCCAAGAATCTAATGTCATCGAAGAAAGCTCCGTCTGGCGGATGTTTTTCGATGCCACTTCAAGAACAGGCCCCAAAGGCCAGATCATCGCAGGAGTGGGGGTAGTCTTAGTCTCCCCCGATCACCTGGTCATCCAGCGCGCCTACTCCCTTTCGAAGACGTGCTCCAATAATGTTGTCGAGTACAACGCGCTCATCATGGGACTCCAGCTAGCGCAACAGCTGAGGGTGGATCATCTGGAAGCCTACGACGACTCAAAACTCGTCGTTAATCAGGTCAGAGGGCAATACGAAGTTCGCCATGAAGATCTGATTCCTTACCATGAGGTTGCATTGAACATCATTTCAACCTTCACCAAGTTCTTCATCGAACATGTACCTCGTCTACAAAATCTGGAGGCTGACGCTCTAGCTGGCCTCGCAGCCTCATTGGCAGCACCCCTCGGGACTCAACATTACGTCACGGTAGTTGGCCGAGACTTGGTCTGTCCTAAGAACAACCTATGCTCACAAATTGCCCATGTCGTGTCAACGAGTGCTGGTATTAATGTCCGAGACTGGAGATTTCCGTTCATCGACTTCGCTGTCTACGAAATTCTCCCGGAGGACCCGAAAGAAGCCGTCTCAGTCAGGAGGCGCTCCCTTCGATTCTACTACGATACAGCTACTAAAATGCTGTACCGACGCTCCTACGATGGACTTCTCCTTCGAAGTTTATCCAACGAAGAAGCAGCCGAAGTCCTTCGAGAAGCTCACGATGGAACCTGCGGGGCCCATCAACCAGGACCTAAGTTGCAGGATCGACTGCGACGCATGGGCTACTACTGGCCAACCATGGCAGCCGACGCTGTCGACTATGCTAAAAAGTGCCATGCGTGCCAGCTTCACGCTGACTTCATCCATACACCATCAGAACCACTACATCCTACGGTCGCCTCCTGGCCCTTCGAAGCCTGGGGCATGGACATTGTAGGACCGATCACCCCTCCATCATCGAGGAGACACCGCTTCATCCTAGCCATCATCGACTACTTCTCCAAATGGGCAGAAGCAGTTCCACTGGCGGAAGTGAAGAGCTCTATGGTGATCAGCTTCATCAAGCACCATGTCATCTACCGTTTTGGGGTACCCCAGAAGATTATCCATGATAACGGTCCTCAGTTCATCAGCCATGTTTTCAGCAGATTCTGTGACAAGAATCGCATTCAAAATGTGGCATCAACCGCCTACAATCCGACAGCAAATGGATTGGCTGAGGCATTTAACAAGACTATCGTCAGGCTACTCAAAAAGGTCATGTCATCCAATAAACACGACTGGGACGAAAAGCTCGACGAATGCCTTTGGGCCTACCGCACAACGGTACGGTCTCCGACGGGTAACACACCATTCTCCCTGGTCTACGGGAGCGAAGTGGTATTGTCTCTCAAGATCCAGATACCCTCACTCCGTGTAGCAATCACAAATCAACTCACAGAAGAAGACAATCAACGTCGCCGTCTGCGAGAATTGGTGGCACTTGATGAAAAGCGTCTCCTAGCTCAACAACGCATCGAACTCTATCATGCCCGTATATCACAGGCTTTCAACAAAAAGGTCAAACAGAGGACTTTTTAAGTAGGCGAACTGGTTCTGACAGTCAGAAGGCCGATGGTGTTGACTCACAAGACACCAGGAATATTCGAGCCCAAGTGGGAAGGACCTTTCATCATAGAGACGGTATACTCAAACGGTGCCTACCATCTCGCCAAATTCAATGGGGACTTCTTCATGATGCCCATCAACGGCAAGTTCCTAAAGAAGTACTACTCTTGACATCCTTAGACTTATACTTCTATCTCCACCCAACAAGGGAGTCTCTGGACCCAATCATCAGGGCTCACGTACACCTTCCGCAAAATCTTACACTTTTGGAACCCAGCTGTTCCATAGCGTTCTATTTTCCAGTAGAGAGACAACCACGTCTACATTACCTCTGAGTTGTTCTCCTGCACCCTACAAAATAGAATCTTACGCTCCATAAGACGACGCTGCCCATCATGTTTACCACGTCCACATTACCTCTGAGTAAACATCCCGTACAAATAACCCCTGCGTTGCCGTACATTGATCGCAGAAGTTCCACGTCCACATTACCTCTGAGTAGTTCCGCGTATCCCCAGAGTCATTCCTACCACGTCCATAACACCTCTGAGTAGGAAGATTCTATCATTTGAATCCCATATTTGCCACGTCCACATCACCTCTGAGCAAACATGTCGGTTCCCTCGAACTTATTATCTGTACCTAAAAACCAAGGTGCGCAAAAGATAATAGGTCCACACAAATAATCAAGTTCATGACAGCAAAAACGAACACACCACAAAAACTCTGTATTCTTTATTCAAAAAATAAAAGATTACACCCCCAGCAAGAGTTGTAAATTACAAGAAAAAGAGATTACAATCCCTAAATATCCCCGGGGTTGGCCGAAAGCTCTTCAATCCGATGCTTCAAGCCTGCTTCCCGAGTCTCTACAGTCGCCAGGACCCGGCGTTCATCTTCTTGACGCATCGTTTCTATGGCCTCAGGAGAAGTGTCATCCTCATGCTTCTCGTCCAACTGCTGCTGCTACTGAGCCAGAGTAAGAGCCCGGCGCGTGAAAGCTGCTTCCTCCTCCTTAGATGCTACATGATCAGCCTGGACTCGTTCAGCATCTAATAAGAGTTGGGCCCGCTGGTCTTCGAGGAGGCGAATCTTGGCATCAACCTTCGCTATACTAGCATCCAACGCGGCCTGCAACTCCACCTTTTCCTGCGTGGACTGAGATAGCCTCTCCACCGCAGCCTCAGTTTCAGCCACCTCGCGTTCCCAGACACCCACGGTGGCCTGATAAGAGGACTAAATCTCAGCAATCAGCTTCTCCTTTTCCGCGTCTATCAGGGCGGAGAGATCATTTCGCTGGATACGCTGAAACTTGGAAAGCAGCTGGTCCAGCTCAGTCACCGAGGCCTCCAGAATCTCGGCCATATGATCATGGCCCTGGTGGAGACGTATCAGACCGATGTGTGGAAGTGCCATAGATTTTGCCATCGCAAAACTCCCATTGGCGTTCATCACTGTCGATACACCCTTCTGCAGTATCTTGTACACTGCCTCAACGATAAATTTTACATACTCATCTGCATCCGCCCGCACTTGTGGTGTCATGGCAGGAGTTGGAGGAGCTGCCCTGGATGGCAGACCTGAAGAAGACCCGCCGATCTCAATCTGCGAGGCTTGAATGTCGATCTCAGCAGACCCTCCCGCACCAGAAACTTGAATTCCGCTACCAGCTCCAGATGCCAAGAGAGCAGAAGGAGTAGGGTGGGGTGTCGATATCGTCCCCCAAGTCAAAGAAGCAACAGAGGGCTCTTGCACCAGCAAGCCCTTGCCCTTTCCCGTCTCAAAGGGACTATCAACATCCGGAGTTGCCTCCTCCACCACCGAGGCACGATCTGTAACCAGCGCGGAGCCTTCCTCTGGCAAGCTAACTAGATCAGCTCCCGTTTCTTGGCGGGGCACGTCTTCTGGGGTCGGGCTCGACAGACGAGTCTCCCCCTCATCATCGAATCCCTCCACGGGGACCAAATCTGTCGCCACCTCCCGGTCGGCAGCCACCTCAGCCTCCATTGCTGAGCCTGGGGTATGGCTCGGCAACGCTACAGCCGACATCCCCACATCATGACAAGGAAGGGAATCAACCCTCTCCTCTGTTGCAATCACGTCTGTTGCCCCCGCAACAGACTCACCCATCTCTGGAGGAATGTCATCCGAAGACGATGAACTCCACTCCACTTCTTCATCTGGAAGCCCCATGTCTACTGGACTCTCAACGTCCAAGGCCCCCACAGCGGCTTGCACCACTCCGGGAACTGCTTCAACATCAGTTTCCCTCCCAACATAATTTGGAGATACTGAAATCTCCGCCGGAACGACATTGTCAGAATTCTCCCCCATGGAAGACACTACAATCGGAGGAATACGCTCGTCAGAAGAGCTTGCCACCTCCTTCGGTTTACTGACGCCTGATTTCGAAACCTGGGTCCTCTTCTTCAACGGTTCCTACAAAAGAAAAAGCATATCAGAAATGGCTGAAGGAGCCAGATTATGGAAAAAAGTCTTTACCTCAACAGGAACTGATTCCGTTGGCGTTACAGACGGCACTCCTGTAGCCTTTGAAGTCGTCGTCTTTCTCGGCCTTTTTGGTACAGACGAACCGGCTTCTGCGCCAGCCCGCCTCTTTCCAGCAGGGGGATCTTTCCGAATACCCCTCGATGATGCTACAGTAGCAGCCCGATATCCCGCCAACTCTGGCGGACGATATGACCGAGCCGCCACCAACATGTTCTGAGTAGCCTCTAGCTGAGTTCCAATGACGAAGCTGGTCTCCCTATCATAATCAGGAGGTACAGTATTCATGGTGCAATACAGCTTAACGGCCGAATACAGGATCTGTGGCCGAGGGTTGCGAACTGGCGTATTGAAACGAGCTCCAGTACACCCGGTATTGTAATATTGCCAACCCCGGGCTCCATCCAGTAAACTTCCAGCAAATCCCAGACTGCTACTGGGGTTCCGTAACATCAACTGGTGTAACCAAACTGTCGAGCAAATTGGCTTGGCAGATAGGGATCCAGATAACACCTATTTTGGTTGCGGTAGACGAAGTGGAAAGGCCGGATACTCTGCAACCAACGAAACCGCCATTTCGGCAGAGTGATCGCATCCTCACCAGAGTCTTCTAAATCTTGGTCGGCCTCAAAATCTTTGAAGATGGGACTGACCTTGACGATCTTCCACCCCTGAAGGTAAGATAAGACTCTCCTGCAGACGGGGACGCCGGTGTGCAACCACTTCCTCTTGTAGAAGCGGCGGATAAAAGCGTCACCTTCAACGTGATCCTCTTCAGGACCTGGACTCATCACGTTCGAGTGATGCAGAATCAACCATCCCATCAAATAATGGAATGGTAGCTCGGCCCGGGGAAAGTTGTCGTTCCTACCTCTCCCATGGATCACAGCATCAGCAAAGGTCCTCAAACCCCGCAACAGGTTACACACCATCGCGGGGAGGAGAGCCAAAGGGCGATCAAAAACCAATTTCACTGCTGGCAAAATGAGATTCCGGTTTACCCTCTCCACAGGGCCAGATCCGCCCGAGAACACACAATTCCGGAGCCATATCATCAAGTATGCAGTCAATACTGCCTTGGATGACTTTCGGTGCACACAATGCCAGAAACAACTATCCACGTCTTCGCCACTCTCATTTGAACGGGGGGCTTTCTCGTCCAGTCGGCTCATTTCGGAATTTATTTCCGCGGGTTTCAGCCCCTGCGAAGTCGTACACCGGATCTTTGAGGGGTCTGCCAAATCCTGCTTGAAGACGTAATCCCTCCAAGCAGTTACATGAGGCTGAGACTTACCCTTGTCCTTCCATTGCATCAAATAATGATGGCCCGCCACCTCTTTGAAAATAGCCATCATCTCCGAGTCCTTCCTTTCCAGAACGACGATCTCTTCGTTTGAGGGGAAGTATTCCTCGTACGGTTCCGAGCCCCAGGGGAGCTTGGATACCTCGTACATTTCATGGAGAGCCAGTCCCAACTCCCCTACTGGGGTAAAGAAAGTGCCAGTCTGGGTATTGAACATCTCCAAGAGCGCAAGAAACATATGCATGTTGAGATCCACGCCGGCCTGTGTGGCATGGATAGCAGCCGTCAGCCCAATCTCTTTAAGCTCAGCCTTGAACTTCGATAACACCCAAAGGGTCAACTCGTCCTATTTCAGCACGTGGTGACACCAACCTTCAACCCTAAAGCTACCTTTCGGATACATAACCTTCGATGTTAGCATCCGATTGGCAAAAGTCAAAGCACTAAAGGCAAAAGTGTCACTAGGGACCTCACTATAAAGGCTCCCAGGACACAAAGTTCGGCAACTGAATGAGGGACCAGCTCGCGAGGCAGCCAAGGTATCCCTTTGATTCGAAGTAACATCAATCGAAAGAGTACCCCCCACCTCCCCTCCTTGAGAAGGAGTAAGTTCCCATGATATCCTCCTCTTGGAAGCCAGACGGTAGAAGGCCGTCAGCGGCAATTGGCGTTCGAGTTGTCGCATATACAAAACCATGCCCTTCACGGAGAAGAACCAGTCTTCCTTGATCTTCAGTATCTTCACCTCGGTGGAGATCAGTCGGTCACCGAACAGAAAGGCAGGTTTCAAGAAGGTCACATCCTCAGACTCAGCAGATTCCAGCTTGCCGCTCTCCATCATACTTTGGAGGAAAACAGGCGACTGATTCTAGATTTGCAGCATTCTCTCGGGTGGCTGATTCAATAGGATACCAGCTTTCACGGGATTAATAACTTCTTCGTCGAAATCAACTCCCATCTGACAAAGAGAAGCATCCAGGAGGACTTCATTCAGCAAAGGGATAGTCATCGATACTGACACAGCAAAAACAAAAGTCAGGCAAGAAACTTTAAGAAGACAAAACGTGTGAAGCTTCGGCGCATCATCCGGGTTTAAACCCATGCGCATCAGCAGTGGAGCTTCGGCGCATCATCAGGGTTTTAACCCATGCGCGTCAGCAGTGGAGCTTCGGCGCATCATCAGGGTTTTAACCCATGCGCGTCAGCAGTGGAGCTTCGGCGCATCATCAGGGATTTAACCCATGCGCGTCGACAAAATAGCCTCGACGCATCATCAGGACGGAAGTCCATGCACGTCGGCGACAAAGAGTTAGGGCACGAGAATATGATGCAACTCAGTCATGTGCTCTAAACTCGTCTAAAAAGGTTGAAAGATGACACCCACCCGTCACCGCAGGCCGAACATCGGCCGAAGTCATAATGGTGACAGGAACGTCCTCCTCGACGAACTCCGCAGGCTCTTTATCCTTGTCAGCACCGCCACGAGGAGTTTTGGGAGCCATTTCTTGAAAGAAGAAAGTTAAGGTTTTTCAAAGGAAGGACTCTAAAAAGAAAGAAAGCAAAGAGAGGAAGAATTCTCTCTCTCTCCATCTCACGCCTATTTATAGGCCCAGTCGCACGCGTGAACCGATGAAGTGTGACCTCAGCCGCCTCTTCGGGTTCTGTGAAGAAATAACTGCAGATAAATCCAAAAAGATCATCAGTAATCTTTTTGGTTATCGAAGCGTCATCATTCGCATTTACTGAGAGGAGCATGCGCCCCATCACTGATGCGTGGAGTGTCATGCGCCCGAACAGACATGCGCCCCATAGAAGACACTACCATGCTTCTTATTCAAAGTATTCTAAAACTTGGCAAAAAGTTTTAAAAACTTTGAAGGAGGTCTTGTAGAAGCATGGAATTTCAGGACCAGAAATCCTATGCACCAAACATTACATGCGCCAGGGAGCTCAGAGGAAGTGCTTGGCACAGCAAAACAAAAATATAGACATTAAAATAAGATTTTTATTTAATATAAAAGTCTATTACATGTCTTAAAAAGAGCTGTACAAAGGAGGATTTCTACAAAAAAAAGACCCTAAGTCTACAGCTAGGCACAACAACCACCATGTGCTCTCAAACAGACGCATCTCGCCATGCGCTCTCAGCCAGGCGCATCTCTTCAGCAGCTCAGTTATGTGCATCCTCAGTTTTGTGCATCCCTTCAGCAGCTCAGTTATGTGCCGCCCTTTCAGCATCCCAGACAGGCGCATCATGAAGTGTCAGCGTATGCGCCATCAAATGCTTCGACTAATAAAGCATTTATTGAGCAGAACGAGGGTGGCAATCAACCCTCTAGCTGGAGGAGGAGCTCTTCAAACCAAAGAAGAGAAGAGCACCGTAAATCAACCTGCAGCTAAAGGAGCAGCTTTCGACCCAACCAGAATGGGCAATACCCACTCTAGCGGGAGGAGGAGCTCTCCCAAAGTCCAAGGAAGACCGCAATCGAAACACGGCTAAAGGATCAGCGAAAGAGCCTCCAAAGCCGCAGCACCGCAATTCCGATCTGCGGCTCTTCTAGCATAATGGAGATGAGGCTCGAGCATCCCGATCTTTGGATGCAACAGGCACCTTCCGCCTGCCTCAGAAGCCCTCGACTCCGACTTTTGGATGTAACAGTCACCTTCAAGTGCATCACTGAAGACCATGCGTCGCATCTTCACCCTCGGGAGCATCTCATCAACAGAATGTGCTCGAGTAAACAAGTTCATTTCGGGAGGACGTAAGAGAACGAGAAGCAAACCCTCTCCATGCCACTATTTATAGGTCGGACAAATCAAACCCATGCGCCAAGTGGCTGGCTCTCCGAATCCCGTGCAATGAATTTGCAGTAATGGTGATGAACCTGACGCTTCGAATTCAGCCAAGTCAAGAGCGGCTATTTAAAGCACTCGAAGAACGTAATAGTCGGGCACATAAAGACGTGTCATGCAAAGAGGATGCGCCGGCCAGACCGCGTATTATACTAACGCGCCCAGCTCCCATCAACCTCATAAGGATGCTCCCCCATGCGTCCCCATGTGCCTAGTGGAACGCCGATCGATGCGCCTACTCAACAAACCCATCACCTGTCAAAGAACATTAAATGCTGAAGTCTGACAGAGTTGGCAGCACGTCCCCCGTGGACTGCAGTTGACAGCTTTTTTAGAAAACGAAGCGTCGCCAACGTCAGCACCATCATTACTCCCCTCCGGCGGTTACAAGCCACGTGGCTGTCCAACCATCTCGCATGTGCCTCCGAAGCCATACTCCTAAATCTCTGCATGCGCCTCAAAAGTCGTACGCCTCAGACTTTTCTCTGATCCCTAAAGACAAAAGTAAAGTCACTACTGAAGCCCCGCATGCACCTCAAAAGCCATGCGCCCCGACTGGTTCGTGACTCCTAAAGGTTACGAGCCAAAGCCTCCTCATGCGCCCAATCCCAGGTGCATCCTATCAGATCACTCCCCGCCAAATCTGAGATCTTCGAGCCATGGACCTACGACACGTGTCCTTTGACTTGATTCAGCCTATGAAGGGGTGCTAATCACCCAAGATCTCAGCAACTGAAAGATCTTCTCCGTTGCTACGTGCCAGCTCTGTTGCAGCCCACGACAGCAACAAGAAGAGTTCAACTCCTCAATCAGGATGCATCGCCTATGCGCCTCCATCAGCAACCACCACGTGGCGTCCCCTCGTACAGGCGCATCCTACATGCGCGCATGAGCAGCCAGCCTGCAAAGCTATAAATAGAGGGATCATCTCCTTCTAAGACACACACACAGACAGAGACGTCGTGCAATCATCAGCAACATATAGAGAGAGGCAGATACAGACACTCAACGTCTTCTTCCTCTCTGTAAGCTCCTGTACCTAGAGCAACCCAGATCTTCAGAGAACCAAGAACCGTCGTCGGATCGTCAATGGAGTCAACGCATTACCACTCGCTCCATCGGCACAAGGGACCCAGATTAAACAAAAGTGTACTCCTAGGACTACGTCTAAGTCCTACACTGTAATACTGTTTTATTTGTATTGAAATTACATCAAAAGATTTTAATGGCAAACAGTCGCGTGCGTGCCTAACTAGTCCTGCGTCGACCTAGCAGTTGAGCGTACAAACTCGAAGTATAGTCCGTACGGGATGGTTATACGGCACGACTTAGTTCGCGTGTCGCGCACCTCGACTTATTGGTGCAAACGAATTGCGAGTGATATCAAGTATCGTTCGGTCGGGAATGGAAATACACTTAGAGTGTGAATCGATAGGAACGCTATCGAACTAACGCTTAGGCGTACACGAAAGATTGATTTGGATTTTGAGGATTAGTGCGAATGACTTAGTGCGTCGATACGACGCGAGCGATTACGCTAGAGATTCGTAGAACGAATCTGAAGGATGTCTTAGTGAACGAAGCGAACGTGATTGAGGACTAGATCGGATGGCTCGAATCCAAGTGGTGTATGGTTTGTCTTAGAAATTCTTCGAACAAATATTGAGGATTACGAGTATGTCGACGAGGCGATGCGATCGCACAAAGCCTTAGAATGCGTCACGCTTAGTTGGTCATGACTTCGAATGTCCCGAACGAGCATCTCGTTCGGACAACTTGTAAATAGGCAACTCAAGTTAGAAAATGACTTGGAACGATGAATAAAAATCTATGTCTTGATCGAGAAAACTTACAGGATCGTGCGTACAATTTCAGATTGAGTCAAATGAAATGTGACTTGAGTTTTGGACAACGATCTTGAAACTAGCTTGAGGAATATCGAACGAACTTGATCTTGAACACCGAAGAATTGTGGTATATCAAGTTAGGACAATAGCATCAGTCGCACGACTCGAAATTGGTTGCAAAGGAAGATCATCAGGTTACGCATATTGTCGATGGTATTGAGGCGTATCAAAGATCGATATGCGGTAACTCGGGGGTACTCTGACTCGACGAATAATGATCGTACAAATTTTATTGTTTCGATGGATGCTATACTCGGGATATTGAAACGTGTCGAGGAAAATATAGACTTGGCTCGAGGATTTTCTAGTTGAACGAATGATGATCGGACTATCGAACTTGGATTGGATGAAATGAAATGTTTGGAATTGCTTCGTTGACAACCACAATATTGATGTCCTTGTCTTATGCGAGCGCAAATCCAGCCTCGCACATACGTCACGTCGATTAGGATGATCACTCCGCGTGAGCGCTGATATGATGATTCATACAGCGGGGGTGATTGAACTAGCATGGCATGGAAATTTGTATGTATCGACATGTAGTTTGACGCGAAGGTGAACTTGAGAATGACTCAGTGTGCTTGATGATTGAATTTGAGGATTGCGTAGGTCCAATCTGCGTATCGAGAATGACTTAGTCTGGACTCAAACAAGAGTTACGCCCCGATGAGAATGATTATTCCGCGGGTGCATTGCATGGTGATTCATGAACCACCGTGGATAATCGGACTCACGTGAGATTGGGGCACAACGTATTGTCAAAGCTAGACGATCTCGTGATCGAATACATGAATTGGTTAGAATTGATGATTTGAGTGGATTCGAATATGCACAACGAATGTATTGATGCGAATAGGTTAACGTGCTCGATGTTTAGAAATCTGAGTGACGCGAGCTTGGGTAGAAAATCCCGTACTACCGACTTGGTTTGACCCTAGGATTGGGGTCAGTGTTGGCATTATTGTTGGGGAACTATGATTCCAATCCTGACATTGACTTAGCCTCGAAAAGAAATGGCCTAGCGGTTAGGCGAGACGCCCTGTTTCATGAGTTATCAATCGAAAGATTGAGCTTCAGGATTGGTTTGAATGGATATAGTGAATCACGAATATAGGAATATCCCTCACGAGATTCGACTGACATGCATATTTCAGGGACGCTTGAGTATGTGCACGATGCGACTCGAGTGAGAAAGACGAATTCTCTATCATGCGGCTTGGCGAATGCATGTATTCTGGGGATGCCTAAAATACGTGCACGATCCAACTAAGCGATACGTTGAATTCAAATGAGACTTGAGGAAGGGAAAAGTGTCTTGGAAATTGAAATCGTATTAAAGGAAAGATTGATAATAGTGCGAGCGTGGATCGAAATCGAAGAAACGTGTAGGCGAAGTGTGTATGATAGTCCCGCGTCTAGGCACGATTAAGTCTTGGCCATAGAAATGGTAGGATGGCTTGCCTTCAGGAAAGTCTCGAGGACGAGACTTGTTCTGAGTGGTGTATGTTGTAGTGCCCCGTCCCGCAAGTCAATCGGAGGAATCGAAACGCCGACGGCGTTGGAACTTAGCCTTGCAACGGCTGCTCGAAGGCTCGCTCGGTCGAGACGACTCCTCGCTCAGGTGGGGTAGTTTCGGTGAACTTGCCTCATCTTAGCCTTCACTTAATAATGTGCATGTTTTCAACTTACACAAGTAGGCTAATAAAAAAGCTACAAACGTACATAGCTAAGGGAATAATCCCGACCCGTCGAAATGTCTTAGAACATGGAAAATGGTCCCACGGTCTTCATAGAAATTGGCTCAGCGTGCTTTCAAATGATACTCGATCCTTCGATCCCGTGGCTTGGGAGAAGGAAGTTGGCTTAAGTTGCTAAGTTGTCCCGACACTTAAAACAGCCTAACTCATAGGCGTCGCCTGCGTGAATGCTTGATAAAGCATGCACGGTCCCGTCGTTTTGTCCCGACACTCGAATCAGCCTAAGTCATAGGCGTCGCCCGCATAAATGCTTAATAAAGCATGCTCGATCCTGTCCCGCAAGGCTTGGCATAGCTTTCGCACGTCCCGCAAGTTAAGTCATCTTGCACGGCTTGTTGGCTTAAGTCTAGGCACCCGAGAACTTGGTTGTTCAAGTCGAACGCGTGCACGGCACGTTCCTTCGATGCGAAGCTCGGCGTAGCCTTTGTTCGTCGAGTCGTTGCCCGAATAAGTTAGACAAGAGTTGTGCTGGGCTATCGAAGCTATTTCTAGCACTGTTCCGCTCTATCTGCAGTTGTCAAGTCGCATAGTCCCTTGAGAACAAGGCTCGTCGTATAAAGTATATGACTTGAGCGTTAGCATCGCTTAAAGAACCAGGTCTGTCTAAGGCACGAGCTACGGTCAGTTTAGTAAAAAGCTTGCCACGAACAAAGGAAGTCCATGCCACTGGTTGTCGCCGAGATCTATCCCGCTACTTGGGAGTCTCGCTTAGTCTTGATAAGTCCCGCACACAAGATCGGTCCCACTACTTGAGAATCTCGCTTAGTCTTGATAAGTCCCGCACACGAGATCGGTCCCGCTACTTGGGAGTCTCGTTAAGTCTTGATAAGTCCCGCACACAAGATCGGTCCCGCTACTTGAGAGTCTCGCTATGTCTTGAAAGGAAACACACGAGATCGGTCCCGCGGCTTGGGAGTCTCGACATATAGAAGGAAAGCATGGTCATGTTAAGGAAGGACTGGATAGATCGAGTTGAGACTTGCATGGTCATTGGACAACTTGTCGACAAGGTGTAGTCTTCTCGAACGATTGCCAAGGCGCCGGGATCATTCGCCCGGGGGAAGCGAGTTGCGGCTCAAAGCAGGATACATGATAACCGCAAGGGAGTATCGGCGCTTCCGGGGCTAGCTACCCATTGGAAGGGCGGCCCGATACCCCCGCCGAGCCGTGTCCAAGATAGCTTGACATTGCTAGTGACCACTCATGTAGATATGTCGACAAGAGCGGCAATCCGCATGATTGTCTTTGGATAGCGTCGAGTACTAGCACGGTGTCGGTCGAATCATGAGACAGTCTAGCACGACGTGTATCTAGTTAGCAAGATACGTGCTTCGGCACAAACCAAGGCTTCCGTGTATCAAGTATTGGCTTTCGCGTATCAATATTGGCATTTGCGTATTGGCTTTCGCGTATCGACATTGTTGGCCTAAGTTTGCATAAGTTAAGTCGAGTGCCGTCACTTTAAGTCAAAAGGACCGTAATGTGAAACTTGTCTAAGTCAGGGAGTCGTTAGGTACGACCTCATCTTAAAGCACGAACAAGTCTAAGCAAAGTCTAAGGGCATGCCCTGCACGAGACAACCCCTTGATGCCTTGGCATGGCCGAGCTCGCATAAGTTGCTCCTCGGCGAATTACTGTCTCGAATACGTTAAGTTACGAATAGAATACGGCACGACCCTGCCGTCCCGAGTTAAAGTTTGGTCAAGTACCTAGGCGTTGTGGCACTGCCTTGATCGAAATACATGTTGACATGATAGCACGACTATGTCGTTGCATAACGAGTTGGTTAGACGTCAAGTCTTAAAATTGATCCTAAGGCAAGACTAGAAAGACAATCGTAAAGGGACTTGTAAGCTGCACAAAGTAAATGAACGTGTCGGTTTTGTATGGGTGGGCGAGGAGCTCACTCCACCAGAACAGTTGAGTACTGACACCCACACAGTGTTCATATGCAGGCACAGGTAGAAGCTCGTGGCGCGGAGCTCGCTTGGATGTGTCGAGGCACGGAGTTCCTTGGCTATTCGAAGCGTGCGGCCGCATGGATTGAAGACTTATACATGACATAATGTATGGACATCACCTTCCGAAGCTTCCATTGGCTCAAGCATTATAATCGAGAGATGAGAGAGAGAGCCGAGTGACTTGTAAATGAGAGAAAAGTGAGCACAAGAGACTTGTAATTTGGCCTTGCGCCCATAAATGTAATCTTTTATTCAATATCAATAAATAGCTTCTTTTGAATGACTTGTGTTCATGTGTGCTTGTTCTAAATTTTTGCTGCGTGTTTTAATATTTTTGCTTGGGACTTCTGTGCGATAACCGCGTCGTCGCCGATGTAATCGGCCGTTATGAAACTGCCTTGCACGAGCTCAATTTAGGCTCGTACGGCATCACGCCTTAGCGAGGACGATCGCTCCTACGGGAGCGGAGCGTGACACTTCCTATGCTGCATCAGAACACATCCTAAGCCTCTGCCTGAAGCATCACAATACACCGAGAATCCTCCGATTCCATCTGGAAGTGTGACAATGGGTGCCGTCATCAAGCCTCGCTTCAACTTCGCAAAAAAATCCTGGCACTCTGCTGTCCAAGCAAACTGCACATCCTTGCGGGTCAACTGGGTCAATGGCACTGAAATCTGAGCAAAGTCTGAAACAAATCGTCGGTAGTAGCCGACCAAACAAAGGAAACTGTGAACTTCTGCGACTGTACGGGGTACTGGCCATGACTCAATTGTAATGCCCCGACCCGCAAGATGCCTTATGATGGATGGTTGGTTCGATAAAACCTTGTTGGACTTGGGATTATGCGAAGGATCGCTTGGAAGACTATGCGATCGTGGCGGGAATCGTCCTATGAATGTGAGTAGTGTTGAACCCTTCAAAGATCCTTTAGCTTCACGCTTAAAATAAGGATGAGTATGCTATGTTTCTAGTTGAGTTTGTTCAATAACACCTTACATGGAATTTGGAAAGATAATGAAAGATAATAATCACCTGAACGTAAACTGGTGTGGCTAGATGAATTGTATGCTTGTACACTGTTGCGATAAATTACATGACAGGTGATGGCAAAGTCCCAAATACTTGGGCGGTGAGTATATTGAGCTTTGGCTCAATGAATAAATGGTAAAACAGATGCTAAGTCCCAGGAATTGGGCGGTGAGTACACTGAGTTTGGTTGGAAAGATGTTTGGTATCAAAGATGTGGCAAGGCATTGGGTAACAACATTCTATTATCCTGTCGCCAATATAGAATGTTGATTACGCCAAGACCCTGGATGGGCAGATGATAATATGAGCGTTGGCTCAAGACAAGATGGCTAGATGGCAATATGAATGAGAATGATGGTTTTGCTTAGTTTTCCTTATCATGCATTATATGTTTTCTTCTTAGATAAGTTGCATATAGTTGTATAGTCATGGACAACTTGTCGACAAGGTGTAGTTCCTCGAACGGTATTTCCTGGGCCATGGAACCCGGTTCGTCCTAGGGGGAACAAGGATGGTGTCGATGTACTGACATCGGGATTGCAGGACTTACAGTAGGGGCTTGCTACCGCCCACTGAAAGGACGCTGAAATCCCATAGTGCTGAAGTAGTAGCACGGTGTTTCGGAAACCTTCCATGGATTCGCACCCCATTTGGAGTTAGCCGTTCACCAGAAGATGATCCAAGATGGCGTGTCGCCAGTGACCTTCATATAGATAGGTCAGGTGCTAATGATGTCTTATGCAGGTAGAGTAAGTTATTACTCAAACACAGGAAAGGATGTCGGCTGTTGGTAAGAATCACCTGAACGGTGATATTCATATTGAATCATGATATTGTTCCTAACAATGTCTTGTGCAGGCAGAGTAAGTATTATAAATATACAGGGATGGCTACACGACCGTGGGTAAGAATCACCAAAGGGTGATAACTGTATGCTTTAAAATTATGTTGGCTATGAGATTTGTATGCTTTAATTCTTGTCGGCTATAACATGAAATTGACCCTAAGGCAACGAGAAAGACCACTGTTAATAATGTGCTATAACATGATTACTTAGTGTTGTCTTCTTAGGTGAGTTGGGCCAGCACCGCTCGCCAGTACATTGATGATGTACTGACCCACGTTGTGGGCAATATTACAGGTGTTTGCTTGGGGGAAATTCTGTGAATCAGTGCTTGGCATCGATGAATCGGATGGGTGTGCAGAAGCTCTTCTTGCAAGACGATGTCTTCTGCTATACGGGACATAATGTATGGAACATGGGAACTCAGTTATACCAGTGAGATTGTAGCCATATTGGCAAGTTTATTGTAAAGAAGTCGGTATATTCATTTGTAGCCTAAAGGGCAAGTGTATACATTCAGTTGGCTATTCAAAAGTCTTGTAAACAGTTGTAAACTCTGTATTCCGCTGTGAGTCTTGTAAACAGTTGTAAACTCTGTATTCTGCTACAAGTCTTGTAATCCATCTTGATTATCAATAAAGAGATACATTTCTATATAAATTGTGTGACTTTAATTTATCTGCTTGGTTCCGCTGCGTTGTCGATGTTTTCTGAGAATTATCAGGAACTGTAATGGTTTTGCCTTGTACAGGTGCAATCTAGACTTGTACGGCATCACGCCCAGTAGCTAGTTTTCGATCCTCCGGGATCGGGGCGTGACATAATGGTATCAGAGCACGGCTTTACGTCCTTGGATTCCTATTCGATTTGTTTCGAATCAACGTTGCTACTAAGATGATTCTAAGCTGCTTTCGCGATGATTCAAAGATTGCTTCCGAGATTATTCAAAGTTGCTTCCGCAGTGAATCAAAGTTGCTTCCGCGAATACTCAAAGTTGCTTCCGTGATGAAATCAAAGTTGCCTTTATGATGATTCATAGTGCTTCTGCGATTACTCTGTGTTGCTTCCAAACTATTCTATGTTGTACCCTTGACTGAAAGTCCGTTGATCATTCTGACCTCTCACTGGATGTTCCATACAATAAGTCTAAATATGTGGGCTGTGATATGTGTGCTTTGTTGAATTTCTAAAAGATACCAAAAAGAATAACAATAATGCGATGCGTAAGTTTGTGATGTATGCTGGATGTCTTATGTGTGGGATTCTTTGAATCGATTGTTATGCAGCAATCGACAGTGGGTGGTGGCATGGTATGTTGGAACAGAATGTGCATGAATTTCAGTGAATGGGAATCGACCGAATTTTGAGTCGGTATTTGTGGTCAGCATAACCACTGCAGGATGGATAGTCCATGTTGGATGTCGGTTTGATACGAAGGAATATTGTGTTTGGAATGGCTTGAGCTCTGGGTGGTATATTACATATACCCTTATCGTAATAAGATGTCCCTTGACCCTTGATGTGTCTATGATTTTGTGATTGCTTTACCTATAAGGTAGTGGGTGGTATCGAATCGTAGCTGAGCTTACGATTGATACATGTTGGCTAGGCGTGTTCCTTGATTGTTAAGTTGGATGACCGTTGTGAGATTTTGATGTGTTCAGATGAACCATCGCTAGATCTTGTCGGTTAGCATTAAGTTGGGTAATAAGAGAATTGAGAATATGAAATGATGCCTTGGTTGGGAAAGAAAAGAATTTCAGATTCAGGCGAGTACTTGAATCAGTGGGTAGAAGGATTGTAGGCTTGGTAACGATAGTGTGGTGTTGCTATCGAATGATTTTGCGAGAATAACTATGGACCGAATATTGAACGATGTTGGAATTGAGTTAAAGAAATTGCATGTTGGATATCGATAGAACTGATGGTAATGTTAGACGCTTATCGGGATGTTGCGAATGATTTAGAAAATGCAGAGAGTTGCATCGACGACCGAAAAGTAGAAAGTGGGCTTGAGGAATAGATGATCTTAGCACGATGTGCAGTTGGGCTTGAGAGAAATTGATGTGTCCCGAATTAACAAAGTTATGACCCTTGGCTATTTTGAGGCATAGAGAATGGGTACTTGTCCCTTGATGCATGAAAGGGTAGATGTCCCTTATGAGAGTCGAATGACTGGGATACAAATAAATATCGAGGTGCAGCGATATGTAATAGACCACGTCGGTAGATGATGTTGTCGCATGAATAACATGTTTGATGGAATATAGAATTATGGGATTATGACTTAGCTAATGAGTTATGTTATATCCGCTAAGATGACCGATACGCGTATGCTAGATGATTGGTGCCATAGAGATTGGATCGGTACATGAATAGTAAATCTTCTTATGGAATCACAAGGAGATGATGCAAAACTAATATTGATGGTTAACGTGAATTGCTAAGAGATGTCCGTGTTGGTGTTAGAAAATTTATAAATGATGCCTCGGAAGAAATATGATTATAGTTGCCTGATTTTTGTTGGTTAAAAGAGTACGGACCGTATCGATGATCTAAGAATATGGGAAACGAATATGTCACAAAGAGACCGTAGGAAAGAGATCATAAGTGATAAACTATTGAAATAGCAATGTCGGATGATGACTCAAAATAGTTGACCCGATTGAATAGACAATTTGAGTACGATATGAGGATGCAAGTCGGATTGAACAAGTGATGCTATGTCTATGCAAGTGGAAATTGAAAGTTGGATATTCGATTGAGGAGTTTTATATGATAGCTTTGGATTGACCCATAAGAATTGTTGGATAGAATTGTCGAATAGATTTTTGTCGGTTGCGGGTAAGTCTAGAATGAGACTTCGTTGGGTATGACTCGAGTATGAGTACGGGTAGAAAGACTTGACCCTAGATTGTCGGCTGGTTGCCTAGATTGTCGGTTGGTTGCCTAGAGTGTCGGTTGGTTGCTCAAGTTTCAGATTGGTTGGCTATGTTCTTCAGTTGTCCGTGTTGGGTATAAGTTCATAAGATTGGGGTGGCGTCCCATGTCCCTAAGTTGGTCAGACCATAGAGTTGCCCTATATTGAGAATTGGTTGCCTCTAAGATAAGAGATAAGTATATCCCTGATAGCTACTCATCTCATATGAGTTAGCTGAATGTCTGGTTTAGCTTAGATTAGCTGACCGTAGAGACTTGATTTTATGCTAAGTTGACTATTGGAAAACCGTAGGATGTTCCTATTGGTGTTGCGTGAGTATAGTTGGAATGAATAAGATGTGTTGGAAGGTAGGCTTTGGAATAGAATAGATATTTAGGAAATTTTGATGTTATAATGTTGGATGGGATGACGGATCATGTTGATTTCGGAAATTGAGTTGCCTTGGTTGAAATGTTGGGAATTGTTAGAACTGGTTGGGTTGGTTGATTAATATTGAGCTGCAAAAATTGTTGGTAGTGCTTTGAGATAGTTGGAATAATTTCATTGACCGGATCAAGATTGAGGATAAGTGTAATGACGAAATTGGATAGTACATGTAGCCGAGATCGACGAATGTGAATATGAATGACCCTCAGAATTAATGTTGCTGGAATATGATAGTTGCCTATACGAGAGGATAAATATGTTGGTTTGATCAATACGAGAAAATGTTGGAGGACAGCAAGAAATATTACTAGAGTGGGATGATGGTACAATTTGATGGATGAATCAGGATCGAGAGAATTTATGAGTTGCAAACAATGTGTATGGATGCGATCGATGATGAGTACAAGATTTGACCGATGAGAATCGGGGTATCGAAATAAAATGTTGCTATGGGATTTATCAACTTTGGTGGCATGGATGACAATGAACTTGAAAGGAATACTTGATACATCTAAGTTTGAATATTTTGAAATGTTGGATCGGTTGAGGAAAATTTATCGAATTGGAATTGGCGACATCTATCGTCTTAGTAATTGGTTGGAATGTTGAATAAATAAAGTGGGATTATACGAGATGCTTAAAAAGAATTACTGATGTTCGAAAAGGAAGGTACACCATAGCTCGTTCGTTTTCTCTATCACTGAACTTGGCTGAAGTGCATGTATTTCGGGGACGCCTAAAATATGTGTATAATTCCGACTAAGTGGTATGCTGAATTCAAACGAAGCCACGGGAAGGATTATCATGTGCTAAGGATTTGCACAAGTGTCGGAGGAAAGATCAAAGATGGTAAACTATGTTGAATTAATTGGGATGCTGTAACGAGATGGCACATTACTTGAAATTAATCGAGAGATTGCAGAAGAATATTAAATGGTACAAGTTGATTGTTGAGAAGTTTCATGAAAAGCTTGGTTGAAGTTTTGGGGATGAGTTTTGTTTTAAGTTTCGAGGACGAAACTTTTTCTGGGTGGTATATATTGTAGTGCCCCGACCCGCAAGATGCCTTATGATGGATGGTTGGTTCGGTGAAGCCTTGTTGGACTTGGGATTATGCGAAGGATCGCTTGGAAGACTATGCGATCGTGGCGGGAATCGTTCTATGAATGTGAGTAGTGTTGAACCCTTCAAAGATCCTTTAGCTTCACGCTTAAAATAAGGATGAGTATGCTATGTTTCTAGTTGAGTTTGTTCAATAACACCTTGCATGGAATTTGAAAGATAATGAAAGATAATAATCACCTGAACGTAAACTGGTGTGGCTAGATGAATTGTATGCTTGTACACTGTTGCAATAAATTACATGACAGGTGATGGCAAAGTCCCAAATACTTGGGCGGTGAGTATATTGAGCTTTGGCTCAATGAATAAATGGTAAAACAGATGCTAAGTCCCAGGAATTGGGCGGTGAGTACACTGAGTTTGGTTGGAAAGATGTTTGGTATCAAAGATGTGGCAAGGCATTGGGTAACAATATTCTATTATCCTGTCGCCGATGTAGAATGTTGATTACGCCAAGACCCTGGATGGGCAGATGATAATATGAGCGTTGGCTCAAGGCAAGATGGCTAGATGGCAATATGAATGAGAATGATGGTTTTGCTTAGTTTTCCTTATCATGCATTATATGTTTTCATCTTAGATAAGTTGCATATAGTTGCATGGTCATGGACAACTTGTCGACAAGGTGTAGTTCCTCGAACGGTATTTCCTGGGCCATGGAACCCGGTTCGTCCTAGGGGGAACAAGGATGGTGTCGATGTACTGACATCGGGATTGCAGGACTTGCAGTGGGGGCTTGCTACCGCCCACTGAAAGGACGCTGAAATCCTATAGTGCTGAAGTAGTAGCACGGTATTTCGGAAACCTCCCATGGATTCGTACCCCATTTGGAGTTAGCCGTTCACCAGAAGATGATCCAAGATGGCGTGTCGCCAGTGACCTTCATATAGATAGGTCAGGTGCTAATGATGTCTTATGCAGGCAGAGTAAGTTATTACTCAAATACAGGAAAGGATGTCGGCTGTTGGTAAGAATCACCTGAACGGTGATATTCATATTGAATCATGATATTGTTCCTAACAATGTCTTGTGCAGGCAGAGTAAGTATTATAAATATACAGGGATGGCTACACGACCGTGGGTAAGAATCACCAAAGGGTGATAACTGCATGCTTTAAAATTATGTTGGCTATGAGATTTGCATGCTTTAATTCTTGTCGGCTATAACATGAAATTGACCCTAAGGCAACGAGAAAGACCACTGTTAATAATGTGCTATAACATGATTACTTAGTGTTGTCTTCTTAGGTGAGTTGGGCCAGCACCGCTCGCCAGTACATTGATGATGTACTGACCCACGTTGTGGGCAATATTACAGGTGTTTGCTTGGGGGAAATCCTGTGAATCAGTGCTTGGCATCGATGAATCGGATGGGTGTGCAGAAGCTCTTCTTGCAAGACGATGTCTTCTGCTATACAGGACATAATGTATGGAACATGGGAACTCAGTTATACCAGTGAGATTGTAGCCATATTGGCAAGTTCATTGTAAAGAAGTCGGTATATTCATTTGTAGCCTAAAGGGCAAGTGTATACATTCAGTTGGCTATTCAAAAGTCTTGTAAACAGTTGTAAACTCTGTATTCCGCTGTGAGTCTTGTAAACAGTTGTAAACTCTGTATTCTGCTGCAAGTCTTGTAATCCATCTTGATTATCAATAAAGAGATACATTTCTATATAAATTGTGTGACTTCAATTTATCTGCTTGGTTCCGCTGCGTTGTCGATGTTTTCTGAGAATTACCAGGAACTGTAATGGTTTTGCCTTGTACAAGTGCAATCTAGACTTGTACGGCATCACGCCCAGTAGCTAGTTTTCGATCCTCCGGGATCGAGGCGTGACATAAAGCCACGATCTTCTGGGGATCCACTTCCACTCCTCCTCTGGTGATGATATGACCCAAGTACGAAATGCGATCGAGCCAGAACTCGCATTTACTGAACTTGGCATACAATTGGTGCTCTTTGAGAATCTGAAGAACAACTCTGAGATGCTGCTCATGCTCCACCTCACTTTTGCTGTAGACCAGGATGTCGTCTAGGAACACAATAACGAACTAATCCAAATAAGACATGAAGATACGATTCATGAGGTCCATGAATACAGCCGGCGCATTGGTTGCTCCAAATGGCATAACAAGGAACTTCCAATGCCCATATCGGGATCTGAATACTGTCTTCGGGATGTCCTGCTCTCTGACTCTGATATGATGATATCCTGACCGCAAGTCGATCTTTGAGAACACTGCTGCCCCCTTGAGTTGATCAAACATGTCATCTATCCTCGGGAGAGGGTATCTATTCTTGATTGTCACTGAGTTCAAGGTACGATAATCTACACATAATCTGGACGTACCATCCTTCTCTTTCACAAGAAGCATCGGGCCTCCCCAAGGCGATTCACTTACACGAATGAATCCCTTGAATCTAAGTTCTTCAATCATCTTGTATAATATCTCTAATTCTGACGGCGCCATCATGTAGACTCTTTCTGACACCGGGGCTGTTTCGAGAATCAAGTCGATGGTGAACTCGATCTTCCGCTCTGGCAGCATCCCTGGAAGCTCTTCGGGGAAAATATCTGGAAACTCCTCGACTATCCGAGGTAACTGTACTGCTGCTACTGCCATCCGTAATACTGGAGGAGAAGGTTCAACTTTGCCTAGGGAAAAGAAAAATTCTGGCTCGCTTGGAATGCTAAAAACAACCCTACCGATATGGCAGTCTATCCTAGCATACTGGTCCCTCAACCAATCCATCCCTAAGACCACATCATAATCGGCCATCGAGAACTCCATCAATCTAGCGGGGAACTCTCTACCGCTAACTACGATCCGACACGAGAAAAACACTCTATCTACTCCCACAAGTCCGGTACCAGTAAGTATATTGAGCCTTACTGATAATGACTCGGGCTCCAATCCTACCCGTGTCGCAAAACGTGCAGACATAAATGAATGTGAGGCACCAGAATCAAATAATACTGAAGCTGGAAAGGTGTTGACGAGAATAGTACCTGCCACCACCTCACCTGGTGCAATTCCTTCCTCTCTCATGGTCAAAGCCAGCACTTTACCATGCCCTCTAGGAGCGGGCCCCTCTGTTGAAAACTTCTCTGTCTGCTCTGGATCAGGGCTTGGGCCTGAGCATACTACTGCGGTCTCTGCTGCTGAAATGCTTGGGCCTGCGTCGGCAATGGCCTCGAGAACGGGTACTGCAGCTGCTGCTGCTGCTGGACTGGTGCTGGTCCTCTAACTGAAGGACTAGAGAAAGCTGATGATGAACTCCCCCTATTCGGGCAGTTTCCAACCCTGTGGTCTGGGGCACCACAAACCAAGCACAAACCATGTGCTCTACGACACTCTGATACCACATGCCCCGGCTTCCCGCAGTGTGAACATCCTACTGCGAAAGACTGCTTCTGCTTCTGCTGCTGAGGGTGCGTCAGGGTGGAATGCTGAACCGACATTACTGAGGCCGCCCGTCTCGGAGCTCCAATGGTCAAAGCCCTAGCTGCCAGGGCTGGTGCTGAAGACTGATTCATCTGGCTGTGGGATCGCTTCCGACCTCCGGTCCTATCCACGATCCTTTGGAAGATATACTCATGCCTCCAAGCTACTCTCAATACTACATCAAAAGTCTGATGCTCAAACTGCTCCACTGCCAATAGAATCTCCAGATGAAGCCCCTGCTGGAACCGCTGGGCTCTATCGAACTCGGTTACTACCAAGGTGGGAGCAAACCGACTAAGTCTCGAAAACTCGATCGCATATCCGTCGACCGTCCTGCCCATCTGCTTCAGATTGGTGAACCTCGTATGTAGATCGTACCGAGCTACAGTATCAAAATACTTGGTCTGGAATCTCTCTCTGAATACTGCCCAAGTAATGGGTGCCACTAATCCAACGGCCTGTGCCGTCCACCAGCTGCGGGCAAGATCCAACAACTGCAGGCTTACCACCGCCACCTTCTCGTCTTCTGGAGTCCTGGCTACTTCTAGAATTACCTCTGTGTCATGAAGCCAAGCATCAACGGCGATAGCATCTTCACTGTCGTCGAAGAAGGGAGGGTTCAAGCGCTTGAAGCTGTTAGCCGCGCTGTTACCCGGATGACCTCCTCTGGTTAAGCGTCTGCCACCGTCTGGTGCAAGGCATCTCATCGACGATCCTGGGGAGCTAATAATGACCTAATGAGACCCACCAAAGTGCCATTATCGGGCTCAACAGGCTGGACGGGCTGAACGGGTGGCTCTCCTCTAGTAGGCACGACTCTGGAGGCTACTCCTGAATGCTGGGCTTGATCTCCAGGTTGCTGCTGGTCCGCGGGAGGTGCTCCTCCTTGCTTATCGACAGGTCCAGGAATAATGTCGCTGAAGAAGACGACATAAGGAACAATAAGGAAGGACCAGGACAGATCAACGATACAAACAAGTGATCAGGTCAAGATTACATGGATTTAGAAGATACGAGCAGAGATCAAGGGCGAGTACTGATTGAGACATCTATTCGATAAACACTCACATATCTTGATTTACAAGACCTGCATGGGCCACCACTAAAACTATGTCACACCCCAGAACTAGAATACTGGAGAGCGGGAGCGTACATAGCCAGCTACGTATATTGAAGTGTAGCCCACCTCGCTATACGGTCACGGCTGTCTAGATACATGAGGGTTTAACTACAAGCCAACAGTCTCCTATGGTCGTGATAAGCCTATTGTCTCAATCTCAAGCAAGCAATAATAGTTACAAGATGTCAGAGCACCAAATATATAATAGCAAGGCGTCCCATACATTATATATTGGATGATCATGAAGCTAGTCGTACAAAATATCAAGACTAGCAAGAGTTCAGTCATACATGATCAACCCTAGGATCTGTCAATCATGTTACAGCCCGTAGGCAGACAGTAAATAAAGGTGCAATACGAGCTAACACGTGCTCGTCGGCTAAACGTCTCAAAAGAATAATTTTTACAAGAAAGTGGGAGGACAAAAAGAAACCCACTCATTGCCAGAGTTATGCCTGGTGGTCACCATCTGGCTGGAAGGTAGATAGATCCTCTGGAGCTGCTCCGATATCTGGCCATACAAAACCAGCTGGATTAGACCCCAGAAAGAGCAAGTGCCACAAAGGAGGCTTCACTTAGGAACTAAAACCAGCAAATCACAATAGAATATTAAAGATGATTATAAACGAAACAGATAATAATAAAGATAACAACAGTAAATTCAGTACGAGGAAACCATTCAAGTAGCCAGGTCACAACCCTTAAACCAAACAAGGACCGGGGTTGTAACCCTTCACCTGAATAGAAATCCGTCTCAACTACTTGTTGGTAAGCAAGAACATAGGGTGAAATAAGTCAATAAACGAAGAGAGGACACAGAACTGCTCCTGGGGACAGGTTACAACCCTTAAAACAAACAAGGACCGGGGTTGTAACCCTTCGCCAGAACAGAACTGGACCCCCGATCGTTATTGTTAAGGCCAGTATAAATAATCATGCTATTGAAGTAAAATAAAATATGACGAGCATGGCATGGGGAGCAATAAGACAATAAACGAAGAGAGGACACAGAACTACTCCGGGAGCCAGGTTACAACCCTTAAACCAAATAAGGACCGGGGTTGTAACCTTTCGCCTGAACAGGACTGGTCTTTCGATCGTTATTGTTAAGTCAAACATAATAAGTCATGTCCTGTCATAATCTTGTACAGGATCAGGATAAGTCGAAGCTGGGCTAGACTTCATTCAATCAATCACGGCCAAGCAAGGAGTACGGCTTGATACTTTAACTAACTAGGGTTATCGCAAGTCTAATTACTAGCAAGATGCAATGAGATCATCCCACAGCCACAAGACCTGCAGCCCATCCAGGTTATCCAGGTCGAATGTCCATTTAAGAAGGGTGCAACACTTGACAGTGTGCTGGAAATGTGCCCTACTCGTCGGTAGGCTACAAGTCCACTTAGTGCGCCCAGATAACAGGATTGTCTGTAGCTGGGAAAATCTCTTCATGACTACTGAATCATTCTAGTTAATTAACCTTAGTCAATTTTAGTAGGTACCCCTGACCGTGGTTGTCACGACCCGTACCCACTGTGAGGGTACGAGAACGTAACAACGCCCAGCCTACGCCGCAGTGTCGGCGGTAGAGCGCTGTCCTAGGTCAATCATCTAACAATATAAAGGTACCTGTATAGTATATACACTCCTAATGGAGGTGACATAGCAATATACAGTCTCAATCACATCTAAGGCAGAATGATAAAATAAAAAGATAGAGAGATAAATACTGGAATGAAAGAATATACATCACAACAAGAGAGTCTAAGTGTCTAAAATAACATCTCAACAAACATCCAGGATACAAGTCCCACTACTGAATATGAAATAATATATACAATCCAGATCTCAAGACAGAAAATAAAAGAACCTAGACTAGGGAGCCTCAGTCTCTAAGCTAGTGGATCAGGCTGGAAATCTGGGTCACACATGACATCTACAGCTGTCCCATAGTAGGTGTCTACGCAGGTCTCACCCTCATCCTCTGTAATATTTTCAACAGGTCCAGTCAGGACAGGAGCGAGCACAAAACATCTCACACAGTTCATATAATGTTAGGAAATATAAAGCATACAATAGAGTAAGGTACAAAAAATGCTGAAAGAAAGAGGTATATGAAAAACAGTAGGGATTTGATAACTGGAAATATCTATATATGATAAATAAGAACTGTAAGCAACATGTGATTTAGAGCACAATATGGTTATGTAAACGGGTTAGGTTATACAATAAAATGGGACTCCTTTGTACGTGGGTGTACAATGGACATATACAATTTCTTATACAATAGGATTGATCACATAACCACTTCTACTCTTCCTCCCCAATCAATACACAAGAATCCAATTCAGTTACGTTACCTTATACAATGGCTTGTACAATGGCTTGTACAATGGCTTAATGTGATAATGAGAGTACAATATGCACAATGAGTGTACAATGATAAGGGTATTCAATAAATACAATATGTAAGAGAAACGCATATCACAAATATGTACTTAGTGAATACAAGGAGATAACATCTCAGAAGAAGATCCGTATAGTACCAATCCGTGATAATGATCGTGTCAGCATCAAGTACAGTAATCTAGAGCAAGAATGTAAATCCAGACAAGTATGAAACGGTCAGAGAATGTACTCGCCTGATAGCCTGAGTGTCTGAAGAGAATATACTGTTCGAGGAGTGGTGTCTGTCTCCTATAGAACAGTACAAGTCACTAGGAGTCCAAAAATGATAATAAGATGCATTACAATGCATTCTAAATGAATTCTAGGTCAATCTAGGTCAATCTAAGTCACACCAAGCTAAACTAGGTCATACTAGGTCATACTAGGTCACACTAGCACAACCAAGATCAAACAAGGTCACAGGAAATCAATCCAAGTCAAACTAGGTCAATTTGGGTCAAGGGTTGACTTACAGTTGACTTTTGGTCAAAAAGTTAACTCTGGTCAACTCTGGTCAACACTGGTCAACACTGAGTCAACCCTAGGTCAAACAAGTCACATGTTGACCAACTGTTGACTTTCAGTCAACTGGTCAACTCTGGTTTGGTTTCGGTCAAATCTAGTCGCTTAAAGGCTAAGTTTGACTCTCGGTTGACTTTTGTTGACTTTTGGTCAAAATGGTCGACCGACGTCAAAACTAGTCTATGAGCACTATATTTGATCATTACCAACCAAGGGAACCAAGTTCTAACCCTATCTTAGACTCTAAACTCAATTACCTTAGTTCTAGGCATTACCCACATTACCCTTACGAAGGTAATCCCGATTACCTTGCACATACCACTCTAACCTAGGAATACTAGCCTAGGTTTCCTAGGATAGCTAGATACTATCCTATACTAACATTACCTACCAAGAAATCCTAGTATCTAGGTCATCTAAGTCATCTTAGACCACATGTTGGTTATCTACCCTTTACCTTGTCCTATACCTTACCAATATCACATATCACTCTCACATCTCCCTAACACTCACTCACACACAACACTCATGATACCATACTCACTTACACATGGTCACACTAGGCTCTACCTTTTGGTTTACATATAGGCCCTTCTATAGGCTACTAGCTATACTCACATATCACTCACTCTCACAAATACCATATACTCTCACACATCAAGCTCACACATAAATGGTTTACAACCACACACACACAAATATATCTCATCCACACTCACACACATAAATACAAGGCCACAAACACACACACTCAAGCTCACTAAAATGGAATGATATGGAGGGTTTTAGGACTGGAACTTGGGGGTGTTATAGGGCAGCAATATGGGTGTATATGGACTGGTATTTGGGGCAAATAGGACAGATTTAGGGGCTTGTGTAGGACTGTTATTAGGACAGTGATATAGGGTGTTTAAGGACAGCCTACATGGGGTTAAACAAGGGTGTTCAAAGGATGAAATGGGACTGATATGGAGGCAATGTGGACAGCAATTAAGGGGTTAAACATGGGGTTTAAGGGGACTGGTTTGATAGTCCAAATGGGACTGATTTTGTACAGGTTTGTGGGGGTTTGTTAGGACAGTGTTATAGGCTAAAGGGGACTGGTTTTTACTGTCAAATGGGGGCCTGATATGGGATGGAATTGGCAGGATATTGGACAGGTTAGGGACTGCATGTTTAGGGGTGTGAAGGGGGGTAATGTTAGGCTGATATTGAGTGAACTAGGGACAGCCATATAGGCATGATATTGGACAGCTACATGGGCTGATTTGTTGTGGCATTTGGGACTGATTTGGAGGGCTGCCATGGCTTAGTTTAGGACTGAAATGGGTTGGCCAATAGAGGCTGATATGTAGGCTAGACTTGGGACAAATGGGACTGGCATTTGGTGGTGCACAGGACAGGTTTAGTTAGGCTTAAGTTTGACTGATTTTTGGGGGAAAATGAGGACTGCATATATGGACTGAAGTGGGGCTATCATGGACTGGGTTTGACAGCCAAGAATTGGGGAAAAATATGGGCTGTTCTTGACTGCCAATGGGGGTGCAAAACCTGGGCTGAAAACGGGGAATTGGGGACTGAAGTGTAGGGGTTAAACTTGGACAGAAATTGCTACTGTCCTGCTGCTGTTAGCAGCAGGATTCCCTCCCCAAATCACTACCACTCTACTCACACTCCACTCTCTCTATATAACACACACATAAATGCTCTCAAACCACCACTCCCTATCATCCATTTAATCAAACACCTTCAATACACACCCAAAGGACTCCTCCCTTGGCCGACCACATTACCATTCCCATAACACAAGAACACACACCTATATACCATAATATATATATCCACATATATATATAACCATAATGTATATATATACATATATATAAATATATATATATATATATATATATATATATATATATATATATATATAGAGAGAGAGAGAGAGAGAGAGAGATTAATATATACCACCATATATACATATATTGATATAGATAATATGATACATTATGATACATGGGGAAACACATTCCTAATCTCTCATAAAGTCTGAAACAAATATTAGAACAACATAAAATTAATATACAAATGATTCCACAAGTGTCCAAATAGAGTTTTTCCCATTAGGACACGATCCTACTCATAGGACACGTCTACAAGTGCCCAAATGGACACGAAATAGACTCGAATGGACACAAAACTATAGGGGTCATTCTTATGGGTTCAAAATAGACCTATATGCATGGAGGCATAGTTTAGAGGAGAGGTTATACCTTCCGGGAGAGAGATTCAAAGGAAAAGGCCTTCCGACACGACACCGACACGTAGAGATTCCAAAAGGACACGAACGAGCTCCGAATCTCTTCAAACTTGGCTAGCACCTTCCTTTCATGGAATAGAGAAGGAAAGAAGAAGATTTGGTGGAAGGAGGGGTTGATTTGGAGATGAAAATGGTAGGGATGCTCTCTAAAAATTTTGGGAAGAACAAGAGAGAGAAAATGAGATGGAAAAGAATAGAAAATATCAAAGAGGCTTGTGCCTATCCCCTCCTAGAGGGGGCCGGCCAAACATGGCTGCTATGTCCTATTTTGAAATGCCAAAATTACCCCCCTCTAGCCTATTAACAATACATTAAAAAGGGGGTTTAAGTCGGGGGCTAGTTTGGTCATTCTAACACAGTAATCTAATTAATCATAACCCAAATAAATTAGCCTAGTCACTAACTAAAATAAATGACATGTGGGCCATGGCTAACTAGTGTATGGGTCCACTAGGGTCAAAACTACCCCGGATCCCCGTTTCAAGTCGGATTGAGCTGAAATTCGAACCCGACTCAAATAACCCCAAAATATTACAATAAATAAATAAATAATTTCAAAATAATCTAAAATGAAAAAAAAGACAAAAATACCCCTATTTCTGGAAACTGGGGGTGACAAATCTATCCACCTTAAAAGAATTTTGTCCTCGAAATTAAAACCAACAATAGTAAAATATCGAAATCACAAGTCATGGCTAAAAATTAAAATAATTAAAATCTCAAAAATCAAGACATGAATTAAATGACTAAGTTTATAAAATTTAATATTACACTCAAATAGAAGCTATCCACCTTAAAAGAATCATCCAAAAATTTTAAAACAAGGTAACCACAGAAAATCATACAATCGATAATCATATACGTCTATCCAATCATCATGATATCCAGAATCTCTGTCATGCCAGTGAGCAAGGCTACGATAATCACAGAGTCCTCAACTATGGTACATACCTCTAGAATTATGGTATTTAAAATTTTTGCATTGTCGCGCACTTGGCAGCGAAAACCTTAAATTCCTACACCCGAGAAATACGTCCATAATCTGACTATATGTCCTCACTATGCCTGCTAGCATGACCCTAGAGGATTCTAAAATCTCATAATCGAGGCGACCTAGCCCATACGACTTATCTCAGAAGAAAATTAAATCATAATGAAGCACCAGATCAAAACTTATCAACAATGAAGAAACAGATAGGAATAGATGAAATTGAATTTTCAAGGCAGTAATTGCAGAATTTGAACCAAAGGAACGGAACCTGCGACTAGATCTCCAACGGCCTGAGCATCCTCGACTGTCATGGCGAAAGCTCGCCCTGGCTGGCCTCCCCTGGCCTGCTGCTGATGCTGGACGAACCTCTGCTGCTGAGTCTGCAATGGTGGTCCCCTCTGCTGCCCTGCCGGAGCTCTAGCTCCTGGTGCTATCTGAGCCAATGGTGTCGGGTTCTTGGGACACTCTCGGCACTGATGCTCCGCTGAACCGCAAAGTAAACACATACCCGGCCTCTTCCTGTAATCGTTCCACCAATGGCCTGGCTTCTTGCAGAAGTTGCACACAGTGTCCTGCTGATACTGCACCTGTCTCTGTCCCTGATACTGAACAGGCCTCTGCTGTAGCTGATGTATCTGAGCCCTCGGCTGCTGGTACTGCTGCTGAAACTGTATGCATGGCATCGGCTGCTGATACTGCTGCTAAAACTGATGCTGAACGTGCGGCCTTTTGGCCGATCCTTCGCTGCTGCTGCCCCCAACTGGGTCTCGCCCCCTCTTGAGCCTAAGCTCAAGATCATCCTCCGCCAATAAGGCTCCCGTCAAAATTTTCTCAAAAGTGGCATCCCTGTTGCCCTTGGTCAAGGACTTGACTTCCTTGACCAGACCCTTTCGGAACCTCTGGGCCTTCGCCGCCTCGCTCAAACCCTCCACGAATCTGCTGAGGCGATCGAGCTCCCCAGTGTACTCCTCCACTGACAGGCTCCCCTGAACTAGGCTCTCGAACTGCGACTCTAAAGCTCTGAGCGCTGAATCTGGAAAGAACTTCTTCTTGAAGAAGCCCTTGAACTCCTCCCAGGTCTGTCCGACTACCCCCATCCTGGGGTCTGACTGGTACCAGGTGCGAGCAAGATCTCGCATCCAGCTAGCTGCTGCCTCTATCTGAAGATCTGCCGATATCCGGGCCAGACGAAAGATCTCCTCTATATGCTCGATCCACTCATCAGCATATAGAATCCCCTCCGTCCCCAGGAAGTCTCTGGGGCTCATCTTCTAGAACTGCTCTATTCCCGGTGTCTTCAGCTGCTGAACCACTGGTCGGGCTGCAACTGTCGTAAGGGCCAACTCCATGCTCCTATCCTGTCGGGCCTGCTGCTGCTCCATAAACTGCTGAAAGTAAGCGAACATCTGAGCCGCGTCCACGTGTCCTGTAGGTGGCGGCTGCTGGAACGGCACCTCTGGAATGACTGGGTCCTGCCCCCGAACTAGTGGAGGCGTACCCCCTGCTGCTGGTGGAGGGGCTCCTCCGAACGCAGCTGAAACGCCTACCCCAAATAGCATGACTGGGGATGCGGTACCAGGGGCTGGCTGCTGGATATGAAAGGTGACAGACCTCTCATCGGCGTCCCCCTGGCCCTGGCGATGTGATCTCGTCTCAACCATCCTGGAGACAGATCAAAGAAATAATTGCTGAGAATGAGTCGAATAGCAAGGAAGGACAGTTATATTCAAGGGAAAACAATATCAGCATGAACTGAGATGGTATGAATTAGATAAGAGTTTTTTCTAATGTGATTGAGTACATCCAAAAATATCCTAATCCTACTACAGGCTGTAGTGATACTCTAGTTCAAATACCACTACATAAACTCGACCTGCATGGGCCACCACTAAAAACGTGTCACGACCCGCACCCACTGTGAGGGTACGAGAACGTAACAACGCCCAGCCTACGCCGCAGTGTCGGCGGTAGAATGCTGTCCTAGGTCAATCATCTAACAATATAAAGGTACCTGTACAGTATATACACTCTGAATGGAGGTGACATAGCAATATACAGTCTCAATTACATCTAAGGCAGAATGATAAAATAAAAAGATAGAGAGATAAATACTGGAATGAAAGAATATACATCACAACAAGAGAGTCTAAGTGTCTAAAATAATATCTCAACAAACATCCAGGATACAAGTCCCACTACTGAATATGAAATAATATATACAATCCAGATCTCAAGACAGAAAATAAAAGAACCTAGACTAGGGAACCTCAGTCTCTAAGCTAGTGGATCAGGCTGGAAATCTGGGTCACACATGGCATCTACAGCTGTCCCATAGTAGGTGTCTACGCAGGCCTCACCCTCATCCTCTGTAATATTTTCAACAGGTCCAGTCATGACAGGAGCGAGCACAAAACATCTCACACAGTTCATATCATGTTAGGAAATATAAAGTATGCAATAGAGTAAGGTACAGGAAACACTGAAAGAAAGAGGTATATGAAAAATAGTAGGGATTTGATAACTGAAAATATCTATATATGATAAGTAAGAACTGTAAGCAACATGTGATTTAGAGCACAATATGGTTATGTAAACGGGTTAGGTTATACAATAAAATGGGACTCCTTTGTACGTGGGTGTACAATGGACATATACAATTTCTTATACAATAGGATTGATCACATAACCACTTCTACTCTCCCTTCCCAATCAATACACAAGGATCCAATTCAGTTACGTTACCTTATACAATGGCTTGTACAATGGCTTGTACAATGGCTCAATGTAATAATGAGAGTACAATATGCACAATGAGTGTACAATGATAAGGGTATTCAATAAATACAATATGTAAGTGAAACGCACATCACAAATATATACTTAGTGAATACAAGGAGATAACATCTCAGAAGAAGATCCGTATAGTACCAATCCGTGATAATGATCGTGTCAGCATCAAGTACAGTAATCTAGAGCAAGAATGTAAATCCAGACAAGTATAAAACGGTCAGAGAATGTACTCGCCTGATAGCCTGAGTGTCTGAAGAGAATATACTGTCCGAGGAGTGGTATCTGTCTCCTATAGAACAGTACAAGTCACTATGAGTCCAAAAATGACAATAAGATGCATTACAATACATTCTAAATGAATTCTAGGTCAATCTAGGTCAATCTAAGTCACACCAAGCTAAACTAGGTTATACTAGGTCACACTAGGACAACCAAGGTCAAACAAGGTCACAGGAAATCAATCCAAGTCAAACTAGGTCAATTTGGGTCAAGGGTTGACTTACAATTGACTTTTGGACAAAAAGTCAACTCTGGTCAACTCTGGTCAACACTGAGTCAACCCTAGGTCAAACAAGTCATATGTTGACCAACTGTTGACTTTCAGTCAACTGGTCAACTCTGCTTTGGTTTCGGTCAAATCTAGTCGCTTAAAGGCTAAGTTTGACTCTCGGTTGACTTTTGTTGACTTTTGGTCAAAATGGTCAACCGACGTCAAAACTAGTCTATGAGCACTATATTTGATCATTACCAACCAAGGGAACCAAGATCTAACCCTATCTTAGACTCTAAACTCAATTACCTTAGTTCTAGGCATTACCCACATTACCCTTACGAAGGTAATCCCGATTACCTTGTACATACCACTCTAACCTAAGAATACTAGCCTAGGTTTCCTAGGATAGCTAGATACTATCCTATATTAACATTACCTACCAAGAAATCCCAGTATCTAGGTCATCTAAGTCATCTTAGACCACATGTTGGTTATCTACCCTTTACCTTGTCCTATACCTTACCAATATCACATATCACTCTCATATCTCCCTAACACTCACTCACACACAACACTCATGATACCATACTCACTTACACATGGTCACACTAGGCTCTACCTTTTGGTTTACATATTGGCCCTTCTATAGGCTACTAGCTATACTCACATATCACTCACTCTCACAAATACCATATACTCTCACACATCAAGCTCACACATAAATGGTTTACAACCACACACACACAAATATATCTCATCCACACTCACACACATAAATACAAGGCCACAAACACACACACTCAAGCTCACTAAAATGGAATGATATGGAGGGTTTTAGGACTGGAACTTGGGGGTGTTATAGGGCAGCAATATGGGTGTATATGGACTTGTATTTGGGGCAAAATAGGACAGGTTTAGGGGCTTGTGTAGGACTGTTATTAGGACAGTGAAATAGGGTGTTTAAGGACAGCCTACATGGGGTTAAACAAGGGTGTTCAAAGGATGAAATGGGACTGATATGGAGGCAATGTGGACAGCAATTAAGGGGTTAAACATGGGGTTTAAGGGGACTGGTTTGACAGTCCAAATGGGACTGATTTTGTACAGGTTTGTGGAGGTTTGTTAGGACAGTGTTATAGGCTAAAGGGGACTGGTTTTTACTGTCAAATGGGGGCCTGATATGGGATGGAATTGGCAGGATATTGGACAGGTTAGGGACTGCATGTTTAGGGGTGTGAAGGGGGGTAATGTTAGGCTGATATTGAGTGAACTAGGGACAGCCATATAGGCATGATATTGGACAGCTACATGGGATGATTTGTTGTGGCATTTGGGACTGATTTGGAGGGCTGCCATGGCTTAGTTTAGGACTGAAATGGGTTGGCCAATAGAGGCTGATATGTAGGCTAGACTTGGGACAAATGGGACTGGCATTTGGTGGTGCACAGGACAGGTTTAGTTAGACTTAAGTTTGACTGATTTTTTGGGGAGAATGAGGACTGCATATATGGACTGAAGTGGGGCTATCATGGACTGGGTTTGACAGCCAAGAATTGGGGAAAAATATGGGCTGTTCTTGACTGCCAATGGGGGTGCAAAACCTGGGCTGAAAACAGGGAATTGGGGGCTGAAGTGTAGGGGTTAAACATGGACAGAAATTGCTACTGTCCTGCTGCTGTTAGCAGCAGGATTCCCTCCCCAAATCACTACCACTCTACTCACACTCCACTCTCTCTATATAACACACACACAAATGCTCTCAAACCACCACTCCCTATCATCCATTTAATCAAACACCTTCAATACACACCCAAAGGACTCCTCCCTTGGCCGACCACATTACCATTCCCATAACACAAGAACACACACCTATATACCATAATATATATCCACATATATATATAACCATAATGTATATATATACATATATACATATATATATATATATATAAAAAAAAAAAAATATATATATATATATATATATATATATATATATATATATATATATATAGAGAGAGAGAGAGAGAGAGAGAGATTAATATATACCACCATATATACATATATTGATATAGATAATATGATACATTATGATACATGGGGAAACACATTCCTAATCTCTCATAAAGTCTGAAACAAATATTAGAACAACATAAAATTAATATACAAATGATTCCACAAGTGTCCAAATAGAGTTTTTCCCATTAGGACACGATCCTACTCATAGGACACCTCTACAAGTGCCCAAATGGACACGAAATGGACTCGAATGGACACAAAACCATGGGGGTCATTCCTATGGGTTCAAAATAGACCTATATGCATGGAGGGATGGTTTAGAGGAGAGGTTATACCTTCCGGGAGAGAGATTCAAAGGAAAAGGCCTTCCGACACGACACCGACACGTAGAGATTCCAAAAGGACACGAACGAGCTCCGAATCTCTTCAAACTTGGCTAGCACCTTCCTTTCATGGAGTAGAGAAGGAAAGAAGAAGATTTGGTGGAAGGAGGGGTTGATTTGGAGATAAAAATGGTAGGGATGCTCTCTAGAAATTTGGGGAAGAACAAGAGAGAGAAAATGAGATGGAAAAGAATAGGAAATATCAAAGGGGCTTGTGCCTATCCCCTCCTAGAGGGGGCCGGCCAAACATGGCTGCTATGTCCTATTTTGAAATGCCAAAATTACCCCCCTCTAGCCTATTAACAATACATTAAAAAGGGGGTTTAAGTCGGGGGCTAGTTTGGTCATTCTAACACAATAATCTAATTAATCCTAACCCAAATAAATTAGCCTAGTCACTAACTAAAATAAATGACATGTGGGCCATGGCTAACTAGTGTGTGGGTCCACTAGGGTCAAAACTATCCCGGGTCCCCGTTTCAAGTCGAATTGAGCTGAAATTCGAACCCGACTCAAATAACCCCAAAATATTACAATAAATAAATAAATAATTTCAAAATAATCTAAAATGAAAAAAAAAGACAAAAATACCCCTGTTTCTGGAAACTGGGGATGACAGTGGTACTCAGGGATCCCCATCCTAGACATGATGCAAGACAGTACCAGTTTATTTGTACAAAGACAATCGCCCACGGTGTCCAGGTCTTTCATACTTGTCATGTCAGGCTAGCTGTCATAACAGCATGTCGAGATATATCATGTCAGTTTACTTGTCAAGAGTGCGCCACAGCGGGCCACTATCGTGTTCTATTCTTACATTATCATGAATGAGAGAAACTTGCATAAAATAACTAGTGACATAGTCTTGAAGCCAAGGAAAAGATCTACAACTTTTATGTTTTGAGTTTTTCAAGATTCTAGCTACAAAACAACTTAAACAGGCAAAAACAGTGAAATAGAGCAATTCCGCCGCATGAGATTCCTGCACATCCGTGCGTGGAAATTCCTGCACATCAGTGCATGGGAATTCCTACGCATCCGCGCATGGGAATTTCTGCACATCCACGCGTGGAAATTCCTGCACATCCGTGCGTGGGAATTCCTGCACATCTGCGCATGGGAATTCATGCATATCCGCGCATGGGAATTCCTGCACATCCGCGCATGGGAAACTCACATTGCGTCTTCAGTACATGCGCGTAAGGAACCTACACGCATGACACACTCGGAGTTAAGGGATGCGTTGCCGGGACTTCACAGCGCATGGCCTCCCGGGCGCATGGGGGTCATCGTCCCCAATCAGCAAGTTCAGCCATACCAATTCCGAAAACTTGCTATGGCCATAACTTCCTCATCCGAAGTCGAAATCAAGCGAAACAAAAGCCAAAACTGCATGAAATTGAATTCTCTACAACATAGAACCATTAGTTTTCGAAAATAACCAAGTTTTAGAGATCAAAACCAAGAAAACCGAAAAGTTACAAACTTAGATCTACAAGAATCCATCCATCAAATCCAAAAATGCCAAGTTCTAAAGAAGCTTAGGATCAAGTAAGGAAGAGAATGGAACAATAAAACTTAAGATCCATCATGAAGCAAGTTGCACTTGCCTAGGCTTGGTAGGTGGGAGGAGTAAATGAAGAAGATGAAGAAGTAAATGCAAAATAATGGAAAAGAGAGAAGAAGTTGACTTATATAGCAACCCCTCTCATTTTAACCCAAAATAAACCAAACCAAGCCAAGCCAAGTCAAGTTGAACCAAGTTGAACCAATCAAGTCAAGATTTAAACCAAGGCTAGGCTAAGCAAGATAAGTCAAAATACGGACCACCTGACAATTGTGAGAATTTCGTATACGTATCCTGAAAAATACGTATAATAGGAAACGGGAGTGACGCACCGACCTCCTTTCGGTGCTATGTCGTATAACATTACCCAAAGCCAAGATCTCAATGCCTCATGTGATGTCATTCCACAGTAGCATGAGGTACTAGTCTCTTTGTAATGTTGTGCTATAACTCTCTATCTTTCAGCATGAGACTGCTTGTCTTTATGACGTGTTATGTCATTGTAACAGCTTGAAGATAAGGCCCAAACTCATATGGAATCATGCAATACAACATGGGGTACTTGTCTCTTTGTGGTGTTGACTACCCGTGCTTCCTGTAAAGGACATGGAGCATTCCAAATTATGAAGAATTCATTAAAGCTTAAATCCAACTTCCCACATGACTGACTCTTTTATATAGAGTAAACAATAGACCACAGAGGTTCCACGATCCAATCCTAACAATATATCCATGGACAACCTTTATACATGATCTATCCAGTCAATGGTATTTCCTTGAACTAAAAGTAAGTTGTCTAGTATATTTCTCTTTGAACTAATATCAAAAGACTTTATGGTGGAATCAAAAATATCTTATATCAGAATTTGTTTATGTTCATTTTCTTTGTTATATCCTCGATAAGCTAGCATTTGAGGCCCTTGGTAAACGGATGTGCCACATTCTCCTGACTTCGAACATCAACCACTATAATGACATTATCTGATATGCGCTCATTTTGTGTTATGTGAAAAATATCTAAGTTCTCTTATTCTCATTGAAGAGAGCATTGGACGCCACTATTGCAATCGTCTGATTGTTGCAGTATATCGATATAGCAGTAATCTGTGCATAAACTGAAAGATCATACATGAGCTTCCAAAGCTATATATTATGCTTCATCTGCCACTGCAACAATGCATAAACTCGGACTCTACAGTTGAGTGCGAGAGAAAAATCGATCTGCTTCTTCAACTTTCATGAAATAGCAACTAACCAACAATGAAAAAGACAAATTCTTTTGTAGACCTTTCGCCCTCCATTTTTGAGAATCAACTAGCATCACTGAAGCTTTCTACCAAAGTTAGATAACCACGATAGTGTAATATCTCATGACCCTTTTTAAAGCTTTCTACTGTTCCACACATGGATTGTTTCTGAAACGACTCAACATCCACACAACAAAAATAATATCAGGTCTACTGTAACTTATTGCATACATCAAACTACCAATAATGCTTGAATAGTCCACATGCCTGACTTTTTTACCTAAATTTGGCTTTAGCTTCTTGTCATACCTATAAGAAATATCGATCCTTGACAGATCCTGATATCTATAACGTGTGAGAACCTTCTCTACGTAGTAAGCTTGCGATAAAGTAAGTTCAACTTCCATCTAGATGATCTTTACTCCAAGGATAATTAACATCAGCATCTCCCAACTCCTTTATACTAAATTCGGATAAAAGAAACTTATCAGTCATTGTAACGTTATCTAGATTTGTATCCAGGATCAACATATCGTCCACATAAAGACATAAAATAGTCCCTCTTCCATTGGCAAACTTAGTGCATGCACGCTTATCAGTTTCGCTAATCATGTAGCCATTTAATCTAATAATTTTATCAAACTTCTTATTCCACATCTTGGGATCCTACTTTAGGCCATAAAGAAATTTACTAGTTTGCACACATTGTCTTCAAGTCTGTTGAGGACAAAAAAAATTTGGTTGCTTCATATAAATCTCTTTGATCATATCTCCATTCAGGAATGTTATTTTTGACATATCTATCGACAGCGAAAAAGAAATTTAAGAGTTTGGTTGCATTCCTTATCAAGCTTGATGGGTGAGAGGCAATCAAAAAAATGATGGGGGGCTATTTGCTAAGCAATTATCTTTGGAATATTTTTTATTATGCTTCTGAGCCGACTACGATTGATTATGTAGATATGGTTTATAATATGTTGGCAATATTTTTGTGTAAGATGTTAAGAGTATGGGCAATATTCTTGTATCTTCTAACTATTGTTGTCAATTTTCTGGACAACATCTGAACAATATTTGTGTCATTTGTCTGTCAGTTGTGTGTTAACTATGTGGACAATATTTTTGTATCTCACATATGTTCGAACATTGTTGTGTAGTATTATGTGTCTTCCAGTGAATAAAGTTTTTTTCTTTTTTTGGTCATCCTATCATGTTGTCCAATTTAGTTGTCAAAGAATGAATTAATGTGGAGTTATTTATTTATTTATTTCAACCCACATAAACCTACACGTTTTTATGGTTGGAGGATTCGAATCATGCCGGTCTTGTAGGCGATACTTTTCACATGAGCTACAAGCGTTGGACGAATGATTATGGAATTAGTAGTTTTATTTTTTGGGTTATTTATTAATATGATCTTGTATAATAGTTAAAATTAGGATTTGGGTTTCGAAAATGACCTATATTAGAGTTTTGGGTCTCCAAATCATTCATTTGCCTATGAGAACAGTGATTTGGAGACCCAAACTCTAATACCGGTCATTTTCGAAATCCAAATTCTAAAATTCACTATTATATGAGACCCTAATTCTAAATAATCCTTTTTTTTTTCCTTGTAAATACAACCCACATGCTAAACAAAGAGTTTGGAATATGTCGCTTTCCGATTCCAATTACAAAGTTTAGCAAATAATTTTATGAATGCATAAATTGTGAATGTGGTCCAAAATTCATATATATAGATTTGTATTTTTCAAATACAAGTCCGTTACAGATTACCAAACATATCATACCCTAAACTGATAATGATGAATTGAACTAAAAAATTACATTAGATAATTGACATAATATACAGCTTAAATGTAAAGAAAATAAAATACAACTAACTAAATTGTGGCTCAACTTGGATTGTGTTTGTCAGGATCATTTGCTTGAGTGTGAGGAAGAGTGGCAATTTATTTATTTTATTCATTATTATTGAAACAAAAAAAAAATACAATTCCATTAAGTTATATACCAAGAAATAAAAAGAATACTATTGCAAATCACAACAAATATAAAAAAAAAAAAAAAAATCATGAGATCAGAATCATTTTCCATTATGGTGAATTGATGAATACTATATGAGCTGTTCCATCTCATCTTTCTTCTATCATTTGCCACATGATTGGTTTGTCTCTCCACCTGATGAGTGATGCTTCATGAAACTTGGTAGAGTTAGGCCTGTTAAATGTGGCAACTAGCAACTTGTTGTGAGTCCACTGCACGAGTAAAACAGTTGGACACAACTAATTATATAAGTAGCAACAAAAATAGGTCCCCAAGTACGTAATATTTAATATGTTTCGGTCAAATTCGACCTACTCTATAGAACAAGAGAAAAAACAAATTTATTAAATTAACACGATAATCTTACAAAGGATATGTACGTAATGTGAAACCATTTTTTTACGAGATCTCCAACGAGTTCCTCATTCTTCTCTTGAAAACTTGCTTAATAGCTTCCTTATAAAATCCTTAGAAAAAACTCTTCCTTTTTGCCCAAGAGCTCTCTTTCAAGCCTTTAGTGCTTTGAGCCTCCAAAGATTTGGCAAACAACCTTAGAGCAGATGTAGGTCATCAAATAGGATTCCCAAAACTTCACCAAAGTCATGAGCAATCTTGACCATCAAAAGGGGTCAGCCTTTAGATCTGAATCGATCTGATCTATACACAGTCAGTCCCGATCCAATGACATATTAGTGATATGTCGGATGAGCAGAAAATTGTGCCCTAATTCCACTGAAACATTTCTCAACTTTCCGGTATAATGACGATATGTCGTCGATATATCGTCCGGATACCCTTGGTCAAGGGCGTACCCACTCTGTGGGCTAGGGTGGGTTCCAGTCCATCCCAAAAAAAATTTAAAAACTTTTTTTTTCATATATATAATTTTTGGATTTTTTTTTTCTCTGAGTCAATCCATACTTAGGCTACCATAATCCACTCCAGTCCATCCTAACTTGAATTTCTGGTTTCGTCCTTACCCTTGGTTGTTTCCAGTCCCTGATATCCTACTTCGACTCCTTTCGAGCTTCTTCTTTAGACGACACATGCATCATACTAGATAATTGAACACGAGCTATGCGCAACATCTTTCGGTATATATACAGATATTGATTGCTCGCCTAAAACCTTTGTAGCATTGTAATTCTCTTGTGTGTAAAAAAAAATCAATTTCGTCACAAAAATATGAGCTAAAGTTCTACATACAGTCATCGATATGTAACAATGTGCAAGTCTCACTTCGGGAACACGGTGAGATCCGAAAGAGGAGTCGACTGAGGAGTCCACTTTGCGCAGCTAATTTAAAGGACCCCTTTCGATCATGACAGAAGTTATTGTTAAAGTTCCTTCTACTATATTTTCGAAAATGATATTTTGTCCGCAGTTTATAATCGCGGACGTGACCGTCGACCGACGTGACGGTCGGCTATTGTCCCTTCTACTAATTATTCAATCCCTATAATTAGTAGAGCATATATAATTTAGGCTAAATTTTAACTTGATATATCCAAGTTTTTCAACTTGATATCATAAGCTTTAACATTAGACAACTTAATACCTCAATTATAATTGTACAATTTAATACCCTAACAATGTTAACGAAAAATTTAAAATGACAAAAAACACACCCATAGTTCGTGATCACTTCAAATACTTCCATGGGAGAAGATGCATGAGGTTAATTTGGTCAACAAAATATTATTTATTTTTGTTGAAACGCTTAGTTGCACTTTGATACCCTCAACTATTTCCGTTTTTCAACTTACTATCTTAACTTTTTTTTCAAGTTGATACCATGAATTTTATTTGGACAATAATGCCCCTGCCTAAAATTCAAAACTACCCCCCAAACCCTCCCCCTCCATCCCCGCTCCCCCCTTCGGCCCCAACCCCTCACCCCCCACCCCTCCCCCCCGGCCCCCGGCCCCACCCCGCCCCCCCTCTGGCCAGCCGCCTCCGCCCCACCCCTCCTCCGCTCCGTTCGCAGCAACCCCCACCCCCGCCCCCCCCTTCCGGTGCCCCCCCTTCAGCCCCCAGCAGCAGCACCCCCCCCGGCTCCGGCCACCCACCCTCCTCCCGCCGCCCTCCTTTCCCGCCTCCACCGGAGAGGGGGGGCATGGGGAGAAAGAAAAAGGAAACCAGGGGTAGTTTGGGAATATTTTGGATTTTATGTATCAAGTTAAAAAAGTAAATAGTTGAGGGTATCGAGTTGTTGAGTAAAAAAGTTTATGGAATTAAGTTGAAAAACAGAAATAGTTGAGGGTATCAAAGTGCAATTAAGCCTTGTTGAAACGAAAGAATTAACCCCTAACTAACGTAGGGTACAGTGATTGATATGATATTATAGTTTAGCAGGATATCAAATTGAAAATTCTGAATAGTTGTTGGTATCAAGTTGAAATTAAGCCTATAATTTATTTATTTCCTTCCATACCAAATAACGAAAAGTCTATCATTTTTCATCTCTCCTACCAAACACTATATATATATATATATATATATATATATATATATATATATATATATATATATATATATATATATATATATATATATATATATATATTTTGAAAGATGGTAATTATGGCGAACGCTTCCACCGGGAATCGATCTCCTAACCAATCGGGCCGCATGCATCTCTCTTAACCACTAGGCTAGAGGTCATTTGCGTGCGCGCACACACACACACACACACACACACACACACACACACACACACACACACATATATATATATATATATATATATATATATATATATATATATATGAAAATCTCTCTCTCTCTCTCTTCTTGCCAGATTTTTCATCCTTGTTAGCAAAACGAAGTGTAAACGTCCAACAATGTTTAAGAGGATGCTAGATAGAATGAGAATCCAACAACGATATGAGTGTAAATGTCTAAGGATGTTTAAGAAGATGTTAGATATAATGAATATCCAACAACAACATAAGTGTAAATGTCTAAGAATATTTAAGAGGATGCTAGATAGAAGGTGAATGCAACAGCGACGAGTGTAAATGTCTAAGAATGTTTAAGAAGATGTTAGATGTAATTTGAATATTCCAACAACGACATAAGTGTAAATGTCTAAGTATATTTAAGGTGATGCTAGATAGAATGAGAATCCAACAACGACACGAGCGTATCACTTTTATTTTTCATCCCTCCTACCGAATGTAAAAAAAGGTATACTTCCTTTTTCATATAGATGAAAATTCATCTCTCTTTTTTTAGAGCAACCTAAGGCTCCGTTTGGTAGAACAAAAAAGTGAGAGCAAAAAAAAAACATAGAGGATAGAAAATGGGAGGGAACGATGCATTTCTCTTGTTTTGTATAAGAAGGTAAAGTGGAGGGAAGAAAAAGTGGAATGTTACTTTCCCTCCTAACCCACAAATTCAACTCCTCTAAAAATGGGAAAAAAAAAGTGGAAGGGTATTCTTCCTTTGATTTTGTCCAAATAATTAGTAAAGCATATATAATTTAGGCTAAATTTTAACTTGATACCCTCAACTATTCAAAATTTTAACTTGATACCATAAATTTTAATATTAGATAACTTAATACCTCAAATATATTTGTACGACTTAATACTCTAACAGTGTTAAGAAAAAAAATTCAAAATGACAAAAAAATACTCCCATAATTCGTGATCACTTCAAATACCTCCAAGGGGAAGATGAGGGTAACTTTGTCAAAAAAAAATATTATTTATTTTTGTTGAAACAGAAAATTTTATTCCTAACTGACGGAGGGTATCAACTTGAAAATATTCAATAGTTGAGGGTAGTAATTGGTATGTTATTTAAGTTTAGGGCACCAAATTGAAAAACTTAAATAGTTAATGATATCAAGTTGAAAGTAAACCTAATTTATTTTTCTTCTTTCCATAATAAATAAAGAAAAGTGTATTACTTTTATTTTTCATCCCTTCTACCAAACATAATCTATATATGTATATATACTCTTTTTCATGTAGATGAATATTCATCTCTCTCTCTCTCTCTCTCTCTCTCTCTCTCTCTCTCTCTCTCCTTGCCATTTTTTTCATCCTTGTTAGCAAACGAAGTGTAAACGTCCAAGGATGTTTAAGAGGATGTTAGATAGAATGAGAACCCAACAACCACATGAGTGTAAATGCCTAAGGATGTTTAAGAAGATGTTAGATATAATGAGCATCCAACAACAACATAAGTGTAAATGTCCAAGAAAGTTTAAGAGTATGCTAGATAGAAGGAGAATCCAAAACCGACATGAGTGTAAATGTCTAAGGATGTTTAAGAAGGTGCTAGATATAATGAATATCCAACAACGACATAAGTGTAAATGTCTAAGAATGCTTAAGATGATGCTGGATATGAGAATTCAACAACGGTATAAGTGTATCGTTTTTATTTTTCATCCCTCGTACCGAACATAATAATTAAAAAAGAAGAAGAAGGTATACTCCAATTAAAATTCAACTTCTTCTTTTTTTTTGCATTTGCCTTTTTTTTTTTCTTTTTTTTTTTTGATCCTTTGAGAATGTTCAAGAAGATGCTAGATAGAATCCAACAGGGACATGAGAACTGATTGTCTACTGCCACTTGGATGGTGATGTGACTTGCATGCATCCCAAAGTCCAAACATATTTGGCAAGGTGAGCCAGTGCCTTTTCCAAACCCCACTCCACTGGTGCCATGAATTCTTGAAGATCCTCTCCAGTCCTCAATAACTAGGGTTCTCCCTCTCCATCACTCTCCCTCACTGACTCATACATACACCTATCTTTCACTGCCGACCTACCATGGCAGCCCAATAAATTCTCCCTAGCCCATCTGTTTATAGGTGGAGAAATAAATTAACTGTCACCACCAAAAAAAAAAAAACAGATCGAAATCACATTAAAATTAGAAAGAAAATTGAAAATTTTCGTACCAAGCATGATAACGACTCCAAAATGTTCTTCAGAATCACGTTTTTTTTTTATTTGGACTGTTATAAAGGTACCATCTTATTTCAACTAATAAATGCACGTGTTCTGCAAGTATAATAACGTACATTAAAGATATTATTCAATTATAGTCAAATATTTTTTTCAAACTCATGTGGATAACGTGATTCGATTTTCCATGTTAAATATACGCATCAAATTTTAAAAAAATTAACAATTTTTACATAATTTAATTTATTTTAAAATTAAATGGTTGATGATACACACATACAGCTTAGACGGCTCAATCTTGAGCCGTTTTGAAGTCCCTTTATAATAATAGAAATTGTTATAAAAATATCCTTCAAAAGAACTTTTTTAATTATATATATATATATATATATAATGCGATTTAGAAACTGCTCAAAATGAACCGCTTACATCGTACATATATTATAGTTTAAAGAAAAATTAAAAAACGAATAAGAAGATAACTAAATACTCTACTAATTATTTACAAAACAAATTAACCAAACATTTAGCTGCTTACAGGGGCGGATCTAGAAACTAAAACTGGAATGAGCTACCATGGATTAGGGTGGATTAACCCATATAAAAATATCAAAAAAACATATTAAAAAATGATTGGTTTTTTTTTATTCTTTTGGAGTGGGCTCCAGCCCACCCCAGCTAATGGCTGGATCCGCCCCTGCCTGCCTAGATATATTTATAATTAAATAACTTTAAATTAAATGGTTAAGCTGTGAGATATTTTTTTTATTCATATTTTTTTTATTTTTTAATAATTTTTAGTAATATGGGCTCACATAATAGTTTAAATTGGACTTTTGGTATCCAAAATGTCCGACGTTAGAGGTTGGATCTTAAAGCCAATGTTCACTTGCCTACTTGAATATTAATTTAAAAATCCAAATATTAATGTCGGAGATTTTGGAGGCCCAGATTCTAATACTAACTATTACGTGAGATCTTATTACTAAATAATCCTACAAAATAATGCTATTATTTTTTGGGTCTAATCATTCATTAATTGTTTTCATAAAAGAAATGAAAACATCCATCTCAAGAACGTGGTTTTTTTTGGTTCTTTCATTACAAAATGTACGGAAAGTCACTTTACAAAAATAAATCACAACTACGTTTATAAACCCACAACAAGGGTGTAAGATATAATTTTTAATTTTTATTAAAATAAATGAAATGTCATTTCTTTCCAACCATTGTTTTCTTGGCTTTTATAAAAATTTTAATGGACACCTTTAGTAGTACTTTTGTTCTTTGTTTTTTTATTGTTTTTATTATTAAAGTGAGTGGAAGTTTGTTTCTTTTGTTTTTTTATAATTTCATAACATAATTTGTAGCATTATACTGTAGCAATGATCATGCGTTTTCAAGTCTTTTTGGTACCAATGGAATATTTAATCACTACAAAAATGTTCTTCTGATTAGGGGTGCAACTCGGACGGGTCGGGTCGGGTTTGAGGTCAACCCGAGTCCAACCCGATAGATCATAAGTCTAGCCCAAGCTCAAGCCCGACCCGACTTCGGGTTCAACATATGAAGCCCAAACCAAGTCCGGAGGATCGGGTTGGGCTCGGGTTGGGTCGGGTCCATCGGGTTTATAGGACTCTAATATGATATTTGAAATAATTTTAAACAAGAGTAATATTAAATGTATGATCAAATAGCAATCAAGCCTCAATCATTACAAAATAAAACTGAAATAAGATTTAGGACAAGGAATTGAAGAGTTCGGATGAAAAAAAAAGTATAGTTTAAACTTTTTATTTAAGTAGTATGAAACAATATATATATAAATTATATGTATGTCGGGTTTCGGGTTCTTCGGGTTACCCAACACATGAACCCAAGTCCAACCCAATTTTTGATCGGGTTCAAATATTTTAACCCGAGCCCAAGCCCAAACCCGAATATCTTCAACCCTAACCCAACCCATTAACGGGTTTACCCGATCGGGTTCGGGTTTAGCCCGCCCAAGTTGCACCCCCTACTTCTGATGGACATTTATTTACAAGGATGTATTTTTTTAATCTTGCTATATATAAAATCCATCAGAAGTAGGGGTGAGCATCGGTTCGGTTCGGTTCGGTTGGAACCGAACCGGTTTGAGTAAAATCGACCATGAACCGAACCGAACATTTCCAAACCGAAAGCGAACCGTTCAAAATAAAAACCGATCTAAACCGAACCTAATTAAAATGGTTCGGTTTAGGTCGGTTCGGTTTTAGACCGGTTTCTCTATAAGGTTCGATTTTGGTTCGGTTTAACCTATATATAACCGGTTTAATGGGCCGGTTTAACCTATATATTCTCTATAAGGTTCGGTTTAACCTATATATAACCGGTTTAATGGGCCGGTTTAACCTATATAAACCGAACCCTTTATTTCCATATTCGGTTTTCGGTTCGGTTCACAAACCGAAACCAAAAACCGTGAACCGAACCGAAAATTAGGTTTTTTACAAAACCAAAACCGAAAACCGAACCTACTTCAAAAAAAACCGAACCGAACATCAAAATCGGTTCGGTTCGGTTCGGTTTACGGTTTTAAACCATTTTTTGCTCACCCCTAAACAGAAGGACGCACTACCAAAATAAGTCATATCAACGACGAAATTAGCGACGTCGACTTAAAACGTCGCTAATATTTTTGGATTTAGCGACTCCAAAAGTATGCGTCACAATACGTCGCTGATAGTGACAAACAGCGACATATTGCGACTACCTTTAGTGTAATAAAAACCAACGTCGTTGATTTGTCGAAAAACGTCGCCAGTTTTATTAGTTCAGCGACGTTTAGCGTCGCAATGATTAAGGCGTCGCCGAATATTAAAGGTAAGTCGACGTTTTGCGACGTATTTACAGACGTCGCTAACTTCTGCTAAATAGGGTTTCCTCTGTTCGACTTTTCATTTCTCCCTCTCCCCAAATTTTTTGTTCCCGCCCCTCTTCCCCCGACCTCGATGACAGCCCGACCCCCTTCCCTCCGGCGCCACTCATCCTCCTCCTCCACCGCGAGCCCCTTCTCCTCCCTCTGGCGAGCCCCTTCTCCTCCTCCTCCTCCACCGCGAGCCCCTTCTCCTCCTCCACCACCGAACTTGTCCTCCTTCTCCTCCTCCACCACCGCGAGGAGACTGAAGGTAAACCGTAACCCTAATTGAGGTGTTTTTCGTGTCCAAAATGGACACGGAGACACATTACGACCATGTGTTCACTGATACAGTGTGTTCGTGAGGTTTTGGACACTTTGTGTCCATTTGTTGGACACGTGGACACCCCCAAGCATGCATATATTTGTATTTCACCTCTGTACACTTAATCCCCTCCTCCTCCACCACCGAACTTGTCCTCCTCCTCCTCCTCCTCCACCACTGCGAGGAGACTGAAGGTAAACCCTAACCCTAATTGAGGTATTTTTCGTGTCCAAAATGGACACGGAGACACATTACGACCATGTGTTCACTGATACAGTGTGTTCGTGAGGTTTCGGACACTTTGTGTCCATTTGTTGGACACGTGGACACCCCCAAGCATGCATATATATGTATTTCACCTCTGTACACTTAATCCCCTACATACACTTGTATATTTTCGTATTAATTTGGATTTGCATATTGGGTTTGGGTTTCGATATAGTGTTTGATACATTGTTTCACCTTGCAACATTCCTACACTTATTTTAGACAGCAAGTATATGAACCAATTAGTCAACATCTATTTGTTGAAGTTTGGTACTCCATTCTTCGTAAGTTCTAGCTATATATGTCTCAAGATCCAATACTCAAAAATCCCAAGAAGAAGAAAAGAAAAGAATAAAATGACATCGCTCAACACCCTATGACAACTCTTTGTAGAATTGTGTTAAAGTGTGAGTTCTACAGTATGAGTTCTACATTATGGTTCTCTTTGTAGAATAAAATGACATCGCTCAACCCTATCGATCCTCCATACAAGTCTTCCTTCATCTATTGTCTTAAAGTGTGAGTTCTACAGTATGGTTCTCTTTGTAGAATTGTGTCTTATTTTAGACAACAAGGGTTTCCTATTTTTACAGGTAACATGGCAACATGTGTAAGGGAACATATAGGTGTGTGTTTGTGTTTGAAAGGGAGTGTCACAAGAGTAAGGCGTGAGCATGTGTTAGTATTTTGAGCTGTGAGAGTGTTTGTTCTATTAAGGTTAGTACCAACTGTATTTTGGCTCCAGCTCCAGCTCCATTTGCATTAATCTACGGTAAGACATGGTGATCAGGACATAATCCCTGCAGCCATTCGACTGGCGAGACAGAAACTATGTAGTCGTAGATAAAGTTGACTGTCATCCGACCCTCATCCCTCTGCTTTCGAAAATGTACTCAAATTACATGATGGTTCCTTTAGCTTGCTTATGTTACAATTATATTATTTGTGACTATCGATCTTACCAGATGGCACCCATGACCCGAGGAGCGGCACGTCGTTTGAGGGAAACAGTGAATGCTGAGGTGGCTCCTCCTACAGTTAAGGAGGAAGTGGCACCGGTTGCTAGTGAGACCGGGAGTTCTATTCATCCAGCACCGGTAGCTAGTGAGACCGGGAGTTCTATTCATGCAACACTTGCAAGGGACGACATCTCTTCTCACGCCAAAGATCTCGCTTTTTCGAGGTGGTTGCGTGATCGTATCACTGAGCGTTTGCGTGAGCAGCGTGGTTCTCATTAGCTATTAGTACTTATTTGTATTGGACTATTTGTATTGGGTTGTTTTTGTATTAGACTATTTGTATTGGACTACATATATGAATTAGTACTGTATCAATCTCTGGATTGTATTGGACTACGACATGGTGATCAGGACATAGTCCCTGCAGCCATTCGACTGGCGAGGCAGAAACTATGTAGCCGTAGATAAAGTTGACTGTCCTCCGACCCTCATCCCTCGGCAATGATGATACGACAACCAACCAGAGAGGATACTCTGAGAGATCCATCTGAGTAGGACGTATACTCTGAGAGATCACCTTTACAAGAATGATATCAGTAGTGGGATTGAGTGCTGGAGCAGATATTATCAGAGTATACGTCCTACTCAGATGGGTCTCTCACCGTTACTATTTTTTTCTGACGGCATGGTGGATGTGCTCCCTCAACAGATTCTTGCTCCGAGCCAAAACTTTGCCCCGGAGCTCAAGTGGACATCCTTCGTGTAGAGCTCGAGTGAGAGGTTCCTGACAGCATGGTGGTCTCCTTTGTCAAAGTATCCGTGCTCATCCCACATTGGTTGTTGGACGAGCACGGATACTTTAACAAAGGAGACCACCATGCTGTCAGGAACCTCTCACTCGAGCTCTACACGAAGGATGTCCACTTGAGCTCCGGGACAAAGTTTTGGCTCGGAGCAAGAATCTGTTGACGGAGCACATCCACCATGCTGTCAGAAAAAAATAGTAACGGTGAGAGACCCATCTGAGTAGGACGTATATTCTGATAATACCTCCTCCCGCACTCAATCCCACTACTGATATCATTCTTGTAAAGGTGATCTCTCAGAGTATACGTCCTACTCAGATGGATCTCTCAGAGTATCCTCTCCGGTTGGGTTGTGTTCTGAGCCATCCGTTTTCACAGTGTTTTGTATTTTCGGCAAACCCAGGGATTGGATTCTGTATTTTGTATTTTGGTTTCTGTATTTTGTATTTTGGTTTCTGTATTTTGTATTTTGTATTTTGGATTCTTTATTTTGTATTTTGGTTTCTGTATTTTGGCTCCAGCTCCAGCTCCATTTGCATTAATCTACGGTACGACATGGTGATCAGGACATAGTCCCTGCAGCCATTCGACTGGCGAGGCAGAAACTATGTAGCCGTAGATAAAGTTGACTGTCCTCCGACCCTCATCCCTCGGCAATGATGATACGACAACCTATCAGAATCCTCGACTCTCTTTCGCTTCTTGGATATTGACCCAGCTTCCAATCTCTCATTTCCCTCCGGGTCCACTCTACTCCCAATCTATTCCTCTTTTATACACGGATCTACAGAATCAATACCATCCAAGGAAGGCAAAACTGAATCAGCATTGTCTTCCGGATCGTCCTCATCAAGGCATAACGGGCTGCTCAGTGTGCCCAGCTTTTTCAACTTCTCGCTGGCTGCAGAGTCGAAATGGGAATGGGTCCTCTTTGCCGGCCCGGAGCTCTGACTCGCACTCGTCGCCGAGCTACCGGTTTTCTCTCCTCCTCTGACGCGGGTCATAAGAAAAGAAATTTCGTACCTCTTCTTCACATAAACATCATTGCCGTCTTGTACTCGAGCCTCCTCGTCTGTGATGCTATCCAACTTCTCGGTGCCTACATTGTCACTCGAATCTCCCATTCGACTCGTATCGTCCTCTTCTTCGCCTGTCTTTTCGCTCCCTGTCTTGCAATCATCTGCTATCACCGCCGACTCATTCGACTCCTTCTCCGATGACTCCGAGGAGGAGGAGGAGGAGGAGGAGGAAGACTCGGAGAAGGAGTCGAATGAGTCGGCTGTGATAGCAGATGATTGCAAGACAGGGAGCGAAAAGACAGGCGAAGAAGAGGACGATACGAGTCGAAGGGGAGATTCGAGTGACAATGTAGGCACCAAGAAGTTGGATAGCGTCACAGACGAGGAGGCTCGAGTACAAGGCGGCAATGATGTTTATGTGAAGAAGAGGTACGAAATTTCTTTTCTTATGACCCGCGTCAGAGGAGAAGAGAAAACCGGTAGCGCGAAGACGAGTGCGAGTCAGAACTCCGGGCCGACAAAGAGGACCCGTTCCCATTTTGACTCTGCAGCCAGCGAGAAGTTGAAGAAGCTGGGCACGCTGAGCAGCCCGTTATGCCTTGATGAGGACGATCCGGAAGACAATGCTGATCAAGCATCTTCCTTCTCCTCTCCTCCACCATGGCTCTGGACCCATCTGCTCCTCCCTACTTCCCTTCTTCTTATTTGACTCTTTCAGCCACATATGATATCCACCTCAAGTGTAGAGTCGGGGAAAAAGAAGTGGGCAGGAAGAGGAGGGGGAAGCAGCACAGCCAGCGGCATGACCCGAAGGAAGTACAGATGTTTTCTTCAAATTCGTAGGAGAACTATAAGGATATATCTTTTCACAACATGTCACCTTGTCAAAGTCCCTTAATGTGAATATCATGTTACTGCGGTGTCGGAAGACTAACATATCATAATTTTTTAAGCCGTGTGTTTTGACATAATCCTCCCAACTCTTTCCTCCTATCTTTTCACAACATGTCACCTTGCCAACATCTGATGTAGCTGAGTAGCCATCATTCCTCTCATGATTTCCAGAAGGGCTGGTGTGTCCACTTCCACAGGGGTAGGTGGAACTATGGTTGGTGTTGGAACTTCCGGATACTGCGGTTCAGCTGCTGGTTCTACTATCACTTCTTCATGGATAGTCTCCTGAGGTGAGACTGGCCCTTGTTGCTGACCAACCTGGTCATGTTGCCCTTGTTGTTGCTGCCCAGCTCTGACCGATGCGGACGAAGTGCCCCTAAGAAAAGAGACAAGAGAACAATCAAACAACCGAACATGAAGGATCAATGAAGTCAAAGGATACCGGAATGTCAAGCAAGGGTTGAGAATAACGAATCATGAGATCAAGGGGGGACACGTGTGATTGAGACATCCTATAAATCAAAACACCCCACAAGTCTGAAATCAGACCTGCATGGGCCACCACTAAAACCTTGTCACGCCCCAGAACCAGAATACTGGAGAGCGGGGGAATGACTCAGCCAGCTACGTATTACGGGTAGAAGAATACCGTATAATACGATCAATGCTGTCTAACCAGACGAGGGGGTGCATACTACATAAAAGTCTTACTATGGTCACTTCACATCTATTGTCTCAATCATTCAAACAAGAAGCAAAAATAGAGAACATGTAAGATAAAGCAGTAAGGCGTCCCAAACGCTTAGTCAAAATGTTCTAGAGATCTGGCTTTACAAAACATAGCCAGATGATGTAGTAACATATACACAATTTTTATCAGCTGCAGTCTGACTTAATTACAATTATGTAAAAGCAAGTGCAAGACAATCCGACTAACATGTCGGTGCCAAACGGCTAAGTATAAAGTAAATAACAAAACGAGCGGTGGAGTAAGGAACCCACTCGAGTCCTCCTGCGATCATTCTCCTAGTGTTGACCATCTTGGTGGTGGAAGTAAGCTGAGTCCTCGGGAACCGGCTCTAAATCTGGCCATGCAAAACCAGAGAGGTTAGACCTCTAATAGCAAGTACCACAAGGAAGGACGATATGAAGGATTAAACCAGTAAGTAAGAGAATATAATAATAGATCTCTGCTTTCCACTAGGATTCACATAACATCACGACACTTCGAACCAACCTCCCAACCAAACAAGGACAGAAGTTGGCCCGTCATGTCCTGACATTCTGATCATCTCAGTTAGGCAACAGAGTAGGTACAGTACACAAACAAATTATCTTGAACGGCCAATCAACTCCTACGGCTTGCTATTGTGAGCCCCAAGTTATCCTGGAATTATGCAAATAGGGATTCCTCAGTTCTTACTATGTGCGAGCAAGGCTAGTCTATCCAGTCAATCAATTGCGACAATCATGAATTAGACGAGTCCCAGCGGGACGTCCATCATCAATATACAATATACAATAATAATATAAGCAGATACCGCTCCCTGCCCGTGTGGCAGGTTTACAGTATCTGTGGGAACCAGCCGGCCTGTCGGGCACTACTAGTCCCAAGAGGGCTGCCATGTAAGAACTCGGGGATCCATTCTCTCCATGCAGTCATTATTTTATTTAACTTAATAGTCTCTACGTTGAGTGAAATCCCATGCCGTGGATCATGGTCATTCAAATGAGTACTTTCGTACGGGGTACGATATGCGCAACTCTACAACGATACCCGTGCGGCTAGGTTGTAGGTCTTACATAGCGTAATGCAACAATCAAGTCTAACCACGGAGTAATCATGTCTTGACCATAAAGTACACATGCTGCTTTGTGGAAAAATAAATAAGTTGAAGCCTGCACATGTCTGTATGTCAATATTCGGGATCGGCTAGTCGATTGCAATAGTTCATAACATGAACGTGTCTCATTCATTTAATTCAATAAGACGACTAGCCAGTCTCTTAGTTCCAATTTAGGAACGCATGATCAATTTTAGTCAAGATAACCATTATTACCAATGGTGACAAGGCATGAAAGTCAATTAGTATTAAATGGGGTCGAGTCTATAACTCTCAGGGTTAAGTTCCAGTCTCACTGGGTATCCATAAACCAATCAAGACACAGGGCACGTTCTACACAACCATATATATTAAAAATATTAACCTGCTAAGATCATCGAGTTCATAAAAAGGGCGTAAGGATATAATAGGAAAAATTATCATGCTACCATTAAATAAATAAATTAGAGAACAAATAGAAACACCCAGGTCAGGAAGTCACGCCAACAAGTCTATGCTAAGGCCAACAAGTCACGCCAACAAGTCTATGCTAAGGCCAACAAGTCACGCCAACAAGTCTATGCTAAGGCCAACAAGTCACGCAAGAATCATACGCGTAAAAAAAGTATGCCAAGTTAAGTAGGAAGGAGTGAGCGTATAAACAGCGTGAGCGTGAAAAGTGGTTCACGCTGGCACGCACAGCGTGAGTGTGAAGGGTAATTCACGCACGCACAGCGTGAGCGTGAAAAGAAATTCACGCACGCACGTAAAGACGTGATAAGAAATTCACGCACGCACAGCATGAGCGTGATAAGAAATTCACGCACGCACAGAGTGAGCGTGATAAGAAATTCACGCACGCACGTAAAGACGGGTGCGTAACTCAAATGTCACGCTGGCACGTAAAGACGTGAGCGTAACTCAAAATTCACGCTGACACGTAAAGACGTGTGCGTGACTAAAATTCACGCTGGCACGTAAGAACGTGAGCGTGACTCAAAATTTACGCTAACACGTAAAGACGTGTGCGTGACTAAAAATTCACGCTGGCACGTAAGAACGTGAGCGTGACTAAATCTCCCGAACTCCAATCTTATGGAACCTTCGTTCCAAGCCAGAATGAGGTTCCCATGGTTCAGAATGGTGCAGAAGGAGAAGCTCTACAACATGAACTATCTATTCCGAAAGCACGCCAGGTTGGGAGATCAAAACCCATGGACAACCGAAAACACAACAACTTAGATCTGGAAGAAACGAGCCAAAGAAATCAAAAATGCTAAGTAGTAAACTCTCTTAGAATCACAAGAGGAAGACAAATGAACCATAAAAATGGGTGGAGGAGAAGCAAGATGTACTTGCCTTCTCCTGGTAGGTGGAGAGAGTGAAGAGGAAGAAGAAGAAGTAATGGTGAAGGAGAGTTATGAGGAGAGAAGGGGATGGGGGCTTTTAAATGGGAAAGGGTGGTGGTAGGTGGGTTTATTGGGTCGGGTTCATTCGGATCCATCCAAGGCCAACCCGAAAGCAAAGCAGAGAGGTTAAAAGCAGAAAATAAAATTGCAGGAAATAAAATACAGATAATTAATTAACATGTATAAAAATACGCATTCTGGGAACGGGGAGTGACACTTACGATACAGATTTTCACATCCAAATTGAAATGGATCGTTACTTCGTTGATCGTACATGGATGTAATAGCGGATCAACCTCCTGGACCGTAGGTACTTATAAGTATTGACCGTATCGGATTAGTATCGATCTATCATTTTGGTATGGGCCGTATCGGTTGTTATTGGTCTTAGCGAATTGGTATCGTCCTATCCGATATGTATCGGCCGTATAGCTAGGATTCATATTGGCCTTATCGATTTGGTATCGGTCATATCCGATAGGTATCGGCCGTATTGGATTATTATATACCATTTCAGATTAGTATCGTCGGAAAGTAGTCGACAATGCTTCGTATTGTGAAGTGATATTGTTGTAGACTTGCTTATAGGGACTGAAATATGTGTACAGTGAGAAATGGACATTCTGAGAACTGGATATTGTGTGATTGTTGTAGACTTGGTTATAGGGACTGAAACCTGTGTACAGTGAGAAATGGACATTCTGTGATTGTTTGGATCCTATTCTACAGTGAGAAATGGTTAGCTTTTTAAACTGCAGGGAGAAATGGACATTCTGTATTTTATTTTATTTTTATTTTTTTTGCAGATTTAGCGACGTTTACCGACGTCCTCCGACGTAAGTTTGCGTCGGTAAACGTCGGTAGATATGCGATATTATCTAGGGTACCGACGTTTAGCGACGTCAATATATGTCGAAGAACGTCGGTAAACGTCGGTAATCATCCCAGGAATTTCCAGGATTTACCGACGTTTAGCGACTTTAAACATGTCACTAAACCACCGACGACTCGACGGTAATTCGTTGGTAAAATTACCGACGCGTAGCGACACGAAGTAATATGTCGCTAAGCCACCGACGACACGACGGTAGACGTCGGCAATAGACCGACGTATAAATACGTCGGCAAACGTCGGTAATTGCGACGTTTGGCGACGTTTAGAAGATCAGCGACTTACATTTCCGCGACCAGCCCAAAACGTCGGTAATTTCGTCGCTAACTATTTTTAGCGACAAAAAATGTCGTTTTAGCGACGTCTTTAGGCGTTGCTAAAACGACTTATGCTGGTAGTGACGTTTGTATGCAATAATACGTCTTTCCGAAGGATGTATTCTTTGATTTCAATTTTTTTAACTACTGTTTTTTAGTGAATACGCTATTACAATAGACATTTTTATTTATTTTTGCAAACTTAGTTCCATGACCCTAATATTATGAAACTTTGAAAAAAAAAAAAAAACAACAACAACAACAACTATATACAAACTCGAGCAAAATGAAAAATCCTTAAAGTTTACCGAATCTATTACTTTCCTTAAAGAGTCCACGATGTATGTTGATTTCCTACCGCTACAAAGATCCATATTATAAAACACTAGTATAATATATATATATATATATATATATATATATATATATATATATATATATATATATATATATATATATATATATATATATTAGGGCCGGTTTTGAGGGAGTGCATTGGGTGCAACCGCACTAGGCCTCCCGAATTCGTAGGCCTCCAAAAAAAATTATGTGTATGTATTATGTATAATAAACTAAATTATGGATAAATAATTCAAAAATGTATATGTATATTTATTATGTATACTATAATACTAAAGTAACTTATGAATAGATAATTTATAAATTCATTGGCCTCCCTTATCCATATCAGCTTCCAATTAACAAATCAACTAACTAAGGCTTCCATTGTTTCCATTTAATTAAACAAGTCAAATATTCTTTCAATTTCATTCAATTCATATTCAAAATCAATAGGAAATCCTAACACTTAATAGGAAATCCTACAACTTATAGGATTCAAATAAAATCCTATGTATCTCTGATTCTATCGACAACCTATCTTTTGACCCCTTCTTGTATATAATATATCATGATGTTGCGTCATTCAAGAGAAGGTTCGAACAATATCATAACTATGAGAATATTTTCGATTTTTTGTTCAGTTCAGAGAAATTGAATTCATTAGATAGAGATGGTTTGAAAGCTTGTTGTAGTCGTCTAGAAATTACTTTGAGACATGGTGATTTATCTGATATTGATGGAGATCTAGAAACTTTATGAGATCTTATACCAAATGATATCCAAGTACTGGAGATATTAAATTTTATGAAGAAATTTAATTATTTTTCTATAGAATCCTACTAACAATTCCAGTGACTTGCATCTGTAGAAAGAAGTTTTTTCAAGTTGAAGTTATTAAAATTGTACATTCAATCAACAATGTCAGAGGAAAGATTAGATGAGCTAGCTCTAGTTTCCATTAAAAATGAGTTCTTGGAAAGTGTTGATTATGAGCGATTGATTGGTAAATTTGTTAGAAGACTGTTCTTAATATGAAGATGACAAAAGATGTTTGTTTGTTTAGCTTTATTTTCTCGTTTAGTTGAATGTTATTTCAATTGAAAGATATTATAGTTAATGATTTTTCTTAATTGATGTTAAGTTTGGATAACTTAATTTATGAAATTTTTTATTAGAATTTTTTATATATAAGAATAGGCCTCCATTTATTTTTTGCTCCGGGCCCGATCGTCCTTGACGAATCCCAGCTTCGGCCCTGATATATATATATATATATATATATATATATATATATATATATATATATATATATATATATATATATATATATATATATATATATACGTATTTATTTTATACTACTTAAAAAAATAATTATAGCAATATAGATTATTATATTAGTTTATATTATTATTTTAACTAAAAACAATTGTAATTATTATAATTTTTAGGGCTAATTAGAGGTTTAGATCCTGAATTTTATATCTGTTTAGAGTTTAAGTCACGTAATGTCCAACAGTGACGGATCCAGAAAATAAACTTAGGGGGGGCAAAATTATAGCAAAAATGAAAAATGGGCCTGATTTCAGTAAAAGTCTAACACAAATTTCCAAATCCAAGGCTACACATTCAATGTAAAATGGGCCTGATTTCATTATAATTAGCAATCAAAATATTGTGATTTGAAAAGATCAAACAGAAACAAAGTTTTCGATATAGAGAAGTCAAAATAATGAAAAAAGAACCAGAATCGAGGATTGATACCTGACCACTGGCGAAGAGGGCGGCTGCTAGAGAAGAGATGAGAGTTAAGAATTAGATGGTGCACGCTGCTAGAAACCTAGAAATTGGGCATACTAGTAATTTTTTTTTTTAAAGAATTCCAGGGGGGGCACGTGCCCCCCCTGGCCCCAAGGTGCATCCGTGCCTGATGTCCAATTGAAAATTTTAGACCTTGAATTTCTATATATATTTTATTTTATCTTTTCCATTATAACCTCACTATAGCTTATATAGGAAAATGATATTGTCATGCAAGTGGAGGGAGGATATAGTAATTAGTATAAAAAAATAAAATAAAAAATATCAAGTATTCAAACTTTTCAATCGGACATGTTAGAACTTAAATTTTAAATATTTCATTTTATCTTTTTCATTATACTCTCACTATCTTATATAGGAAAATTATATTGTCATGCATGAGGAGGGAGGGCATAGTAGGAAAAAAAATAAACAAAAAATAAATATCCAGGGTTCGAATTTTTCAATTGGATATGTTAGAACTTAAACGTACGTTAAGTAGTTATGAAATCCAGCGTCTAAACACTAATTAGTCATAGTATTTGTTAAGACTAAAAGACAACAACTTTAATTATTACAAATTTTATTATTATATTATTTTATACTTGTATACAATACTATTTAGAAAGAAAAACAAGTTCTATAATTACCTAATTATCCTTATTAATTTTGATAAATAATTTAGTTAATAACCATATGTAAGGGTATATTTGAAAAATAAAATATCAAGATAAAGTGGATCTTTTCCATTATATGGACTACATATATATATATATATATATATATATATATATATATATATATATATATATATATATATATATATATATATTAGGATTTGGTCTCGAAATTGACGGATATTAGGGTTTGTGTCTCGAAAAGCACTGTTCATTAGGGTGAGCATTATTCGTTTTTGGACCGAAAATCGAACCGAATAAGAGATTCAGTTCGGTTTACAAAAAAAATTGGTTCAGTTTCGGTTTTGAAAATACTAAATTTTCTTTTGGATTTTGGATTTCGGTTCAAAATCGAATAAAAAATTTAGTTTTTATATTTATATTTTTTGAAAACATGGATAATTGTTGTAACTCGTCTCCACTGGGGCTCGAACTCCGACCACTTGGGTCGCATGCATCTCTCTTAACCACTAGGCTAGAGATCATTTGCTATACACACACACACACACACACACACAATTTAGGTATATTTAATTACTATACATATTAACAAAAAACGCAAATAAACCGAAAATCGGACCGATTTATTTCGAAATCAGTGATTTCGAGACCTAAACTTTAAGATAGGTCAATTTCGAGATTCAATACATGTGAGACCCTAAGAGCATCTCCAACTCTATTGTGAGTTTAGAAAAAATGCTTGCCACATAGGAATGACAATCTTTCATTTCAAAAATTATTCTCCAATGCAAATGTAGAAGAAAAAAAAATCATGAAGTTGACATGGCAATGACATGGCAAGGACATTGTGAATTAATTGGTTGTCTAGATCTAAGAGCATCTCCAACCCTATTGTGACTTTGGAAAAAAGTTGTTGCCACATTGGAATGACAAAATTTTATTCAAAAGTTCTTCTCCAATGCAATTGTCAAGTCAATTGTGAAACTTATGTGGCAAAAATTAAAGAAGACATTGTGAAGTTGATTGTCTTGTTCTAGACAATGCACTTGACAATGTCTTCTCTTCCATGTCATCAATTATGAATAAAAAATATTAGAAAAAGAAAGAAGATGAGTAGTTGTCTTAAAAGTTGCTTTGGAAGTTGGAAAAAAATATTTTTTATTGTCTCCTCAATACTTTGCATTGAAGAGAGTTTTTCTATCTCATTGTCTTTTGAGATATAATTTTGCCACATAAACAAGACATTGTCTTGTGGCTCATGCCACATAGGAGCCACCTAAGACTCACAAAACTTAACAAGACAATAGAGTAATGCTATGACTACAATCAAATGATTACAACCCTTTTACAACTTGTAGGGGTGAGCACGGGTCAGACCGGACCCAAATTTTATGGATCCGGACCGGACCCGTTAATTGGCAGGACGGGACGGGACAGGACCAAAAAATATTGGAACCGGAACGGACTCAACCAGTTCGAAACGGGTCCGAACCGGACCGATCCGCCGGTCCAAACGGGTCCAAAAAAGTTTAAAAAATTCTAGAATAGTAACATTTACATATGTTCTATTATCTATAAGAACAAAACAAGTCTTATGTCTTTCCAAATTTCTAGAATTTGTTTACTAAACAATAACATGTTCAATTATCTATAAACTATAATAGCAAAAAAAATTCAAAATTGGTATAAAAAAAAATATACATACCCCTATAAATGGGTCGGTCCGGGGTCCCTTTTATTTTGAAAAATATGACCGTCTCGTCCCGTTAGTGTCACACGACCAGTCCCGGTCTGCCCCGTTTAAATTCTAAATTTTATGAACCGACTTGTTTGAACATTTTACGGTTCGGATCGGGTCAGAACCACGGGTCTTGGAACCATATGTCCACCCCTAACAATGTCACGTGGGCTGCCTCCATTGGAGGGAAGATGGAAGAGGTGGGACTGGGTGAGACCATATTAGAACGGAGTAGAGTAGGTTGTAAAAATGTTGTAAAGATTTGATACTAAACTTAGCATTATTGGAAAACTAACCAATTTCCGTACATCAACATTGTACATACAACAATCACTTTTCTTATTTCCAAGTAAGAAGGGGGGCAGAACAAGAGTGCTGAACCGAAGTTGATACTGTTGCGTCCTATAAACAGTAAAACGACACAAACCGTGTCCAAATTAATCCAATTGCGGTACGTAAGTAGAACTAAGAAGAGGGAGAGAGAGACATGCAGCAACGACGACAATGGCAACAAACTATAGCTTTATCCTCTCTTTTTTCTCCTTCTTCTTCTTCTTCCTCTTCTTCAGAGCTTGACGATCTCGGGGATGTCGACCGGGTACCGGTGGATGCAGCCCGACCACGGCCCGTCGACCGGCGTCTTGACGGTCCGCAGGCACTTCCACACCGCGCTGTTGCACTTGAACCCGCTGCCGAACCCGATCTGCCACACGCGGTCCCCGCGCCTCATCCGCCCCTTGGACTCGATGTAGTTGAGCTCGTACCACAGCGAGCTGCTGGAGGTGTTGCCGAAGCGGTGCAGCGTCATCCTCGACGCCTCGACGTGCTCCGCCGACAGCCGCAGGCTCTTCTGCAGCTCGTCGATCACGGCCCTGCCGCCCGCGTGGATGCAGAAGTGCTCGAACGCCTGCTTGAAGTCCGGGATGTAGGGCCTCCACGCCGCGGCGCCCGCGACCTTCCGCCCGATGAGGCTGAGCGCGAAGAGCAGCTGCTCGGATGCCGGCAGGACCAGCGGCCCGATGGTGGTGATGTTGGCCCTGAGCGCGTCCCCCGCGATCGCCATCAGGTCCTTGGAGAGGCATATGCCGCGGTTCCCCTCGGAGTCCTCCTCCTCGTAGACGCAGCGGTAGGCCTTGTCGTCGGCCCCCTTGTGCGTGCGCACGACGTGGAGGAGTCTGTACTTGGCGCGCGCCCCCTCCCTGCGCCGGTTCGAGAGGAGGATGGCCGCGGCCCCCATCCGGAAGAGGCAGTTGGGGAGGAGCATGTGGCGCTCGTTGCCGCGGTAGTAGTTCGGGGTGATGATCTCGGTGGAGACGACCACAGCGTTCGATCCGTGGTGCACCTGCAGGAGGTCGCGTGCGAGATCGATGGATATCAGCCCAGCGCTGCAGCCCATGCCGGAGAGGTTGAAGCTGCGCACGTTACTGCGCAGCTTGTACCTGTTGACAAGGGCGGAACCAGAAATTCAAGTTAGGATGGAATATATATATATATATATATATATATATATATATATATATATATGTGGGGAAAAAAAAAAATATATATATATATATATATGGAAAAAAAATTGGTGGACTAGAGTCCGCCGCAGCGCACAAGGTGGGTACGTCCTTGCCTGTTGATGACCATGGCGGAGAGGGACGGGGTCGGGGAGAAGAGGCTGCAATTGACGACGAGGATATCGATGTCCTTGGGCTTGAGTCCCGTCCGCGCGAAGAGGTCGTCGAGCGCGGAGAAGATGACGGTCCGGGCCTCGTCGCGGGAGGCCTCCATGGTGAGCTTGGGGGGGAGGTAGTGGTTGGCCGGGGGGAGGCAGGTCTCCTCCCCGAGGCCCGAGCGCTCGAGGATCCGCATCTGGAACCGGACGCTCGTCTCGTTGAAGAAGGGGGAGAGGTGGCAGTGCTCCATGAAGGTGGCGAAGGGGACGCGGCAGTTGAAGGAGGGCCTGAAGCAGGCATAGTCGACCAGGTAGACGGGCTGCGGCCGCGACAGGAAGTAGACGGTCGCGGCGACGAAGACGGCGAACGACGCACAGAGTACGTGGAGGAGGTGGAGCTCCAGGACGGAGCGCGACACGGCCAGGAGCTCGGCCGGGCCGAGCCGTGCTATCTCGAGCGCGGCCGCGGCCGCCACGGGGACGAGCAGGAGCGCGAGGAAGTGGTTCACTAGGTACTGGTAGCCGAGCTTGACGTACTTGAGCTTGACCGAGCTCGAGAACGGTGGCAGAGGCTCCGATGGCATTTTGCTAAGTTTTCCGGGAAGTGGGTTGGAAGTGAGAAGCGGAGGTGGGGAGGGAATTTAAAGGGGGGTTTGGGCGGGCAATCAATGGAGGCAGATGGGGAGTTTGATTGCTGGGTCTACAAACATGGTGAGTAGGATGGCTGGATGTACCCTCCCCAACCCCACCATTCCTTTTCTCTCAAGTTTAAATGTTATTTGTGTGTTCACATGGAGAGCAATGTCCTTGAGGAAAGTATATCCTACACTTTTTAAATTGGTAAAAACAAAACAAAACAAAACAAAAGCGAAATCGTTTTTAATGGAGATTCAACTAATTAGTTCGGTCAGGACCAACATGTAATGGAGATCGAAAGACACAAGAACAACGGTCACGTGAGGAGATAGGAAGAGAATCGAGATGTTCGCGGTCTTACCTCAGGATGCAAGCAGCAAGCCTTACCTCAAGTTAGTTCGGTGAAGAATCCTGAGCAGAAAGCCTCATTCCTGTCGTTTATGTTTGAGCGGAGGGTGGATGATAATTGATCGATAGTGTACATTGGATCGCGCATTTTATGTAATATAGACTATTATCCGGGCAGAAGGGGGTGACGGAACAGCCACATTGAGAGTTTGGGGCAGAAACAAAGGTTTTGGTTGAATGTGAGGTGTCAGACAATTTTTTTTTTCTTTTTTGGTTCCACCTAGACAATGCTGCATAACACGTCAAGCCAAGAAGTTTAGTTGGGAGACTCTAGAATTCTCCAAAATATAAAGTTATCTTGAACTCTCACGAGGCTTCCCTAAATTTTTTTAGAATTATAGACTCTTCTTGTTATGTAAATATTTTATTATAAAGCCTTGTTATTATATAGGTTCTAGAAAGTTTCCACTATTAGATGATTGACACATGTCATAATCTTAGCAATTCTTGCTAAGCCCTTGGGGCTATTTTAAGGGAGGAGGCCTCATTTGATCATTACCACTCAAGAAACTGTAAACTCTCTCTAGTGTAGTAAAGTTTTTAACATACCAATCTCCCATCCCCCCCCCCCCCCCCCACACACACACTACAACAAAAAGACCTATTAATGACGCTTGATAAGTGGTTTTCATGACGGCTGATGTGGAAGCGTCATCAAAGTTCAGCAAGACTAGAATCTATGACGGTTTACATTAAAAACGTTATTGATAGTGCTCCAGTGATACGAGCGTTATAAAAAAAAGAGAAAATTTGAGTGGCACCCCACTTTTGTTTACCATATTTACAGTGCACCCCACAAGTTTACAACAATGTAAGGTACCCGCCACTTTTGACGTTTTCCGTCCAATATGGACGGTCAACTGGGTTGACCCAAATTTTTTGACAAAAATACCCCCGACCTGCTGTCTTCCTCACCGTGTCTCTCGCCGCTCCCCGACCTCGCCGAGCTCGCCGCCCCCCTCTCCGACCATGCCAGCCCCCCCTCTTCCTCCTCCCCGACCTCGCCGAGCTCGCCGCCCCCCTCTCCGACCATGCCAGACCTCCCTCTTCCTCCTCCCCGACCTCGCCGAGCTCGCCGCCCCCCTCTCCGACCTCGCCGCCCCCCTCTCCGACCGTGCCAGCCGCCCCCCTCTCCGACCATGCCAGCCCCCCCTCTTCCTCCTCCCCGACCTCGCCGAGCTTGCCGCCCCCCTCTCCGACCTCGCCGAGCTCGCCGCCCCCCTCTCCGACCATGCCAGCCCCCCCTCTTCCTCCTCCCCGACCTCGTCGAGCTCGCCGCCCCCCCTCTCCGACCATGCCAGCCCCCCCCCCTCTTCCTCCTCCCTGACCTCGCTCGCCGCCCCCCTCTCCGACCATGCCAGCCCCCCCTCTCCTTCTTGAACGACCCTTACCAGGAGATAAACGGAGGAGCGGGGTGGCCCCCCCCCACCACCATCAACGCAGCCGGAGCTGCTCCGTGGCCTGGCGAAGGAGGGCGGCGGAGGCACGCCGACGGCGTGGAGGGGGCAGACACAAAAAAATAGGGGAATCGGAAAATAAGACAGGGGTATTTTGGTCAAAAAAATGGTCAAAGGGGTTGACCGTCCATATTGGACGGAAAACGTCAAAAGTGGAGGGTACCTTACATTGTTGTAAACTTGTGGGGTGCACTGTAAATATGGTAAACAAAAGTGGGGTGCCACTCAAAATTTTTCTAAAAAAAACATAAAAATTTAAGTCGAAACCTCGACTCCCCCGCAATTCTCCCGCACTTAAGAAAAATTCTAAACCCTCTCTCTTTCTCCTTCTCCTTCTCCTCCCGCTCCCCAACTCCCCTCAGCCCGCTCCCCGCTCCCCAACTTCCCTCAGCCCGTTCCTCGCCTCCCTCGGTTACAGACTCCACCGCAGAGGGAAGGTTGTCACCGGCGTAGCCTTCACCACCGGTTTGTCCAAAAATCTCGATCATTGCTTATTTTATGTCCTAAATTCTGCCTCGACATGATTTTAGTAAAATCTTCTAATTTTTGACAACCATACATGCATCCATCTTTCCAAAATTAGGGTTCTTTTAGGGTTTTTCGACGTCTCCATCCACGTCGGCGATGATCCAAAAAAGGGCTGCATCATCGTTGACTTCTCTTGATTAAGTGAGTGATTTGGATTTAGATTTTTTTCCCTAAAAAAAAGATTTTGTTGGGAATTGTTCTATGTGCGCTTCATGTTCGATGAAATAATTATAAGTACCAAATGCTTGTGTTCTTTGATTTTTTTTCTGTTTGTTCTTGTTCAAGGGAGTGTAATTGCATTTGGGGAGCCGAGTCCGAAGCCTCTCCACAATCACAGCCGCGACCCGGCGAGGTGCTGTGCGTGCCTGCGAGCCGAGTCCGAAGCCTCCCTTCGGATTCTAACACTAAATTCTGGGGTATAAATTCTAAACTCTTGATTGATTTCAGTTTCTGGGTTTATTTTGTTTGTCGATGATGTTGTTGGATCTCGATCCCTACATAAAAAGGGTTTTGATCGACTGATACGTGTTGGGCTCGATTTTGGCTTGACGATCCTACGATTGTCTTTGTTTGTGAAGCGCGAATGATCTTTAGATCATGTTCGGTTCTTTACTTGCTGTTGGATCATTTTCGGTTTTGGGTTACCTAGCTACTGTTGGAATTATTTGTGATGAATGTATTGTTGGTTTGGGTTTCTTGTATAAATTGTTGCTTGGGTTCTCCTTCCTATACTTGCTGTGGGATGTTGGTTTAGGTTTTCCTTATTATACATGTTGGGTTGGAAAAGATTTCTTTGTTGTAGGAGATATTTTGCTATTTGGATTAAAATTGTTGGTTGGGTATCTATTATGCATGATGGGTTTAACTTGGTACTGTGGGTGTTTTTGTTGGAAGCTTTTTGATATAAATCACATGCGGGTATATATTAGTTGGGAGTATTTCTATTTCGGGATTGACATCTCCATTAGCATGCATGCGTCGTTGATTTTGGGACTACGTCCACTATGCCATGCCTGGATGTTTTACTTTATTTGTCGGTTTTGGTTTTTATTAGAGTACTCTGATACTCTTGGTGATGGTCGTTCGACCAAATGAACCAAAGCATTGCAGATCGTATCGGATACACTGGCTCCGTGTCGGGACGTGTCCTATACGTGTTATGGCACGCTAGTACATCAGATTATGATTGATGCTTATCTGAGACATCTTATATATCTCATTTCGTTTTTTGTCGTTGGTCGTAGTTTGTATGTTGGTACTGTTGGATTGTTCATTCTGGGTGCAGATACGCTCGTGTTTGTACGAGTCGATACTGGACACGGATGTGAGGATACCTTCGTATCGATGATGTAGCCTCTCCACAGTTGGAGCTGCGACCCGGCGAGGTGCTGTACGTGCCTGCGAGCCGAGTCCGAAGCCTTCCTTCGGATTCTGACACTAAATTCTGGGGTATAAATTCTAAACTCTTGATTGATTTCAGTTTCTGGGTTTATTTTGTTTGTCGATGATGTTTTTGGATCTCGATCCCTACATAAAAAGGGTTTCGATCGACTGATACGTGTTGGGTTCGATTTTGGCTTGACGATCCTACGATTGTCTTTGTTTGTGAAGCGCGAATGATCTTTAGATCATGTTAGGTTCTTTACTTGTTGTTGGATTATTTTCGGTTTCGGGTTACCTAGCTGCTGTTGGAATTATTTGTGATGCATGTATTGTTGGTTTGGGTTTCTTGTATAAATTGTTGCTTGGGTTCTCCTTCCTATACTTGCTATGGGATATTGGTTTAGGTTTTCCTTATTATACATGTTGGGTAGGGAAAGATTTCTTTGATGTAGGAGATGTTTTGCTATTTGGATTAAAATTGTTGGTTGGGTATCTATTATGCATGATGGGTTTAACTTGGTACTGTGGGTGTTTTTGTTGGGATCTTTTCGATATAAATCACATGTGGGTATATATTAGTTGGGAGTATTTCTATTTTGGGATTAACATCTCCATTAGCATGCATGCGTCGTTGATTTTGGGACTACGTCCACTATGCCAGGCCTGGATGTTTTACTTTATTTGTCAGTTTCGGTTTTTATTATAGTACTCTGATACTCTTGGTGATGGTCGTTCGACCAAATGAACCAAAGCGTTGCAGATCGTATCCGATACACTGGCTCCGTGTCGGGACGTGTTATGGCACGCTAGTACAGCAGATGATGATTGATCCTTATCTGAGACATCTTATATATCTCATTTCGTTTCTTGTCGTTGGTCGTAGTTTGTATGTTGGTACTGTTGGATTGTTCATTCTGGGTGCAGATACGCTCGTGTTTGTACTAGTCGATACTGGACACGGATGTGAGGATACCTTCGTGTCGATGATGTAGCCTCTCCACAGTAGCAGCCGCGACCCGGCGAGGCGCTGTGCGTGCATGCGAGCCGAGTCCGAAGGCTCCCTTCGGATTCCGACACCAAATTCTGGGGTATAAATTCTAAACTCTTGATTGATTTCTATTTTTGGGTTTATTTTGTTTGTCGATGATGTTGTTGGATCTCGATCCCTACATAAAAAGGGTTTCGATCGACTGATACGTGTTGGGTTCGATTTTGGCTTGACGATCCTACGATTGTCTTTGTTTGTGAAGCGGGAATGATCTTTAGATCATGTTCGGTTCTTTACTTGATGTTGGATCATTTTCGGTTTCGGGTTACCTAGCTGCTGTTGGAATTATTTGTGATGCATGCATTGTTGGTTTGGGTTTCTTGTATAAATTGTTGCTTGGGTTCTCCTTCCTATACTTGTTGTGGGATGTTGGTTTAGGTTTTTCCTATTATACATGTTGGGTTGGGAAAGATTTCTTTACTGTAGGCGATGTTTTGCTATTTGGATTAAAATTGTTGGTTGGGTATCTATTATGCATGATGGGTTTAACTTGGTACTGTGGGTGTTTTTGTTGGGAGCTTTTCGATATAAATCACATGCGGGTATATATTAGTTGGGAGTATTTCTATTTCGGAAATGACATCTCCATTAGCATGCCTGCATCGTTGATTTTGGGACTACGTCCACTATGCCATGCCTAGATGTTTTACTTTATTTGTCGGTTTCGATTTTTATTAGAGTACTCTGATACTCTCGGTTTTCGATATAAATCACAGACTCTAAAATTGACAGGCTCTAAAAGTGAGGGTTTTGCTTTCTTTTTCAGGGTTTGCTATACGTACATGTGCTATGGACAGTCTTCATGTGACCAAGTTGAAGCGTTATAAGTGTGCTTCTTCGCTACAGTATCTGTGAGATTTTTGATATTGATAGTTTTGATGTTGCTAAAGTGTACAATATATTGGATACTCTATATATTTTGAGAAGATGTATATAATGAAATGGAGAAATGTAGAATGGTAGCTAAAATACTATATTTTGAGACAATGAAATGGAGAATGCTACTTTATATTACATTTCAATGCTTTGTTGTGAATATGGTTCAAAGTGGTTATTTTCGAATTGAATTGAGCAGCGTTTGGAATGTCATGCAGTATAGAGCGTTATAAATGTGATACAACGACCATATACAGCGGTTTTTCATAACTATCCATAACGCTTTGAAAATAAAATGTAGCAGAAATTCAACCTATTAATGACGGTTTTGGATGAATTATCTATAACGCTTTTAAAAATATTTATAATACCCGATTTCATAACGCTTGGACTGAAAAAAAAGCTTCATGGTTTGCAATTAATGACGCTTTTTAGCCGTCATTAAAAGGTATTTTTGTTGTCGTGACATCTTCTCATTTTTTTTCTTAGCGATATAGTTAAGCATTTGGAAAGGCTTGCACGAGTTTTCAAGGAGGAAGTTCGTGCAGTGCATAGATCAAGGTGTAAACGAGAGCACTAAGTGTAGAAGCATGGAAAAGAATAAAGAAAAATCCATGCGGCCAGGGAGCCCCATACGGCTCAGAGAGTTCATGCGGCTCAAGGATCCATGCGGCTCAAGTGTCTATGCGGCTCAGAGAGGAGCCACGTGGCCTGCAACACTTTTTCCCTTTGTCCTTTACTGCATTAAATGCCTTGACGGCTGACAGCTCTGACGAGGTGACAGTTCTGACACAAAGATACCATTACGACTCCCTCATAATGACGGACTCCTAGGGAAACAAAGAAAATCTCTGACACGATCCCCCGAGATCCAGAAACTGTCAGACGGCCTTGACACGTGGACAGTCGCATGCGGCTCGAGCAGAGACCACCCCATGCGGTTCAGGCCGAAGCTGTCTCATGCGGCTCAGACCGAAGCTATCCTATGCGGCTCAAGCAAAGGCTACCTTATGCGGCTCACGAAGATTAGCTTCATGCGGCTCACTGAGAAACCACCCATTATGCGGTCGCCTACGCTCATGCGGCTCAGATCATCACCATGCGGTTCAAATGTTCAGGGGCCACTCCCAAGCAGCTTTGATACGTGGCCAGCCTTATGCGGCTCAATGAGGAGCAATCCTCATGCGGCTCAAATTTCCTCAGTGGCTCGCGGTTAAGACACGTGGCATGATAGTGGGACACGTGGCATCAAATCGATCGAAATCCATCAGCAAATCCAAATGAAATATCGGGATCAAATCAGATCATTCGCAATCAAGCAAATCAAGGACACGTGGCAGGAAATCCGAGATTGGAAAATTATGAAGATTTATGTCAATCATCATTAATTACCCACAAAAGATTTGATGCAATCACATTTATTGCTCAAATCTCTTGTATTCAAGATGAACGGCCCAGATCCAATGATCCTTAGCCGCCGACTTTTAAGAATGGACAATCATTGCAAACCCTAATGATGCCCCCCACTCTTATAAATAGCAAGGTGCCATTCCCTTGCGAAGGAAGAGATTCTCTGATAAAAAGAAAAGAGACACAGAGAGCCAGAGAGCTAGAGAGAGAATATACAGAGATCAAAAGGAGAGCATTTCTTCACCAACGCCAAGCAGTTCTTCTACAGAGCCAAAGCTGCACCCGATCGTCCAAGGAGTAAGGCAGAGCGGCCGTCGCTTTTTCGAGCCTCTATCGTCACCCCCCAGAATCTAAATTAAACAATTGTACTTAGATTACTGTACCTAGGTTTTCGTCCCTAGGCTTTCTTTGTACAAGCGAGTTTGTATTGTGAAGTAAAAGTCCAGTCCTCCGATAATTGTTCTGCTCTTTTATATTTCATGGCAAACACGATGGCGACTCTGCTGGGGACAAACTTCTCCACGGCTGAGGAGTTGGTGATGCAATCGAATGCAGCCAAACTTGGCTCCACGCAACAGAAGATGGTCGTCCGCTTCGACCAACAGGCGTTTGAAGAAATGCTCTCCGACGGGAGCGCTGGCCCGGTCCAGAAGCAAACCCGCACAGAGAAGGCTCGCAGGGAGTGGAGGCCGAAATCATTTGCTTCTCTCCAAACCCTGGACGGAGTACTCTCTGCTACCCAAGACGGCGAAGGCGATTCTCATGCGGCCCCACTTCAAGCCATAGAGGACTCTGTTGTCCCCAAGTCCGGCAGAGGAAAGCACTACGATGCTGGACTTCCAGGGACAATGAGTGATTCTATGCACCCCAAGAAGAAGCCGAACACTCATGCGGCCAAGACTGCCAGCCGCATGCATGATGCTCATGCGGCTGAAACTGCCAGCAGCATGAAGAATGTCTATGCGGCCAGATCCTCCAGCCGCATGGAGAAAGCTCATACCGCCGAGACTTTCAGCCGCATGAAGAAAGCCTATGCGGCTACAACTGCCAGCCGCATGAAGACTGCTGACTCCAGCCGCATACTGCCTGCTCCTCGCAGCTCAGGCTCAGTCTTCGATCGTCTCTCCTATGGTCCTGATCTCCTGTGCTCCCAAGAAGACATGTCTGATTCTCTCCAGCACCACTTAGACTCTTCCTACTATGTGCCCTCACGCACTAGAGTGAAGAAGTCTAGGACAGCACGAACTTGGCAAGCTCGATCCGTTGATCCGACCTCTGACCATCCGAGCGCTCCGTATACTGTTATGCAGGCCTCTGATGGGAAGTTGTACAGAACCACTCGAGTCCATCCCCCGGCGGCAAACGGACGAAGTGGTTCCCAAAAGTCTCCCAAAATCCAGGAAGCAAACATGGTCGATCCGGACCCATCTGACTTGCGTGAGGCCATCCTCCACAAACGCAAGGAAAGAGAAGGTGCCCCAGGGTGCAAAGAGTCCTCCCACGGACGTCACTGCACCCAAATCATTGTCAACTGCTGTTGCAACAACGCGACAGCAAGAGAAGATCGGCAATCTGTTTTCCAAAGGCTGCAACGACCCAGCTCAGAGGACGAAGCGCCTCCCATCGCATCTTGCAACTCCACTCAGAAAATTCCCGCTGATGGGAGAGGGAAGAAGATAAACGTTTCCAGCCCAAAAATTTCAACCACTGCGGCTAAGAAACTGTCGTCTAAACGGCTGTCCACCACCGGAGTATTCCAAGGCACCCGTTCGAAGACAAAATTTGCTACAGCCGGAGATTCGTCATCCGCACCGCTGGAGGTTACTGAAACAGGGGGTAGCATTCCTCAGAACATCCACGATAATCCGATGTTCCAAGGAGACGAGCCCGAGGATACAACAAATACTGACGTCCCCGAGGATGTCCACGACTCTCAAGACGAAGCAAGCTCCGAAGTTGGGGGTACTATTCCTTCTGAGTCCGAACCAGAGGAGAACATTCCCACATATCCCGATGACTTCTCAGTACATGGGTATGACTCGGAGGATACGTTCTCCACCGTCCCATCTGTCTCCCCCCATGTAAGGACGGTGTTCATGACAGACAGCAACCAAGGTGGTTCCAGTGATCGCCAACGCATCGACACTCTGGAAGCCATACTGCATACCTTGGTCAAGTCTATAGACGAGATCAAAGCGGCCCTTCCAACTCTGCAAGGAGGGACGCTTGGCCAAACAAGCATGGGTCATACGGTGAATGCGGACTCGAATTCAGCGGCACCGAATTCGGGCAACAATCCTCCTGAAATAACAGCCCCCACCGCTGTGGATGAGGCCCGAGAAGCGAGAAGAGAGGTCCAGGAGCTCCGAGCCATGTTTCACGCTCGAGAAAACTCTCAAGACCTCAGAATACGACAACCGTACCCTGCTGCATGGAGGGATATCCCCTTTCCGCCAAGATATAAGCCGTTCAACATCAACCCTTATGATGGCAAGACCTCCGCAAGTTGGTACATCACTTACTTCGAGGTCACCATCGACCATCTGCCCCATGACGATGCCATCCTCACACGATTATTCATTGGGGCATTGGAAATAGTCGCCTTCGACTGGTATCGCAACCTGCCAGACAACTGCATCCACTCCTTCGTCGGCTTCAAGCGCATGTTCTTGGAGAGGTTCTACGAAGTAGGGCATGACATCACAATGTCCACCCTCATGGACGTCGTCCAAGGGGAGAAAGAGCTGACAAGGAACTATATCGAACGGTTTTGTCAAACCGTAATGAAGTTGCCGTCTGGAAATCCGGATTCCTCCTTGATTGAAATTTGCCAAAAGAGATTGCTCCCAACAATCAGTCTCTGGATGGGCGAAAGTTAATTTAAGGACTGGAAGACATTCATCATCAGTGCCACTAGTACCGAAGAACGGTTGAAGAAGGCTCGCCAACTGGGGTTGCACATCTCGGACGGAGAGAACAAGGGCAAGCGTCCTAATACCAATAACGACAATGGGAGTAGCCCCTCCAACAATCGGGACAACAGGGGTAAGCAAGCTATGGTGGCCGACACAGCCCAGAAACCTGAGTCAAAACCAGCAGACAAACAATGGCCGCAAATAACCTACTCCTTCGAGGACGGCCACGTCAAGCCCATCTTGGACATGCTCATACAAGGAGACAGAATTCAGCTCCCTCCACCAAGACGGGAACCTCAGCTGGCAAAAATGGAGAGCCCAAATTACTGTCATTATCACCGCTACGTCCACCATGCTACGCACGACTACTACCAACTGAAGCGATACATCCAGCATCTTATCGATTCGAACGCTCTGGCCATCGATTTCGAGGAGGTAACCGTGGCGGCCAACATGGTGTCCGTACAATTCGGCAGCTTCCCTCCAACAGAGACTCAAGACGGGGTGGTATCCATCCCTCTGGCGACAATGGAGATTGCTAATCTTCCACCTTTTCGGGATCAGGCTGCTGGTCTAGTGCCCCTCACCACATCACGGGAGGAGATCATGTGGGTCCATCCGGACCTGGTACTTGAAGTGACTCAGTCCACACCACCTCCCACTCGCATGAAGAAGGGTGGAAAAGTCAGATCATGCCGCACAATCTCGGCGGATGTTAAAGAAGTCACGACTGTCGTTACCCGATCTGGGGCACAGGCCCAACCCATGGCTGAAAACTCAACTGAAGATCATCAGCCAGCTACTGTTGACGCTCCAGGACCTTCTCAGCCTCCGACGACCGACAAGCCTAGGCCGAAGGAGACTCGCTTTGACAAATCCCTCCGAAAAGAGACACCTCACGGGCTGGAGAGGCCCTACAACTTCGACATCTTGGCACAATTGGCCAACACACCGGCCAAATTATCATTATATGAACTCCTGAGGCTCTCAAAGGATGTTCACGCAGCTTTGAGCGATGCACTCCAAAATGCTGACGCGTACCTGGCTCAGGTCAACCTCACGGAAGAAAGCCCGCCTGCAGATCTCCAAGACAGCGCTTGCACAGGAGCGATGCCCAATATCGTCTTCACTCCACAGGACATGCTCATCAAAACCAATCTGCACGATCGTCCGTTATACTACACCGGATACATCGGGGACGTAAAGGTGGACCGAATGCACATTGATCTTGGGTCTTCCATAAGCATCATTCCGAAGGGTCTGCTACATCATCTTCGTATTCCGATGCATTGCCTGACGCCAACAAGCACCGCCATTAGCGGTTTCAATTCGGGCAGGAGCTACCCAATTGGGAAGATTCATTTGAAGTGCCAAATCGGCGACCTCCAGTCAGAAGTGACCTGTTACGTCATAGATGCGGACACTTCTTACAACATCCTCTTGGGGCGCCCTTAGATACACGATTACATGATCGTGCCATCCACGCTGCATCAGTGCTTCAAATATGTCGACAAACAAGGCTTTGTGAGGACAGAATTTGCCGACATCGATCCCTTCAAAGAAGTCGAGTCCTACTATTCGGATTCCTGCCTATACGAGAAGTCGAAGAAGCACCTGGATGAAGATGTACAGGCTCGAACAGAGACGGCCTCAGGATCAGAAGAACCTCTGACGATCCACCTTCAAGATCGCAAACATGGCCGATCTGCACCCCTTACGGCCGTTCTGCGTAAGGATGCGATCAGCCTCTCGGCACAAGAAGGGCAAATGATAATCCGGCTGCCAAGGTCCGGCCAAGCGCCGAGACCCACAACGGAGCCACTGACAATCAGGTTACCGAGGGTCGGCCAGCCACAAGCAGAGAAGTTTAACCCCTCTGACAAGCCAATGACGATTCGTCTTCCTAAGAAGAATCGTCACCCCAATGCAAAGTCTGGGGCTTCTAGCAAACCAACAACTCCCTGTCCAGCATCGAGTACCAAACTGGAGGTCGCTAGCGAACCAACTACTCCCCGTCCAGCATCGAGTACCAAACTGGGGGTCGCTAGTTTGCCAACAACTCCACGTTCGGCTCCACCAACGGAACCCCTGATGATCAAGCTGCCCAGGTCATCCTCTCAGTCTTCATTTATACAGGAGGTGACCAAAGAAGAATCGGAGATGGCCAAGTATGTGGCTGCCCACACTGATGTTCCCTTCGCAGATGATGTAATCCTGTTAGAAAAGATACCTTACTTCATCAATAAAGGGCTATCTTTGAACTACCTTAAGCTTGATAAGCTTTGTACAATGTATGCTATGGAACACGGTATAGGTACTCACCTACACACACAGGTGACAAATGTTTACACCACAAACTAGCTTATTCCAGTGGAAGACACCTACCGCATAATCGAGGGAGGGGACCATCCAATCATCTTCGGCCGGAAGGACGACCCACAGCCCTTCACCCTAGAGAAGGTCGATCTCGAATCAGATACCGGGAGACTGCCTCTGTATCTTTATAGCCCCCAATCCAAATACCTCATACAAAAGCAGGGATATGATCTAGAGGCTACGCCAGGCTTGAACTACGGCACCGATCGACGATTGCCTTTGAAGCCACCAGTCCCGGCTGGCAAACCACGAGACTACTACAGCAAGACCCGATGTGGACTAGGGTATGTTACGCCCGCAACGACCCCTGAAAGTTTAGATGAGGAATGCGACTGGCATTCACATTCAACCGGGTCACCAACTTCTGATTCGGATACCAGCATCGGAGACGTATTCAGACAAGTCCTGTCAGTCAATATGGCATTCGTCGACGCTTGCGAAGAAGATGAAGACATTCCTAAAATCCTCGAGTTAGAGCCGTGGGCCCAACAGCTGGATGAACAATAGGAAAAGCGGTTCGAACAGAGAGAACCTCCTACCGAAGATGAGGTCATGCAAGTGGACCTCGGCAGCGAATCTTCTCCAAAACCAATCTTCGTTAGCAAAATCTTGACAGACGAAGAGCGAGAATCGTTACTGGAACTTGTCAAAGAATATATCGATGTGTTCGCCTGGAGCTATGAAAACATGCCAGGACTAAACCCCGAGATTGTCCTTCACAAGCTCAACATTCGGCCAGATGCAAAGCCAGTCAAACAACAACAGCGACGCTTCTGCCCGGACATCATGGATGCGATCGAAGCTGAAGTCAACAAACTGATAGCCAGCAGCTTCATTCGTAAGGAGCAACATCATGACTGGGTCGCCAACATAGTTTCGGTCTTCAAGAAGAATGGAAAGATTCGAATCTGTATCGACTTCCGCAATCTGAACGAGGCATGTCCCAAAGATGAATTCCCCCTCCCCATTACAGACATCATGATTGACAATACATGCGGCTTCGAACGCATGTCATTCATGGATGGTTTCTCGGGGTACAACCAAATCAAGATGTCTCCTGACGACGAAAAGCACACATCATTCCGAACACCGATTGGCACGTACTACTACACAGTCATGCCTTTTGGTTTAAAGAATGCTGGCGCCATATATCAAAGAGCCATGAGCATCATCTTCACAGATCACTTGCGCAAGACTGTGGAGTGCTATGTTGATGACATCGCCGTCAAGATTCGCTATAAGGGAGACCACCTGCATGATCTGAGAACAGTGTTCGACCTGATGCGAGCACACAGCCTGAAGATGAATCCCACAAAATCCTTCTTGGGCGTATCCAGCGGAAAATTCCTGGGTTTTATTATTACTGCCCAGGGAATTCATGTAGATCCAGAGAAGACGAAGGCAATTATGGAGATGGGGCCCCCGAGAAATCTCTGCGAACTCAGAGGCCTTCAAGGGAGGTTAGCTTACATCAGGAGGTTCATTTCAAACCTCTCTGGGCGATGTCGGCCATTCACCCATCTCATGAAGAAATGCGTCTCGTTCGTATGGGATGAAGAATGCCAACGTGCCTTCGACAGCATCAAATAATATTTGTCGAACCCTCCAGTCCTGGTGGCCCCGGTTGCTGGAAAACCATTCCTGCTCTACGTACGAGCAATAGAACATTCCCTCGGTGCTCTGCTGGCACAAAACAACGATGCAGGTCATGAACAAGCTATATATTACCTCAGCCGGATGATGATTGGGCCAGAGCACCGATATACCGCTGTGGAGAAGGAATGCCTCGCCCTGGTATTCGCCATTCAAAAGATGCGACACTATGTCATAGGACAAACCATACATGTGATCTCACGAGTCAACCCTCTCAGGGTTCTCATGACTAAACCAGGGGCACTCAGCTTCCGCCTCGCCACATGGGCAATATTGCTGTCTCCTTATCATATAATCTTCGTCCCGTAAAAGGCTGTTAAAGGTCAAGCTATGGCTGACTTTTTAGCAGCCCACCCAGGCTCGAAATCGTCCAAAATATATAAATAAATCCCAGATGAGGTTGCCGACTCGCATGCAACCTCTCACGATGATATATGGTGAATGTTCTTCGACGGTGCTTCGAGAACTGGACCTAAAGGCAACATCGTCGTCGGAGTCGGGGTGGTGCTAGTTTCTCCTTCCGGGTTGGTGATCAATCGCGCTTACTCCCTCACGGAACCCTGCTATAACAATGTGGCCGAGTACAACGCTTTGGTCATTGGCCTCCAACTTGCAAGAGAGCTGGGGGTAGAATATCTTGAAGCATTCGGCGATTCGCAGTTAATCGTCAATCAGATCCGGGGTTCGTACGAAGTCCGCCATGAAGACATGATCCCCTATCACCAAATAGCGATCAACATTATTTCTTAATTTGAGGGATTCTTCATCGAACACGTTCCCAGACTCCAGAATATCGAAGCCGATGCCTTAGCTGGCCTTGTCGCTTCCCTAGCGGTTCCAAACTATGCTCATCAATCGGTGGATGTGATAGGCCACGAACTGGTCTGTCCCAAGAACAACGTTCAGTTCGTGGCAAGTTATTCCGCTCAGACGGTCGACGAAGCGCCAGACTGGAGACAACCATTCATAGACTTCGTAGTCTACGACATCCTGCCCGAGAACCCAAAGGAAGCCACCTCCGTCAGAAGGCGTTCTCTCAGATTCTTCTACGATACAGAGACGAAAATGATGTATCGCTGATCCTACGATGGATTATTACTTCGGTGTCTGTCGAACGCAGAAGCCAAAGAAGCCGTACGCGAAGCTCATGACGGTGTCTGCGGGGCCCATCAGCCTGGCCCTAAATTACAAGACCGTCTTCGCCGGATGGGCTACTACTGGCCCAGATGGTAGCATATGCGATAGACTATGCAAGAAGGTACAAAGCTTGCCAAGTCCACGCGGACTTCATCCACCAACCATCCGAATTTCTACATCCGACAGTGGCATCCTGGCCATTCGAAGCATGGAGAATGGATATCATCGGTCCGATCGCTCCACCTTCTTCCCGAGGACATCTCTTCATACTCGCAATCACGGATTACTTCTCCAAATGGGCGAAAGCTATCCCGCTTGCAGAAGTAAAGACTTCAAACGTGATCAGCTTCCTCAAGCATCACGTCATCTATAGCTTTGGACTGCCCCGAAGGATCGTCCACGATAATGGTCCACAGTTTGTAAGCCATGCCTTCTATCGGATCTGCGACAAGCACCGTATCCAGAATATTGCTTCAACACCATACAATTCGACTGCGAATGGGCTGGCAGAAGCATTCAACAAAACAATCATCAAACTTCTCAAGAAGTTCGTATCGTCCAACAAACGCGACTGGAACAAGAAGCTTGATGAATGCTTATGGGCGTACCGTACTATAGTCCGAACAGCCACTGGAAACACGCTATTTTCCCTGGTGTACGGGAGTGAGGCAGTCCTCCCATTGGAGACTCAAATACCCTCACTCCGCGTCGCCCTTACTTACCGATTAACGACGGATGATAACTACCGTCGCCGGCTACAAGAGTTGGAGGCCTTAGATGAAAAATGCCTCTTGGTTCAGCAACGAATCGAGCTATACCAAGCACACATCTCTGGAGCCTTCAACAAGAAGGTTAAAATCAGAACATTCCAAGTGGGCGATTTCGTTCTGGCAGTCCGGAGGCCGATGGTCATGACTCACAAAACCGCCAGCAAATTTCAGCCAAAATGAGAAGGCCCGTTCATCATTGATGTTGTGTTCTCTAATGGAGCTTACCGCCTCGCAAAACAAAATGGAGACTTGCTCATGTTGCCCGTCAACGGCAAGTTCCTGAAGAAATATTATGTATGAACGATATTTTCCAGATTATCGAGTTATGTACCCGCCGGTACCGCTGAACTCACACTCTCACAATATTCCAGATTATCGAGTCATGTACCCTCCGGTACCGCTGAACTCACACTCTCACAATATTCCAGATTATCGAGTCATGTACCCTTCGGAACCGCTGAACTCACACTCTCACAATATTCCAGATCATCGAGTCATGTACCCGCTGGTATCGCTGAACTCACACTCACAAAATTCCAGATTGCTGAGTCATGTACCCTCTGGTACCGCTGAACTCACGTCCTTCTTCCACAAAAATCCCAAATTACCAAGTCATGTACCTGCTGGTACCTCTGAACTTACACTTTGATTCCAAAACTCATGGATTGTCGAGTTATGTACCCGCTAGTACCCCTGAACTTACATCCCGATCACTCTTTCGGAGGAAAGTTATGTATGATCATACCTCTGAACTTTCCTCCTGAAGGAGCTCCTTCCTCATGATCCACTACCCGCACTCCAGTGCACAAAAAGGGTAACAGATCCACAAATTTCTAAAACGACCATGTCGATGTTACCTCTGAGTCGTCTTAATTCTGCCAAAAAAAATTACCCCTCTACATAGAACTTCCATGTCCTCATTAGCTCTGAGTCGTTCTATGTACCCCCCTTCATTGAGCCCACTCCTGCCATGTCCTCATTACCTCTGAGTGGGAAGGCTCCGTCGAAGAAACCCTCATGCTTGCCATGTCCTCATTACCTCTGAGTAAGTATGTTGATTCCCTTTCGACTTATTATCTGTACCCACAACCGGAGTACGCCAAGGATAGTAGGTCCACAAATATCCTCCGTTGAGTCCACTCCTGCCATGTCCTCATCACCTCTGAGTAGGAAGATTCCGCGGTAAGAAAACCCTCATGCTTGCCATGTCCTCATTACCTCTGAGTAAGCATGTTGGTTCTACTTCATCCTATTATCTGTATCCTAACCCAGGGTACGCCAAGGATAATAGGCCCACAAATATCCTCTGTTGAATTTCTCAGCAAAGGCCCATCATTCCTCATCATGCCCCGGGAGCCCAGCTGCTCCATGGCATTCTTTTTCCTGATACTCAGAACGTCCACGATACCATTATTGTGGAACCTTTCTAGGTATCCCCAATCAAACTTGTTACCCGTACCTAAAACCAAGGTATGCCAGGGGTAACAGGTCCACAGACAAGTCCCCCATGAGGGACAAACACCACCACAATACCACAAGCACAACAAGCAATACAAATGAAGGGTAGAATGGAAAGTACTCTTTATTTGAAAGTCAAAAAAAGCATTACATGTTTTGGGGACCATGTCCCTCTCAAAAAGAAAAGAAAAAAAAACAGAAACAAAAGAAAGAAAGGTCGACCATAGTTCGGCATTACACAACTCCAAGAGGCGGTTTCTCACCAAGGCAGTACCCCGCTCAAGCCTCTGTCTAGCTCGGTGCTCAGCCTCCTGGAACAACTCCTCCCCATTATCCAGGTCCATGAGTGCCCGCCAGTCGTCGTCCAACTTCTTCAGAGCCACTTCCAGGTCAGCCGAAGCTTGATTGACTTTGTCAGCCTCTTGGATAATTAGCCTCCTGTCGATACGGGCAGCCTCAAGCTCAGACTCAAAGAAAGTTAACTTCTTCTGGAGCTCAAGGATCTGCTTCCGCGTGTCAGTGATCCCGCGGGAGGCAGTCGCTTCCCGAGCCGTAACGTCTTCACTCTCATGGCTCAATTGGTCAAATCGATCAGACAGAGTACGGAGATCCTTCAGTATGGCCGGCCTAGTTTTATCCTGAGCAGCCCTCGCCTTCTCTATAGCAGTTGTGAGGGAACCGCGCTCCTGATCTATAGCAGCAGACAGATCAGCCTGCCGCAACACCTGAAGCTGGGCCACCAGCTGATCAGTCTCCAGCAATTTTTGTAATGCCCTGAATCCGTTGCGGAGCACGGTGCGGGCTAGCGGCCGAATGGCCGAGTCGGATAAGAATTGGGGAAACTTTACCAGGATCGCGGGATAATAAATTGAGATCCTTTCCTCGTTATGGATTGGACTCTTTTGAAATGATGCCCAAGATGCAGTGGCGCGCGTCTTGGGGGAAGAGTTCTATATAAGAGTCGCTTGCCCCGAGACCGTTGCCCTGCTGGTTTTCGATGTCGCTTTTGCTGTTGGCTTTTGTGTGCGTTTTCGTGATTGTTTTCGATGAATGTTTTCATGGATTTACTTTCACCATCTACGCATTTCATATCGAATAACTGAGAGAAAGAGAAGAAGTATGCTGACCAGATGTTGGTGCCAATGCAGGTGCTAACGCGGTGAACCTAGGGTGACGTTGCGTGGAAGACCTCTTTCTCTCGGCAATTCACCAACAAGTGAGTGGCTTTGATCCTTCGACGATCCTTGATCTTCGCGCATAACAATGGTAGACTTGTTATTGCGTTCGGTGCTTAATAAAAGATGCCTAGTAATAATATGGGAAAGATAATGAAAGATAAATTATCACATGGCTAGGCTTATGTTGTAAATCGAATGATGCTCGTATGCTATATGAATTGTTTAACAGGTGATGCAAAGGCCCAAGTATTGGGCGGTAAGTATATCGGACTTCGGTTCGAAAGAATGAGTTAAACATGAATAGTCCCTTGGTTGGATGAACGAATATACGAGCCTATGGCTCAAAGTAAGATGGTAAGATGGCAAGTTGGAAAGATGGAAAAATGGCAAGATAAAATGAGAACTACGACTATGTGTGGAAGATGCTATTATCATGCATGTCATGTCCCTTATTAGTTAAGTTGCATTGCATGCATGGTCATGGACAACTTGTATACAAGGTAGTTCCTCGAACGGTACTCCGAGGCCACGGAACCGATTCGGCCTAGGAGGAACGCCGTGCTGAAGTTGTAGCACAGTGCTGAAGTAGTAGCACGGTCTTTCGGGAACCTTCCGGATGGGCTAGCTACCCACCGATGAAGGGGAGCCGTCCGACCAAGATGTCCCAGATGGCGTGTAGTCAGTGACCTTCATATAGACAGGTGGCATAGCTAACATTGTCTTATGCAGGCAGAGTAAGTGGTATTCATAAATATGTACAGGGATGGCTATCGACCGTGGGTAAGATTCACCAAATTGGTGATCAATATGAACTGCTTATGTTAGAACAACATGAATTGCTTATGTTTCTAACATCACTGTATGCTTCTTATATTTCTCATCAAATATATGAATTGTTAATGGACCCTAAGGCAAAATAGAAAGAATACAAATCAATAGTGAACATTCATGTAATTTTACTACTGTTGATTTATGGTGAGATTGGTTACGGCCGCTCACCAGTACATATGTGGCAATGTACTGACCCTCGTCTCCACAGGTGCCGGGAACCTAGTGGATAATCATAGACGCTGAAGGCTTGCTGTCCGACTCTTTAGAAGCTTCGTACATCTTGAAGTTTCCACTTGAAGAAGAAGGCATTTTGCTGAAGGTGGTTATTGCCGCATTATTAATAAAGGGATATGATGTATGGAACAAGTTGTATCTCATTTCAATATTTCTGCAATATTGTAGCCAAGTTTGGCCTTTCATCTCGGCTGTTTGAGAGCCTTATGTTTATGCAATGTAATTTCAAGATATCAATAAAGAACTTATTTCAGATCATATCTGTGTTGCCAAAACTTCTCTATCATCCGCTGCGAATCTCTATTCAAAATGTCTCTTTTATAAAAGGAACACGAGCACGCCTTGTACAAGTGCAATTCCAGACTTGTACGGCATCACGCCTTAGCGAGGACGAACGATTCGGCGTGAATCTAAGCGGAGGCGAACGATTCCCGAATCGGGGCGTGACAGTTTGGTATCAGAGCACGGCTTTACATCCTTGGGAATTTCTTGGTTTTAAAGATTTCGAAAATGACACAAGCTTTATTGCTTCTCGAACAACTTTGGTTTTAAATGTCCCGAAATGAGATGTTCCATACAATAAGTCCATAAATATATTATGAGACTAACAAGCTCCTCTATTTTGCAGAGATGACAAAGGCGGGTGCGACAAACAACGCGAGTAGCTCAAGGGTGGTAGCCTCAACCGACCCTATGGAGATGGTGCTGGCTATGATGGAGAGCCAGCAGAGGCAGAACGCGAAGCAATTCGAGGCCCAACAAAAGCAGCTAGATACCCTGCAACAGTTGGTCCGATCAGTGGTGAACAATGGGGCTCAAGGTACTCCAGTCTCACGAGAAAGCGAACTGGTGGAGGCAGAGGAACCCCCGGCAGCTAAGAAAACCACTGCTGTGGCCGACATTACAAAGTTTAAGAAGATCTGTAACAAAGAATTCAAAGGGACAGAAGAAGCCACCATTGCTATGGATTGGCTAGTTGAAGTGGAAGATCACCTGGAAGCTTTGGGTATTGTTGGATCCAAGAGGGTCTCGTGTGTGAAACTACTGCTGGTTTCCAACGCACACTACTGGTGGCAAAGTCAGAAAAGAATTCTAGCGGGAGTGAATGGAACAACGAAAATCACTTGGCTGATGTTCCGCGAGGCATTTCTGGCTCAGTACTTCTCTTCGACTGAGCAGCGAGCTAAGGAATTGGAGTTCCAGAAGCTCGAACAGGGGAACATGACGGTGAAGGAGTATGAGACAGAGTTTTCTAGACTGTCTCAGTATGCGATCACGAAGTTTACTGACGAAGCATCTAAGGCTCGTCGGTTTGAGCAGGGCTTGAGGCCTGCTCTGAAGGCTCAAGTTGTGGTTCAGAAATATAAGACTTTTCAGGAGTCTTATGAGCACGCGAAGGAATTGGACCCACACTATCCTGCGACGGCGCCAGTGCAAGCGTCGGTGCAGAATCTGCATAACAAGAGACCGAACAACGGGGGCAGATATGAGGCGCCTAAGCGTCAGAACCACGGTGGCTTTCAACGACCCAACCAGGGTGGACCATTCTGCAACAAGTGTCGCAACAAAGGGCACTTTGCTAACGAATGTCAAGTGCTAGAGGGTGGATGCTTCAAATGTGGTCGCATGGGCCACGGATTCAGAGACTGTCTAGGGAGGGGCCACCAGAACCCTCCGAGGCAGCAGCATCACCAACAATATCAACAGAATCGTGGACAGGCACCACGACCTCCTCAGCCACAACAGAATCAGAGGCCCGGTGCCCAGGGCCGAGTCTTTGCATTGACTCAGGAGGAAGCATCATTTGCATCAGATACTGTCGTGACTGGTATATTGTTATTTAATGGCATTCCTGCACGTACTTTATTTGATTCTGGTGCTTCACATAGTTTTATATCTAAAGACTATGTTAAGGAACATGAAATAAAAATGACAATGTTGGATATGTACCTTAGTGTTAGTACTCCATCAGGAGTGGAGATGCCTACTAACATGATGTGTAGGGATGGTTACATATGTATCGGGAAGAGAAGGCTACCATTAGATGTAGTCGAGCTAGATATGAAAGATTTTGATATCATTCTGGGAATGGATTGGTTAAGTGCATGTTGTGCGACGATCGACTGTGCGAAGAAGTGAGTTATGTTTTGCCTACCTGGAGGAACAGAATTCTCTTACTCAGCCAGTTCATCGGCGAAGGCTTCGATGGTGATTTCAGCTACTACGGCCCGACGATTGCTTCATTCTGGCTGCGAATGGTACCTTGCTTCTGTTCGAGACACACGCAAGAATGGTGCAGACTCAGCTAACACTGAAGTCGTGGCAGAATTTCCTGATGTGTTTCCTGACGAGATACCCGGAATGCCTCCGGACCGAGAGATTGAATTCACTATCGATACATTTCCAGATACTCGTCCGATCTCAAGGGCACCATACAGGATGGCGCCTGCTGAATTGAAGGAACTCAAAGTACAGCTACAGGAATTATTAGACAAGGGATACATCAGACCCAGTGTTTCACCATGGGGTGCTCCGGTGCTATTTGTGAAGAAGAAAGATGGATCGATGCGGCTGTGCATCGACTACCGCGAGCTAAATAAAGTTACAATTCGGAACCAGTACCCGTTGCCTCGAATAGACGACCTCTTCGATCAGTTGCAAGGGGCGTCTGTATTTTCAAAGATTGATCTTCGCTCAGGCTACCATCAGTTAAAGATTAAACCAGATGACATTTCTAAGTCCGCATTCCGAACCAGATACGGACACTATGAATTCTTGGTCATGCCATTCGGACTGACCAACGCCCCTGCCGCTTTCATGGATATGATAAACAGAGTCTTCCGGCCCTTTTTGGATAAATTTGCGGTCGTGTTCATCGACGACATCCTAATCTACTCGAAGAACAGAGAAGACCATGCAGAACATTTGAGGACAGTATTACAGACTCTACGGGACAATCAGCTTTATGCCAAGCTGAGCAAATGTGAGTTTTGGATGAGTAGCGTGTCGTTCCTAGGGCACGTTATCTCGGCGGAAGGTGTGTCCGTTGACCCAAAGAAAATTGAAGCCGTAGTGGATTGGAAGCAACCCACGTCGGCGAGCGAGATCCGAAGTTTCCTCGGCTTGGCAGGCTACTACAGGAAGTTTGTCAAGGATTTTTCAAAAGTGGCAGCGCCTTTAACTCGGCTAACCCAGAAGGGAGTGGCATTCGATTGGACTGATGAGTGCGAGTCTTGCTTTCAAAATCTGAAGCAACGTCTCGTATCAGCTCCAATCCTTACACTTCCAGACGGCGTCGAGGGATTTCAGATATACAGCGATGCGTCCGGACTGGGTTTGGGATGTGTGTTGACTCAGAGAGGGAAAGTGATATCTTATGCCTCGAGACAGCTTAAGCCGCACGAGAAAAATTATCCAACGCATGATTTGGAATTGGCAGCGATAGTGTTTGCACTGAAATTGTGGAGGCACTACTTGTATGGAGTGGCTTGCGAGATCTTCACCGATCATAAAAGCCTGAAGTATATCTTTACTCAAAAAGATTTAAATTTGCGACAAAGACGTTGGTTGGAGCTTATAAAAGATTACGACTTGACGATCGCGTACACCCCAGGAAAAGGCAATGTGGTGGCGGATGCGTTGAGTCGAAACTTTGTGGGATCACTCAGTGTTGACAAACGAATATTGGAGGAATTGGAAAGCATGGAAATTGAGCTCCAGATTCGTAGCCGAAATGCACAATTGGCTCAACTTCAACTTGAGCCGAGTTTGTTAGAAAAGATAAAGACGGCACAGAGGACAGATGAGTTCTTGATTAAGATTGGCAGAATAGTAGAAAAGGGTGAAGCCAGCGACTTCACCAGGCACGAGGACGGATCATTGCGACTCAAGGGGAGGCTATGTGTCCCGAAGGATGAAGAACTCCGGAAGGAAATCTTGACGGAGGCCCATTACGCCAAGTATTCCTTACATCCGGGAAGTACAAAAATGTATAAAGATTTGCGTACGACCTTCTGGTGGCACGGCATGAAACGAGATGTGGCCCTCTTTGTCTCGCGATGCTTAGCGTGTCAACGAGTCAAAGTGGAACACCAGAGGCCCGGCGGGGAGATGCAGAACCTCGCGATCCCAGAATGGAAATGGGATCATATAACCATGGATTTTATAGTTGGCTTGCCGAAGACGCAGCGGGGGAATGATGCAATTTGGGTCATCGTTGATCGATTAACCAAATCTGCACATTTTCTCGCAATGAAAACCACATGGAGCGTCGACCGGTTGGCTCAGCTATACGTGGATGAAATCGTCTGACTGCATGGAGTGCCAGCATCAATAGTGTCGGATCGGGATGGGCGATTTGTATCGCATTTCTGGGTCAGTTTACAAGCTGCCATGGGAACACAATTGAAATTTAGTTCTGCATACCATCCTCAAACCGATGGCCAGACCGAGAGGGTGAATCAGATACTTGAAGACATGCTTCGGCTTTGTGCTATTGATCTGAAGACTAGTTGGGATACTCACTTGCCGCTAGCAGAATTTGCCTACAATAACAGTTACCAGTCAAGTATAGAAATGGCTCCGTATGAAGCATTGTACGGGCGAAGGTGTCGGTCTCCGATTTGTTGGGATGAAGTCGGTGAACGACAGGTACTTGGTCCGGAGATGGTGGAACAGGCCGTCGAGAAGGTCCGCATGATTCGGGAGAAGTTACGTGTGGCACAAAGTCGGCAGAAGAGTTATGCGGATACTCATCGACGACCATTGGAATTTATGGTAGGCGATCACATATTTCTGAAGGTGTCACCGATGCGCGGAGTTATGCGATTCGGTGCGAAGGGGAAGCTAAGTCCGAGATTTGTGGGCCCATTTGAAATTCTTAAGCGAGTCGGCCCTGTCGCCTATCTGATCGCGTTGCCACCGGCATTGGATGGAGTGCATGATATCTTCCATGTTTCCCAACTACGGAAGTATGTACACGATCCAAGCCATGTGGTAGACTTTGGTCCGTTAGGGCTAAGAGCTGACTTGTCTTATGTGGAGGAACCCGTACAGATCTTGGATAGGAAAGATAAAATCTTGCGGAACCGAGTTGTTTTTTTGGTTCGAGTGCTTTGGCAAAATCATTCCGTCGAAGAGCGACATGGAAACTTGAGGCAGAGATGAAGGAAAAGTTTCCTTCGTTGTTTGACCTAGGTGGGTTTGTGTTTAAGTTTCGAGGACGAAACTTTCTGTTAGTGTATTAATATGTAATGCCCTGAATCCGTTGCGGAGCACGGTGCGGGCTAGCGGCCGAATGGCCGAGTCGGATGAGAATTGGGGAAACTTTACCAGGATCGCGGGATAATAAATTGAGATCCTTTCCTCGTTATGGATTGGACTCTTTTGAAATGATGCCCAAGATGCAGTGGCGCGCGTCTTGGGGGAAGAGTTCTATATAAGAGTCGCTTGCCCCGAGACCGTTGCCCTGCTGGTTTTCGATGTCGCTTTTGCTGTTGGCTTTTGTGTGCGTTTTCGTGATTGTTTTCGATGAATGTTTTCATGGATTTACTTTCACCGTCTACGCATTTCATATCGAATAACTGAGAGAAAGAGAAGAAGTATGCTGACCAGATATTGGTGCCAATGCAGGTGCTAACGCGGTGAACCTAGGGTGACGTTGCGTGGAAGACCTCTTTCTCTCGGCAATTCACCAACAAGTGAGTGGCTTTGATCCTTCGACGATCCTTGATCTTCGCGCATAACAATGGTAGACTTGTTATTGCGTTCGGTGCTTAATAAAAGATGCCTAGTAATAATATGGGAAAGATAATGAAAGATAAATTATCACATGGCTAGGCTTATGTTGTAAATCGAATGATGCTCGTATGCTATATGAATTGTTTAACAGGTGATGCAAAGACCCAAGTATTGGGCGGTAAGTATATCGGACTTCGGTTCGAAAGAATGAGTTAAACATGAATAGTCCCTTGGTTGGATGAACGAATATACGAGCCTATGGCTCAAAGTAAGATGGTAAGATGGCAAGTTGGAAAGATGGGAAAATGGCAAGATAAAATGAGAACTACGACTATGTGTGGAAGATGCTATTATCATGCATGTCATGTCCCTTATTAGTTAAGTTGCATTGCATGCATGGTCATGGACAACTTGTATACAAGGTAGTTCCTCGAACGGTACTCCGAGGCCACGGAACCGATTCGGCCTAGGAGGAACGCCGTGCTGAAGTAGTAGCACAGTGCTGAAGTAGTAGCACGGTCTTTCGGGAACCTTCCGGATGGGCTAGCTACCCACCGATGAAGGGGAGCCGTCCAACCAAGATGTCCCAGATGGCGTGTAGTCAGTGACCTTCATATAGACAGGTGGCATAGCTAACATTGTCTTATGCAGGCAGAGTAAGTGGTATTCATAAATATGTACAGGGATGGCTATCGACCGTGGGTAAGATTCACCAAATTGGTGATCAATATGAACTGCTTATGTTAGAACAACATGAATTGCTTATGTTTCTAACATCACTGTATGCTTCTTATATTTCTCATCAAATATATGAATTGTTAATGGACCCTAAGGCAAGATAGAAAGAATACAAATCAATAGTGAACATTCATGTAATTTTACTACTGTTGATTTATGGTGAGATTGGTTACGTCCGCTCACCAGTACATATGTGGCAATGTACTGACCCTCGTCTCCACAGGTGCCGGAAACCTAGTGGATAATCATAGACGCTGAAGGCTTGCTGTCCGACTCTTTAGAAGCTTCGTACATCTTGAAGTTTCCACTTGAAGAAGAAGGCATTTTGCTGAAGGTGGTTATTGCCGCATTATTAATAAAGGGATATGATGTATGGAACAAGTTGTATCTCATTTCAATATTTCTGCAATGTTGTAGCCAAGTTTGGCCTTTCATCTCGGCTGTTTGAGCGCCTTATGTTTATGCAATGTAATTTCAAGATATCAATAAAGAACTTATTTCAAATCATATCTGTGTTGCCAAAACTTCTCTATCATCCGCTGCGAATCTCTATTCAAAATGTCTCTTTTATAAAAGGAACACGAGCACGCCTTGTACAAGTGCAATTCCAGACTTGTACGGTATCACGCCTTAGCGAGGACGAACGATTCGGCGTGAATCTAAGCGGAGGCGAACGATTCCCGAATCGGGGCGTGACAATTTTGCCTCCAGAAGTGCAGCCACCCCTGCCCCACCGGGAAGGGCCTTAAGGATATCAATTTGACCCTGGGCGCATTGCCGGGCCAAGACGAAAGAGGTCCCTCTCTCCACAGCAGCTTCTATCCCCCTTTTCAAGTGACGATAAAGCTGTCGACCACGTCCTGTAATGCTTCGTCCAGGACCTCTGTAGAGGACGGCGTCAGAGGAAGCGTGGCCAGCAACATCGGAGGAGTTGTGCTAGAACTTGCCACTAGGGGGGCAACTTCCGAGCAGAACGATGCACGAATAGCGGCTAACTCTTTCTCTGCCACCTGAAGAGCCTGGACACTTGGCAGGGCGGAGAGGTCGACTCTCGGGGCCGCCCGAGCAGAGAAAGACACAAGGACCATCGTCCCCAACCCCGGTTGTCCCATCACCGGACTTGCCAAACTCGAGCCCGCAGGAGGCCCATCAAGACGAGCCGGAAGGGGAAGGGGTTCGCTCCTCTCCGCCAGTGCCCCTTCGGCAGAGTCTGTCTCAACAATGTCCGTCCTCGGCACTGGAGAGGCAGGACCTGCATGTCCATGACAATAATCAATCGACGTGAACCGAAGGATGTGATGATAGAGCAGATAAGCCTCATCGCAAGTTAAGATTCGGCTTATCTTACCAGGAGAGGAGCATGGAGGCTGCAGCTCGTTCACAGCTGGCATGGTCTCCTCCCCCGCGATCTCCAAGTTAAATTCGACCGGCTCCTCTGTCCCAACCACCTCGGAGGGAGAGGCAACTTGATCAACATCATCTTGATGGAATTCAGCAATTTCAGGGGCAGACTCACCAGAGTCCCCGTCATCCCGAGTCACGACCTCGGCGACTTGAGAGTCCTCTTCTTCTGACGCCTACAAGAGGGAAGGAACATGATTAAAATCAAAGCTAGAAGAAAGGAAGAACCGATAGTAACTTATTTACCTCTGATGCGGGGTCAACTTCCTCGCCTCTTTCCTTTATAGTTAGCCCGCGGTGTCTGGTCACAGCCAGTTTTCGGGAGCGAGGAATGTCGCCAACATGAGAAATTTTCCTGCTACGCTTTCGTGCAGGACCGGGCACAACGGATGGCTAATCTACCACCATCTCACCTGGCAAAACAGGCAGTTGATCCGCCCCTACAGCTGCCACCGGAAGGGAAGAGTCATCTCCGTCATGCTCGTCGCCTTCATCATCTGCAGCAGCGGAGTCCGAATCCGGCACTTCGACTCTGTTCTTCCTCTTTCTTGTCTTGGCCCCCTGGGAACCCTCATCCAGGCCGGTACCAACAATAAAACTGACACCCGGGTTAAAACCGATAGGGGGCTTGTTCGCCATGACATGATACAGAGCCGCCATATACAAGATCTCTACTGAGGCCTTAATAGCAGGGACTAAGAAAACGGTATGGGTATGGAATGTATCATAGTAGTGTCAGGCCCTGATGCCGTCTAGAAGGCTACCTTCGAAACCCAGACAAGAGCTGGGACTGTCTAGAAAAAGCTGACTATATCCAAACTGCCGGACAAACCTGCTAGGCAGATAAGGCTCCAGAAAGACAGTATTACGGTTGCGATACACCAGATGAGTGGGGCGGATGTTACGCAGCCACAAAAGCATCTGGCCGTCCAGAAGTTGAGGGGGCCCAATACTGTCGAGATGGACAGCCGCTATTTCCTCATCAGTAAAATGAGGGACAGATACGAAAATGTTGTACATATCTGCCCTCGCCAGCGCCATACGGCAGGCACGCATGGTCTCGAACTCCTAAGACTCATTACGATAGCGGAAGATAAAAGCGTCGTCATCAGTTACGCCGTCTTCAGAGCCCGGTCTCATCAAAGACGGATAATGCATCAACAGCCACCCCATCAGATAATGATAGGGCAGCTCAGTCCGTTCAAAATCTTTTGTTACATCGCGGGCGATGACCTTGGATGTGAAAGTACGAAGGCCATGGTGTATGCTGCACACCATGGCCGGGAGGAGAGCCAGCCTGACTCGCAAAACTAACTTCACAGCCGGAAGGATGAAATTACGACTGATCCTCTCGATAGAACCAGCTCCTCCTGAGACTACACAATTTCACAGCCATATCATCAAGAATCCCGCCAGGAGCGCCTTCTCTGACAGCTCTTGGGTATCCTGATAAAAATAACCAAAAGAGTCGATTTTACTCCCGAATCTATCATTTGTGGCGGCCACCCTCTTAGCCGACAACACTAAGGCTTTAACTGCCTCCCGGGATTGAGGACGTCGGGAAGTAACTTGACTTGAGGCATCCGTCGCGAAGAGATAGCGCACCCAGTCTTTGGTGTGGGAAGCATTCCCTTCCGAGCTGCTTTCCTTTTTGGCCATCTGATGACATGTGCTATAGTGGCACAATATCTCTTGATAAAGAGCCACGAAGCCTGGATACCGTCTTTCCAACTCTTCGAACTCCTCATTCATGGGAGTATACGCCTCAAAGGCTTCGTCCCCCCAAGGAAGCTTGGAGACCGCATGCATTTCGTGAAGCGCAAGCCCCATCTCCCCTACGGGTGTATAGAAGGTTCCCGTACGGCGGTTATACATCTCCAGCAGAGATATAAATAATCTCTTGTTTATGGGCAAGCCGTGGCTGGTGTCCTGAATAGCATGGTAAAGACCGATCTCACACAGAAAGGCCTCATACTTTTGCAAGATCTACATAGACAGATTGGTCCACGAGCGAATAGGATGTATCCAACTAGGGAGCATCAACCGGCCAATGGGATAAGAGCCCTTCCGAGCAAGTTGGTTCATAAAAGTGTCGGTTGTAGAAAACGTAAAATTGGGACCCGGCACATTCAAGAAAGTATCCGGGGCCAATCCCATTACAGAACGGCTGGTGTGCACCTTGCCCGTACACACTGACTTCAGGCTATTGTTATAATAGATGTCTCCCACAAACATCCCACTTCGGGTAGGAGTTAAAGACTCTACATCTTTCGGTCCAGTGGGAGCATATTGAACCAAGATAACGGGAAGTGATGCTCCATTTGGGGGATGCGGGTCGCCATCCCGTTAGAAACAAAACTCCAATTCTCTGACACCTCCAGAACCTGACTGTTCTTCATAGTCAAGGCATCTCCAAAGAAGAACGCGGGCTTCAAGTATTCCCCTTCTAATTTCTCCGAGTTCATCATAGCGTTAAGAAAATAGAAAGGCTGGTTCTTGAGGGCATTCAATCTCGCCGGAGGCTCATCATTCGAAAACTGGTCCGCCATATACCGAACTATATGGTCATACCTATAGCCCAGAGCAGCTTGGGCACTACCTTCCAGGAGTTCTCCAGCAGCATTAACTGGAAAATTCACTGAGGAGAAGACAGAAAAAGATAAGTTAAAAAGACGGACAAAAAGAACTGATGGGCGCTTTCGAGCTTATGCGGCTCCAACTTAACGAAGCCTCATGCGGCTCAGGAGAACACTTATGCGGCTCCAACTTAATGAAGTCTCATGCGACTCAAGTTCAGAAGAACACTTATGCGGCCCCGTTTAGTGCTCTCATAGGGCCCTCAGGGTTCGGATAGGTCCACACAGACAAACATGACAGACAAATTTGTGCGGATCTATGCGGCTCAGCGTAGCTTATGCGGCTTCATTGGCGAAGTGCGTATGCGGTCACAGTGGCTATTTTTTATGCGGATCGCAGCTCGACCATAGGACGAACATGCGGCTCATAAAGGCTCGTGCATAAAACATGCGACGTAGCCATAGCAGTTAGTGTTCTTTAGACTCACATAATGCCCTTACCAGCAATAGGGGGATGGACGTCAGGGTGAGCTGCGGACACGAAGGCCGGTGGAGGAGCAGCCGCATTTGAGGTAGAAGCAGTCTTCTTGCCCTTCGCCGCCACAGTCGACGAAGACGCCGCCTTCTTACCCTTCGCCGCAACGGTCTTCTTAGGAGCCATTAATGATCGAAGAAGAGAAGGACGATCGGGGTAGGGAAGGTTCGAAGTAAAAGAGAAAGTAAAGAAGTTCTCTCTCTTAAACTCATCTTATTTATAGGAGGACAAGAGGGGGGGACACATAGACTAATAACCGCCTCAGAAAAGACAAAACCGACTCCTCGGATTTCGTCCCCTCTCCCATAAAGGAGATTCACCCAGGGCATAAAATCTAAAGATTTAATGAGCCGACCCTTGGGATTTCTCCTAAAGGCGGCACTAAAACGAATTTGAGGCAATTAAAGACATGTACACATGGCAAGGAGTTATGCGGCCCGAAAGTTCCTGCGGCTGATTGACTCAATACGGTTGGGACATCCATGCGGCCGAGACATCCGCGGCTGAGACATCCATGCGGCCGAAACATCCATGCGGCCGAGACATCCATGCGGCTAGGACATTATATGCGACCAGGAGAGTTTATGTATAGCCATGCTTCTTATTCAAAGTATTTCAATTTTACAAATTAAAAACTTTGAAGGGGGTCTTATAGAAGCATGGAAAAGAATAAAGAAAGATCCATGCGGCCAGGGAGCCCCATGCGGCTCAGAGAGTTCATGTGGCTCAAGGATCCATGCGGCTCAAGTGTCTATACGGCTCGATAAATTCCATGCGGCTCAGAGAGGAGCCACGTGGCCTGCAACACTTCTTTCCTTTGTCCTTTACTGCATTAAATGCCTTGACGGCTGACAGCTCTGACGAGGTGGCAGTTCTGACACAAAGATACCATTATGACTCCCTCATAATGACGGACTCCTAGGGAAACGAAGAAAATCTCTGACACGATCCCCCGAGATCCAGAAACTGTCAGACGGCCTTGACACATGAACAGTCGCATGCGGCTCGAGCAGAGACCACCCCATACGGTTCAGGCCGAAGCTGTCTCATGCGGCTCAGACCGAAGCTATCCTATACGGCTCAAGCAGAGGCTACCTTATGCGGCTCACGAGGATTAGCTTCATGCGGCTCACTGAGAAACCACCCATTATGCGGTCGCCAACGCTCATGTGGCTCAGATCATCACCATGCGGTTCAAATGTTCAGGGGCCACTCCCAAGCAGCTTTGACACGTGGCCAGCCTTATGCAGCTCAATGAGGAGCAATCCTCATGCGGCTCAAATTTCCTCAGTGGCTCGCGGTTAAGACACGTGGCATGATAGTGGAACACGTGGCATCAAATCGATCGAAATCCATCAGCAAATTCCAATAAAATATCGGGATCAAATCAGATCATTCGCAATCAAGCAAATCAAGGACACGTGGCGGGAAATCCGAGATTGGAAAATTATGAAGATTTATGTCAATCATCATTAATTACCCACAAAAGATTTGATGCAATCACATTTATTGCTCAAATCTCTTGTATTCAAGATGAACGGCCCAGATCCAGTGATCCTTAGCCGCCGACTTTTAAGAATGGGCAATCATTGCAAACCCTAATGATGCCCCCCACTCTTATAAATAGCAAGGTGCCATTCCCTTACGAAGGAGGAGATTCTCTGATAAAAAGAAAAGAGACACAGAGAGCCAGAGAGCTAGAGAGAGAAAATACAGAGATCAAAAGGAGAGCATTTCTTCACCAATGCCAAGCAGTTCTTCTACAGAGCGAAAGCTGCACCCGATCGTCCAAGGAGTAAGGCAGAGCGGCCGTCGCTTTTCCGAGCCTCTATCGTCATCCTCCAGAATCTAAAATAAATAATTGTACTTAGATTGCTGTACCTAGGTTTTCGTCCCTAGGCTTTCTTTGTACAAGCGAGTTTGTATTGTGAAGTAAAAGTCCAGTCCTCCGATAATTGTTCTGCTCTTTTATATTTTATGGCAAACACGATGGCGACTCTGCTGGAGACAAACTTCTCCATGGCTGAGGAGTTGGTGACGCAATCGGATGCAGCCAAACTTGGCTCCATACAACAGAAGATGGTCGTCCGCTTCGACCAACAAGCGTTTGAAGAAATGCTCTCCGACGGGAGCGCTGGCCCGGTCCAGAAGCAAACCCGCACAGAGAAGGCTCGCAGGGAGTGGAGGCCGAAAATATTTGCTCCTCCCCAAGCCCTGGACGGAGTACTCTCTGCTACCCAAGACGGCGAAGGCGATTCTCATGCGGCCCCACTTCAAGCCATAGAGGACTCTGCTGTCCCCAAGTCCGACAAAGGAAAGCACTACGATACTGGACTTGCAGGGACAATGAGTGATTCTATGCGCCCCAAGAAGAAGCCGAACACTCATGCGGCCAAGACTGCCAGCCGCATGCATGATGCTCATGCGGCTGAAACTGCCAGACGCATGAAGAATGTCTATGCGGCCAGATCCTCCAGCCGTATGGAGAAAGCTCATGCGGCCGAGACTTCCAGCAGCATGAAGAAAGCCTATGCGGCTACAACTGCCAGCCGCATGAAGACTGCTGACTCCAGCCGCATACTGCCTGCTCCTCGCACCTCAGGCTCAGTCTTCGATCGCCTCTCCTATGGTACTGATCTCTTGTGCTCCCAATAAGACATGTCTGATTCTCTCCAGCACCACTTAGACTCTTCCTACTATGTGCCCTTACGCACTAGAGTGAAGAAGTCTAGGGCAGCACGAGCTTGGCAAGCTCGGTCCGCTGATCCGACCTCTGACCATCCGAACGCTCCGTATACTGTTATGCGGGCCTCTGATGGGAAGTTGTACAGAACCACTCGAGTCCAGCCCCCGGTGGCAAACGGACGAAGTGGTTCCCAAAAGTCTTCCAAAATCCAGGGAGCAAACATGGTCGATCCGGACCCATCTGACTTGCGTGAGGCCATCCTCCACAAACGCAAGGAAAGAGAAGCTGTCCCAGGGTACAAAGAGTCCTCCCACGGACGTCACTGCACCCAAATCATTGTCAACTTCTGTTGCAACAACGCGACAGCAAGAGAAGACCGGCAATCCGTTTTCCAAAGGCTGCAACGACCCAGCTCAGAGGACGAAGCGCCTCCCATCGCATCTTGCAACTCCACTCAGAAAATTCCCGCTGATGGGAGAGGGAAGAACATAAACGTTTCCAGCCCGAAAATTTTAACCACTGCGGCTAAGAAACTGCCGTCTAAACGGCTGTCCACCACCGGAGTATTCCAAGGCACCCGTTCGAAGACGAAATCTGCTACAGCCGGAGATTCGTCATCCGCACCGCTGAGGGTTACTGAAACAGGGGGTAGCATTCCTCAGAACATCCACGATAATCCGATGTTCTAAGGAGATGAGCCCGAGGATACAACAAATGCTGACGTCCCCGAGGACGTCCACGACTCTCAAGACGAAGCAAGCTCCGAAGTTGGGGGTACTATTCCTTCTGAGTCCAAACCAGAGGAGAACATTCCCACATATCCCGATGACTTCTCAGTACATGGGTATGACTCGGAGGATACGTTCTCCATCGTCCCATCCGTCTCCCCCCATGTAAGGACGGTGTTCATGACAGACAGCAACCAAGGTGGTTCCAGTGATCGCCAACGCATCGAAACTCTGGAAGCCATACTGTATGCCTTGGTCAAGTCTGTAGACGAGATCAAAGCGGCCCTTCCAACTCTGCAAGGAGGGACGCTTGGCCAAACAAGCGCGGGTCCTGCGGTCAATACGGACTCGAATTCAGCGGCACCGAATCCGGACAACAATCCTCCTGAAATAACGGCCCCCACTGCTGTGGATGAGGCCCGAGAAGCGAGAAGAGAGGTCCAGGAGCTCCGAGCCATGTTTCACGCTCGAGAAAACTCTCAAGACCTCAGAATACGGTAACCGTACCCTGCTGCATGGAGGGATGTCCCCTTTCCGCCAAGATATAAGCCGTTCAACATCAACCCTTATGATGGCAAGACCTCCGCAAGTCGGTACATCACTTACTTCGAGGTCACCACCGACCATCTGCCCCATGACGATGCCATCCTCACACGATTATTCATTGGGGCATTGGAAGGAGTCGCCTTCGACTGGTATCGCAACCTGCCAGACAACTGCATCCACTCCTTCGCTGGCTTCAAGCGCATGTTCTTGGAGAGGTTCTACGAAGTAGGGCAGGACATCACAATGTCCACCCTCATGGACGTCGTCCAAGGGGAGAAAGAGCTGACAAGGAACTATATCGAGCGGTTTTGTCAAACCGCAATAAAGTTGCCGTCTGGAAATCCGGATTCCTCCTTGATTAAAATTTGCCAAAAGAGATTGCTCCCAACAATCAGTCTCTGGATGGGCGAAAGTCAATTTAAGGACTGGAAGACATTCATCATCAGTGCCACTAGTGCCAAAGAACGGTTGAAGAAGGCTCGCCAACTGGGGTTGCACATCTCGGACGGAGAGAACAAGGGCAAGCGTCCTAATACCAATAACGACAATGAGGGTAGCCCCTCCAATAATCGGGACAACAGGGGTAAGCCAGCTATGGTGGCCGACACAGCCCAGAAACCTGAGTCAAAACCAGCAGACAAACAATGGCCGCAAATAACCTACTCCTTCGAGGACGGCCACGTCAAGCCCATCTTGGACATGCTTATACAAGGAGACAGAATTCAGCTCCCTCCACCAAGACGGAAACCTCGGCCGACAGAAATGGAGAGCCCGAATTACTGTCATTATCACCGCTACGTCCACCATGCTACGCACGACTGCTAACAACTGAAGCGATACATCCAGCATCTCATCGATTCGAATGCTCTGGCCATCGATTTCGAGGAGGTAACCGTGGCGGCCAACATGGTGTCCGTACAATTCGGCAGCTTCCCTCCAACAGAGACTCAAGACGGGGTGGTACCCATCCCTCTGGCGACAATAGAGATTGCTAATCTTCCACCTCCTCGGGATCAGGCTGCTAGTCTAGTGCCCCTCACCACATTACGGGAGGAGATCATGTGGGTCCATCCGGACCTGGTACTTGAAGTGACTCAGTCCACACCACCTCCCACTCGTATGAAGAAGGGTGGAAAAGTCAGATCATGCCGCACAATCTCGACGGATGTCGAAGAAGTCACGGCTGAAATGAATCTGTGTATCAGTTCTATCTATCAGCAGAAAAATTCATGACAGTGTACTGATAATGAACATGTAAATCGTGTATAGTGTATCCAGTTTTAATCGACTGATAAGAAACTATAAGCATGAAGATATTGTAAATCATATTGGTAAGGTATACTTGCCTGGAGTTGTCCAAACTGTGCTGAGACAGCAGTACCAAAGTCTATCCCACTATCCATGAGCCATTGAACCATACTCCATGCAGATATCTATCAACAAAATCACAAAACAAATATATTTCACACACTAAAGTACGTGTATAACTCATAACTCCCACCTAGAGAACTTGGGTTGTTCTAGTCACCTATTACCCTTTATTATCTAAGACACTTGTAATCATATAGTCTAGAACTAGGTCACACGAGTCTCCAAAATCAGTATTTGTTAATAAGATGAATTGCAAGTTATAGGTTTAAAGTATCAAGTTTGCACCTCATTATTCGTACAACGGAACCTATGACACGCAAATCGAGACAAGATGATCAACCGCATGGTTAACAATCTTATCTTGACGATCCATATGGTCACCTAGTCAATTTCAGCGATATGAGATCACTGGAATCGACTGATCTCAGTTTCGACGCACGGATTCCGAAATACGAACATAAACTTGAATTAATTATAAGTAATGGTAATACATAAAAGAAATATCTACAAACGTCGTTAGATGGTGAAACATAGGGGTGAGCAATTAACGATTTTAAACAGTAAACCGAACTGAACCGAACTGAAACAGACATTCGGTTCGGTTTAATTTAAATAGGTTCGATTCTCGGTTTAAATAAAGAGTAAGTTCGGTTTAATGGTTCGGGTATCGGTTTTTGGGTTTGGTTACCGAACCGAACCGAAGCCGGAATTAGTATTTTGAGATTACTATTTGACCCTCCCTGTATGTATAAATTCCTCTCTCCTCATTTCATTTCCTGCCGCCTTTGACCGCTTCTGAGGAGAGAGGCTCCGGAGTACTATAGATTAAGAATGTTGGTTAAGAAATTTTAAACCTTTCTCACGAGTCCAGGATGGTCACCTTTGATTTTTATAAAATTCGGCTGGGCATTTCCTGTCGCCTTTGAGCCGCCTTTGACCCGAACTGTTAAATTCGGTTCGGGTCGGTTCGGTTTTTATAAATACGGTTCGGTTTTCGGTTTTGTAAATTTTAATTTTCCAGAATGGTCAAATTAGCTAGGATAGCCTATCCATAAGTCTAATTTGGACACAGAAACAAAAATATAATTTTGTGTTAAAACGATATCCGTCGTTGGACCCGCTTTTGTACCAAAAAATGTGCCAGGATAAAACTCATCTAAACCTAGCAAATTATATGTCCACGAGTTCAGAATGACGATACGAACCAAACGGTATATCTGGAATTGGATTCTGATAAGCCGATCTCAAAATGACCCGTTAACACAGACGCTGGAACCCGATTTGCACGAAAATGCGTGTCGGCGCCAAAGTCCACTAAATCTAGCAAAATGTATGTCAATGAGTTTATAATGACGATACAGACCCAACAGTATATCCGGAATTGGATTCCGATGAGCCGATCAAAAAATGACCCGTTGACCCGGATTGTGGGACCCGATTTACACGAAAATATGTGACGGAGCCAAAGTCTACTAAATGTAGCAAAATATATGTCAACGAGTTTAGAATGACGATACGGACCACACGGTATATCTGGAATTGGATTCCGATGAGACGATCTCAAAATGACCCGTTAACTCATTCCTTGTGGACTCCCCTTATCGTCTATGTTATTTGAACTCTCTTCGAAGAAGTGGCCGACGGTGTTCCCTTCTTTATATCGTCATATACTTTCCTACCGTTACTGAACAAAGAAAATCGTTGTAACTATGCAGCCTGCACCGATAATTAGTTCTACAAAAGTCTGACATTAACACTGTGTTTGGGAAGTTTTGTGGGGAGGGGAAGGAAAATTTGAGGGGAAGGAAAATGGAGGAGTAAAATAAAAGCAAAGTTAATTTTTCCTTCCTTTGTTTGGATGGAAAAAGGTAGGAGAAGAAAAAGTTTAAAAATAATTTATTATTTGTTTATGGATAGAATTATAATTACTATTTAGTCTTTGGTATTCTCAAATGATCATTTATCATTACCTTTTTGAGGGGGTGATGGGGTAAATTCACTCAAATTTTTCTCATCTCTCCATTTTTCTCCCACTTTTGGGAGAAAAAAATTTTAGTGGGACCCACCCACTTTTTCCCCTCAAATTTTCCTCCCTCATTTTCTCTCCTCCTTTCCAAACACCACCACTTTTAATTTTCCTCTCAACTTTTTCCTTCCTCCCATTTTCCACTCTTCCCAAACAGTACCTAAGGGAGGGCTATTGGTACGCGATTTTTTTATTATTTCCGAACAAATATAGGATGGAAAATCTATTGCTATATTTAGTTCAGGTTATAAAATTTTATTTTTTGAAATTGTGAATACCTTGGTAAGAAATTTGTCCACAAAATATGGGAATCTAATCTCTTAATAATATATGGATTTTTTTTTCCCATGTAAAAAAATGTATTTTTTCTCATTTTTTTATTTTTTTCAATTTTTTTTTCATTTGTATCATATTTTCCACTTTTAGAATTTTTTTCAGTTTTTTTTCATCTATTTTTTTTTTTTTCACTTTTTCACTTTTTAAATTTCTTTCATTTTTTATTTTTTTTTCATTTTTTTTTTCATTTTTCCATATTTGTCATTTTAAATTTTTGTCCTTTTTTACTTTTTAGAATGTTTTTTTAGTTTATCTCATGTTTTTAAGGATGACTTTTTTGGTATGTTTTCAAAATTTTTTATCTTTTTCATATATTTTGTTTTTTTTTTCTTTTTTGGTATTTTAATATTTAAGAATTTTTTGGGTTTTTTCTTTTATTTTTATTTTTTTAATTTATTTCTTGAGAATGTTCTTTGTTTTTTTTTTTTTTTTTTGTAAAGAATGATTTGTTTGGTTTTTTCCAATTCTTTCATATTTTTTAAGACTTTTTTTTTTAGTTTCATTTTTCTTTTTTATTTTATTTTATTTCTGAACTTATTTTTATATTCACCAAACATGAAAAATATAATTTTTCAAAAATAATTAAAAATATTTGGTTTCCAAAAATATAGAATTCCATAAGTGAGAATGTGACTATTTTGTATTTCAAACTAAGAGCATCTCCAACCCTATTGTGAGTTTGAAAAAAATGGCTGCCACATATGAATGACAACCATTTTTTCAAAAGTACTTCTCCAAAGCAAATGCGAAATAAAGTGTGGAGTTGACATGGCAATGACATAGCAAAGACAATGTGAAGTTGGTTGTATAGATCTAGACAATGCACTTCACAATGTCTTTATGTCCACATCATCATTTGTGAATAAAAATATTTATAAAAAGAAGTAGAAAAGTAAAAGTTGTCTTGGAAGTTGTAAAAAATTATTTTGTATTGTTTTCTCAATACTTTTGCATTGGAGATGACTTTTTAAACTCATTGTCATTTGTGAATATAATCTTGCCACATATACAAGACATTGTCTTGTGTCTCATGCCACCTAAAATTCACAACACAAAATAAGACAATAGGGTTGGAGATGCTCTAAGCAGGGCGACATAGTGAAATTAGGTTTGAATTGCCCTAAACTCTCTTAGATGGATCCAAAGAGCATTAATTAGATAGCTTACCGAAATTAGACCTACCATTGCCAACCATACTCATCCATTAAGGATTCATACACATACAAGATGATTTTTAGCAATTCGGCAAATAAATAAAAAAATTCTAAACGACAAAATTATGAGGATAAATCAACGCACTACAAGTAAAATACGTTAAAAAAATATAGTCAAATATTCGTCAAATGAAAATATTGAGCTTATAAACTTTACATTTTTAAACATGTTGTTAAATTTGATTAATTAAACAAATTTTCTGTCAAATTTTTCAATAATTCATACGGTACTTGTTTAAAATTTTATATGCTTAAAATTTACATACTAAATCAAAACTTTCAAAATTTGTGTATTATATTCGTCAAATGAAAGTAAGTATTATACGCCGGGGCGGATCCAGTTTACCCCATGCAACACATAGATCCGCCTCTGATTATACGTTTCTAAAAATACGTTAAATGTGTATAATACGAGTTTTATTCGGATGATCGCTAACAAGGCACACCATTGAGTCACCGGAGTTAAGGTAACTCCATACTGCGTCATATATTTAATATAAATATTAGAAATTATTCACTAAGCTGGACTTATCATCACAGAAGTCCGAGACAATCTTTCAAAATAGAACCCTCATATATTGCGTGAAAAAAAAAAATGTAAACTAAAAGTATATATAACCAAAAAATTAATAGTACTACCAAATATTGAAGACATCTAGTGTAGAAGCCTAACATGATAAACAGGACCGACGTAAGAATTTAAGAGAGGGATGTCAACCTTAAATGTTAAAAAAAATAAAATAATCATGGCTTAGTATGTAAGCACTTGTCTCTTACTGTTTCTTTCCCCAGTATATGTAGTAATAACAAAAAAAATATAGTTTTTTTTTCCAGTGTAATCATATTATCCCACTTGTTCCTTACTATGTCCGTCACTGATGATAACCACCGCACCACAATTATTTTATGTTAGGGGTGGCCCACGGTATATACTAGTTATATTTTACATACGTCCATGTTGGTGGTCCCTTTAATCTTTGAGGACATGGGCCGTCGTTCGATATGCTTGATGGGCATGGAGACGAGGAGGGCTGTTCCAGGCTGTCACTGCATGCACTCATCCATGTGCCATCGAATAGGAGTGGACAAGGTGCACGACGATGAGTCCGATGAGTCCGACTCACTGAACAATTTTGGAAATTAAATGGATTGTTCAAGTACGACATTATTTATTACTCTGTTCTTCTTTTTCTCCAAGTGCAGTTGAAAGATGGAACGGAGCCTGGCCGCCTTCTTCCAACCGTAGCTATCTTTTTCCGTGATCTGTACAGCCAGCCACCTTTAATGGCGTTCGTTATCTGCGGCATCTCACCGGCATCGATACAGACTCTCAACCAATTTCATAATGTTATTATTATTATTATTATTAGTTAGGCAGTCCATCTCAATTTGGAGATATCGGAATAGTAATACTAAAATAAATAAATAAAATCCAAGAGTTCATAAGTCTATACACAAAGTTAAAGTTAACATCATGGTCCAGCACCAGAAATATTCTACTTTGATCTCCTTAATTCTTTCCCTAATATAGGAGAGTTGAGTGCAATGAAGATGATTTTAACTAGTTTAATGCATATCTTTGGGGTCCTTTTTTTTTAAATCCATCTCTATATCAAAAATATATAAAATTAACTTATCTATCTCTATTTTTTAAAGTTAATAAATAAATTCTTCACTATTTAAAAAATTAACTTTTGATTATGATTATGATTATGATTATGATTAAATTTAACATTAACATTAACTTTAGTAATTAAAATTAAATTGAAACTAATGTTAAAATTTAAATTTAAAATTAATATCAACATTAATATTAAGATTAACATTAAACTTAATATTTGAAATACAATTTCTAAAGGTACGTTTATTTCTAAAGATATATTGTTATTTAAAATATCTATCTCCATTTTAAAAAATAAAATAAATAATTTATCTATCTCTATTTTTAAAAATAGATAAATTTTTCTTTGTTTAAAAATAAATTAATAGATAAGCCTTATTTCTTAAGAAAGAGTTTGTTTTTAAAAAGGGAGATTAAAAATTTTAAAGATAAAGAAATTTAGAAGAGAAACATACGTATATTTTTATGTCCTGATATCTTTGCGTTTTCTTTTGGATCCGTACGAAATTAGAAGAGAAACATACGTATATTTTTGTCACGTCCCACTTCCCAAATGGAATGGTGACGTCATACACATCCCCAGGCTACGCGCCGAAAGTCCGCGATTGTCGCCCGTAAACATCAGCAAAAATGGAAAATGCCAGAGATTACAACTTATTATACATATGGAGATTGTTATACAGGACTTCATCACAATACTTCTACAAACTTATTACAAAAGAAATAACTAGCAAGTTGTCCAGACGATTATTCCTCGTCGTACTGCGGCGTTACTTCAGCGGAGACGTCCTCTTCTTCACCTAGTGAACAATACTAGGTCGTTTTAGAAAACGACAAGCAAGTCCTCGGTCAAGGACGGTAAAGTATGCAAAAGAAAGATGCAGTTCTTCAAAAGAAAGAAATATGCCAACTAGCACTATTATATGTGTTTACTTCACAAAAATCAAGGAAATGTAAATGACATCCTACTCCATAGATTGTAAGATATTCTGAGCTTCCCTTGAGCTCTCAGTAGGATTTTGCTTCCCTTGAGCAATCAAGAAACTACCTACCTTTGATAGGTGGAGTTATTTGCTGGAGTAAGATGAAATTTAGTAGACTAAATGCAATGCAATTTTGAGAACAGTACTCTGAATTAATTCCCTAAATAATTCCCGTGAACAATCCCGTTAACCTGGGATCAGGCTGTGATTTCGGAGCCTCCCTTGGGCTAAAACCAATCTATTCGATGTTACTGTCGGAATAGAAGTAGCAGGACAGGAGCCTCTCTTGGGCTAGTACTTATATAGAAGTACTCATCAGGATATTCAGGAATTGCTGATCAGCCTTTTTATGGTTATTATGTTACGGGATATCTAGGGATATTCAGTTGTCCTCCCCACCCAATGATTCTAAAATTTCCGAAAATCAGAAATTTGTCTATCTCCTAAATTTTTCAAAAATTTCGACAGAGTCTCCTTTGTATTTAGGAGCTCCGACAATTTACAAAACATGATATAAAGAGATATATGGGCTCGCCGACCCCTTCGGTGGAGCAACCCTCAACACCGGAACCACGCATTTAATATCCGGGTACGCCGACCCCTTCGGTGGAGCAACTCTCAACACCGGAACCACGCAGTTGTATAATGTGTATACTTAATTAAAGGAACCTTTACCTTGGCAAGCAAGCAAGCAAGCAAACAATTTTTACCTTTTTCCTTTAGCAAGCAAGCAAGTAATCATGCATTTAAATTTATTGTTCGACAGTTGCTTTATGATAAGCTAGTCATTTAAGAAATAAAATTGTCAGTACTCAATAATAATAAAGTATGAATCTCTCACATGATAATGCATGCTATGAAAATTTATACGACTTGAGGTCTTAGCTAGACTTGATCTAAGGTTTCAACTCTAACTTATACTAGCCATTATCGAAGTTGACTTCTTGATGATGAAAAAGGGGTTAAATTTTGAATAATCATAGATGCAGGGTTACCATAACATATGGGTACCTATAAACACACATTCTAACTAATTAATCAAGCTGGAACGGGTTAATTTAGCACAACTCTACTTATGGACAGAATAATAATAAAAAAGATATACTAAAACTAAAATTAACTCTCATTTACACATGCCATGTTAAAACAAATCATGCGTATGGGTTTCCCCCTTGAGTATATGGGTAGTAACCCTAAAGTACGTTAAGACTTATAGGTGTCCATGACAATTTTGTGTATACGAATTTGTATCAACTACGTAATATTAGATGCTTGGGTTGAGTCAGCAGGATATTGCAAAAAAGGAAGTAAAACCTTTTTACACGTCCAATATGTAACTTGGTTTTCTTATGATAATCTAGGTTGAATTTCTACGTTGTACCGATACCTATGATTTTACAAGTCATAATTCTTTGATTGCACATATTAAGCCAAATTTATATGAATACACAACAATAATTATACCAAGTATCCATAAATAGAGTCCTACACATTTTTATACTCATAAATCCAATTAATTTCTAAAATGACAAACTTTGTCATTTATTTCTATAAATTCCAGAATTAATAATAACAATATTAATCCCAAAGAACACAATAATTCCTAAAAGAAATTTTCGAGAGGAAATTGATTAAAGGAGTGAAGAGAGAAGGAGGACTTGCCTTGGGTTGGAGATGACCTAGACTTTTCTTCCACAACTCCTAAATTAAACCCCACAACAAGAGAGTTTTGTTAGCAACTCTAACCTAGGTTTAAGTTAGAGAAGAAAAATAGAGATTGGGGAAGAAGAATAGGGATTTAGAATTTTTACCTAGGTTTTCTTTGGATTTGGAAGTGGAAGAGGAGGAAGATGAAGTTGAGGAGGAGGTGGAAGTGGAGAGGAGGTGGCCGGAGGGGCTGGCGAGCGGCGCTGGCGGCGGCGGCGGGCGAGCACAGCGGCGGCAGCAGCAAGGCAGGAGCGGCAGCGGCAGCAGGAGGCTTGGGGGGGGTCGGGTAGTGTGGGTGTGTGTGTTTGTTTGGTTTTTTTTTTTTTTTTCTTTTTCTTTTTCTTGGTCATGAAGTGTGTGTGTATACATATATATATATGGGAGAGTGTAGGGGGTGAGGTGTCCCCTCTCCCATCCCTTTGTAGGGACACCTAGCACCCCCCCCCCCTAGGGCTAGGGTTATGGGTAGGGTGTAGGGTTAGGGTTAGGGTTAAGGCTAGGGCTAGGGTTAAGGTGTAGGGACACAACATGACAAAACAAAAACAAAAAAAAATCTAATCCACAAGATAAGTTAACACAAGACAATAACAAATAATAATAATAATAATAATAATAATAATAATAATAATAATATTTTGAGTGTGACAAGTCTACCCTCCTTAGAAAAATTCCGTCCTCGGAATTTGAAATAATTAGACTAGCAATATGGTTACTGACCTGTCTTAGGGAATAAATACGGGTATTGCTTCCGCATGTCTTCTTCCTTCTCCCAAGTTGAATCTCCAGGAGAATCCCTGCTCCACGCAACTCGTACTAACGGAATGACCCGATTGCGGAGTATCTTATCTCTTCGATCCAAGATCCCAACGTGTCTCTGTTCTATCCGGAGTGTAGGCCCGATGGTGATTTCTGAATGATCGAGTATATGGCTCGTGTCCGGCACATATCTTCGTAGCTGGGAAACATGGAATACATTGTAAACTCCTTCTAGTGCTGGCGGCAAGGCGAGTCGATATGACACATTCCCAACTTTCTCCAGGATGTCGAATGGTCCAATATATCTGGGACTTAGCTTTCCTCTGGTCCCGAATCTGATGGTTCCCTTAGTTGGTAAAATTTTCAGAAATACATGTTCTCCGGGTTGAAACTCCAATATTCTTCGGTGCTTATCCGCCCACATCTTCTGCCTGTCCTGAGCTGCTTGCAGGTGACTTCTTATTGCTTTGATGATATCCACAGTTTCGTTACTAATTCTGGCCCCAACAATTGTCTTTCTCCTACGTCGGTCCAGCATACCGGCGATCTGCACTTCCTACCATATAGTGCTTCAAAAGGAGCCATTTTGATACTATCATGATAACTGTTGTTATATGAAAATTCTACCAAATATAGATGATCATCCCATGCTCCTCCAAAATCTAAAGTACACGCTCTCAGCATGTCTTCTAAGGTCTGAATAGTTCTTTCAGACTGGCCGTCTGTTTGGGGATGGTAGGCGGAGCTAAATTTCAATTTAGTGCCAAGACTTTCTTGCAAGCTTTTCCAGAAATGTGAAGTAAATCTGGTATCTCTATCCGATACTATACTCACTGGCACTCCATGCTGGCTAACAATCTGTCTCATGTACATTTCGGCCAGGACCTCCGTTGACTGTCCAACTCGAAAGGGCAGAAAACGAGCGGACTTGGTAAGTCTGTCTACAATGACCCAAATAGCATTATTACCCCTTTGGGTCCTAGGCAATCCTGTCACGAAATCCATGGTGAGGTGCTCCCATTTCCATTCGGGTATGGGTAACGGCTGGAGAAGTCCTGTTGTCCTTTGATGCTCCGCTTTTACTTGTTGACAGACAAGACATCTTGATACAAATCTGGCGACTTCTCTCTTCATCCCGTGCCACCAAAATGTTTGTCTCAAATCTTTGTACATCTTAGTGCTGCCCGGATGAATGGAATATTGTGAGTTGTGGGCTTCTGACATAACCTCTGTTCTTAAATCTCCACTGGGCACACATAATCGATCTCCGAATCTTAATGATCCGTCCGGATGCTTCCTTATCCCGGTCTGGAGTCCCTCTTCTGTTTGTTTCCAGATTTTCTGAAGTTTTGAATCATTCTGTTGAGCTTCCTTAATTCTATCTATTAAGGAGGACTGTACTTGCAAGTTTTGCCACATTCCTTCGGTTAGTGGGCGTATCACTTCAATTCCCATTTTTCTCAAATCCTCAAGGATTTCTTTGGGTGTATTCATAAAGAAAGCTTCGGGTCTTCTACTTAAGGCATCAGCCACCTTATTAGCTTTGCCCGGATGATAGGTCAGCTCCATGTCAAAATCCTTCAGTAACTCCAACCACCTTCTCTGTCTCATATTAATCTCCTTTTGTGTGAAGACATATTTTAGGCTCTTGTGGTCTGTGTATATTTTGATTCTTTCTCCATATAAATAGTGTCTCCACAACTTGAGTGCGAATACTACCGCTGCGAGTTCAAGATCATGAGTTGGGTAATTCCTTTCATGCGTCTTTAATTGTCGGGATGCATAGGCTATGACTCTCCCGTGCTGCATCAGTACACATCCTAAACCTTTACCTGATGCATCACTATATATCTCATATCCACCTGAACCAGAGGGTAATGCTAGTATTGGAGCTGTAATTAATCTTTTCTTCAGCTCGTCAAATGCTGCTTGACATTTCTCCGTCCAATTAAATTTCTCTTCCTTCCGGGTAAGACGGGTTAAAGGTTCTGCAATTCTTGAAAAGTTTTCTACAAATCTCCGATAATAGCCAGCCAATCCTAAGAAGCTTCTGATTTCTGCTACTGACTTAGGTGTTGGCCAAGACTTAACTGCTTCTACTTTCTTTGGATCTACCGAGATGCCTTCTCCACTGACAATATGTCCTAGAAATGGTATTTGGTCCAACCAAAATTCACATTTACTAAGCTTAGCATACAATTGTTCTTCCCGCAGAGTTTGCAATACTATCCTCAAATGTCTTTCATGCTCCTCTTCACTTTTGGAGTATACAAGGATGTCATCAATAAATACAATCACAAATTTATCCAGATATTGATAAAATATTCGATTCATCAGGTCCATAAATATAGCGGGTGCATTTGTCAACCCGAATGGCATAACTAAGAATTCGTAATGCCCATACCGAGTTCTAAATGCAGTCTTTGGGATGTCTTCCTTTTTCACCTTTACCTGATGATATCCGGATCTCAAATCAATTTTTGAAAATACCCTTGCCTCTCCTAACTGATCAAACAGTTGATCGATCCTAGGTAAGGGATATTTATTCTTGATGGTAACCTCATTCAAAGCCCTATAGTCAATCACCAGGCGTAGGGTACTATCTTTCTTTTTCACAAATAATACTGGTGTACCCCATGGTGAAGCGCTAGGCTGGATAAACCCTTTTGACAATAACTCCTTTATCTGTTTATTTAACTCAACTAGCTCCTCTTTGTTCATTGGGTATATCTTCTTGGCTATGGGTGCAGCTCCTGGTATTAAATCTATAGAAAATTCCACGGCTCTGTCTGGGGGTAGCCCCGGTAATTCTTCTGGGAACACATCCTTGAATTCTTCTACTACCCTTGGAAATGATTGCTCTGCTACTCCTTGCAGCAGTACTGGTAATTCAAATTTCTCTAGCTCCTCTGCATTGAACTCATTTTGGTCTCTTGCAAATTCATAAGACTCGCCGTCAGGGAGTTGGAATGAAATTTTCCCCTGACCGCAGTCTATATTGGCTAATGTTGCAGTTAGCCAATCCATACCCAATATTATATCATAATTGCTTGTTGGAAAGATAAGCAATCGGGTACGAAAAGCTCCTCCACCCAATTTAATGGGACATCTACGACATACTCGACTGACTTCTACTACTCCATTACCGGTGAGTACTTTCAGTGATTTAGGCAGAGGTTGTGATTCTATTTCACGTTGTGATATAAAAGAAGATGCTATAAATGAATGGGTAGCCCCGGAATCAAATAATACTGAAGCTGGGTATGAAGAAACTAAAATAGTACCTGAAACTACTTCTCCAGGGATACTCGCATCTTCAGTTCCCATTATGAATGCTTGCCCTTGCCTATTCCTTTTTTTGTTATTATTTTGAGCTTGAGCTGCCCGTTGTGCTTGTTGAAACTGATAAGCCTGAGGGGCATAGGGCAGCCTTTGCTGATTTCCATAAGCCATTCCTGCTTGCGCTGTTGGTGCCTGTATCATTGGTCGAGGTTGGTTTCCCTGAACTGGAGGTCGGTATCCTTGAGTGAAACCTTGTGTCCTTGCTCCATTCGCAGGCGGCTGAGGACATTGACTGATTGGATGATTTGCTCCACATCTCAAACAAAGCCCCAATCTTCTCCTACATACACTCTTTTTATGTCCTGGCTTCTGGCAGAAATCACAGATAAGAAATTTGTCTGAGTTGCCATTCTGAGGACGCTTAGGTGGTCCTTGCCAGTGATTCTTGTTAGAGGATGATCCTTCCTCAAAAGTTCTCTTGGGTTGTGATGACCGGAAAGGTTGCTCCTCTTTCAGGATTCTCTCCTGGTCTCGAGCAGCTTCTGTTACCTCAGAAAAGGTCTGGCATCGGTAGGACGCGACCCTGCTTTTCAATTGGGTCCCGAGCCCTTCCAGGAACCTAGAAATTTTTGTTTCTTCGTCGGCTATCATGTTAGGAGCAAATCGACTGAGTCTGGAAAACTCTACAGCATATTCATCGACGGTGCGTCTTCCTTGTTTAAGATAGTTGAATTGCCGCTCTAACTCTATTCGTGCTGATTTAGGATAGAATCTTTCTTCAAACTTCTTCTTGAATTCTGCCCATGTCATAACTCCATCGGAATCTTCTGGGTACTCAGCACTCCACCAGTATCCAGCGATATCTTCTAGCTGGATGCGGATTGCTGGCACCATTTCTTCGGTTTTGAGCTTTGCGGCCTTCATTAAGCCTTCAATGGTTTTCAACCATTGACCCGCTTCTATTGCATTTTCAGTTCCATTGAACTTAGGTGGCTTAAGATCTCGAAAATCTTTTAGGGTTCCTTCTTCTGTTTTCTTGGAGTTCTGCATTTGTTCCAATATGGTTGTATTGGCAACATGGGCTGCATTGGCCTGCTGATTATGGGATTCCAATAATTGCTGGAATAATCGAAACATATCGGCCACAGTTGGTTCTTGAGGGGACGGAGTACTTGACTGACCGTGGTTGTCCATATCCTGAGAAAACGCAATTCTTAGGGAAGTATTTAACTCGAAATTTCCAACAAGAGTGTATCATAAAACTTCGTACATATATATATTCATTCATTAAAATGAGAGTAATTACAAAATGGTGCTCCTTACTCTCATTTTTCATTTACATACATTCTTGCTACTTAGTTACTCATGTCACCCATCATTCCAAAACGCGACATGGTAAACTATTCTACTTCATATAAGTACATATCTGCAGATGCCAAAATACAAGGAAAGGACTCCTTCTTCACTATGTACAGGGCTAAGACATCTTATGCTACGGCTTCAATAAGCTCCCTCCCTTCAGCAAGGATCTCTACTTCTGTATATATCCTCTCAAAGTCATCCATGGTGCCTTCGTAGCCGTGCAATCCGACATAGATGCGGTTCGGGTCTCGGACATAAAGACAGTAGGTGATGTACTCAAAGTACACTTTAGCGCCATCCTCCACATCTCGTACCATAGGACGCCTGACTCCATAGAATATTTGGTAGACGTGAATGTCATACCAGTCGGGTGCGTTCCATAGTATCCTGGCATAGCGTTGGTATAGGTACAAGGTGTACTCGCTTCCATCCCATTCCAAACTGGGTATAAACAGGTCCATATCCTTGATATCCTATGTAAGAATTTCTTATAAGGAACATAAGGAGAAAAAGCATATTTTATTTATTTATAGAACAATATGCCCTTGGCTTACATACATACTTGGTCACATTCTACCTACATGCAGATATATCTTACATTTCATTCATCCTAGCTATATACACATACTTATCATCTATAGATACTAGGGATCTAAGTCCATATTTCCCTACTTACTTACATTCTTACTACATATATTACATACATTCCACATACATATATGCTTGAGGATCTAAATCCACATCTTCCTGATGTTGTGCACTATTGCGTTTGGATGAGTTTGCAGCCATTCTTCCAAGGTACCATTGCGATCAGTCTTTGGGCCTTTGGTGGGTTCTGCCTTTATCAGGACATAATAATGTACCGAGTTGTAATACTCCTTCCTTTCATCATCTATGTCTGACACTACTGGATATTTCAATTCGTAGTGTACTCCATAGGCTTCGATCATTCCTTTACGCGCTACGTGCCACATCTTCCTTACAAATGCATAATACTCGTCTAGGCTGTGACTATCATTTCCTAGTCTTGCGAAGGGTGCAAACCGAGGCATGACCTAGATTGAAAAATAAAAAAAATATTTCTTCCTTAGGTTAGTAACTCTTTAGTAGGATTTAAGATCTAGACAGGAAAGAGGAATTTGTAAGGAAAATGCTACCAACTATTTATCTACCTTACTTAAGGATTTCTAAGATATGATTGGAAATCAAAGTTTTCTATCTGAGTATAAAACCTACGTCTAGACCTAAGGTCCGTTCTGGATTTTCCATTTTCGCTGACCTGCATGGGCCACCACTAAAAGACGTGTCACGTCCCACTTCCCAAATGGAATGGTGACGTCATACACATCCCCAGGCTACGCGCCGAAAGTCCGCGATTGTCGCCCGTAAACATCAGCAAAAATAGAAAATGCCAGAGATTACAACTTATTATACATATGGAGATTGTTATACAGGACTTCATCACAATACTTCTACAAACTTATTACAAAAGAAATAACTAGCAAGTTGTCCAGACGATTATTCCTCGTCGTACTGCGGCGTTACTTCAGCGGAGACGTCCTCTTCTTCACCTAGTGAACAATACTAGGTCGTTTTAGAAAACGACAAGCAAGTCCTCGGTCAAGGACGGTAAAGTATGCAAAAGAAAGATACAGTTCTTCAAAAGAAAGAAATATGCCAACTAGCACTATTATATGTGTTTACTTCACAAAAATCAAGGAAATGTAAATGACATCCTACTCCATAGATTGTAAGATATTCTGAGCTTCCCTTGAGCTCTCAGTAGGATTTTGCTTCCATTGAGCAATCAAGAAACTACCTACCTTTGATAGGTGGAGTTATTTGCTGGAGTAAGATGAAATTTAGTAGACTAAATGCAATGCAATTTTGAGAACAGTACTCTGAATTAATTCCCTAAATAATTCCCGTGAACAATCCCGTTAACCTGGGATCAGGCTGTGATTTCGGAGCCTCCCTTGGGCTAAAACCAATCTATTCGATGTTACTGTCGGAATAGAAGTAGCAGGACAGGAGCCTCTCTTGGGCTAGTACTTATATAGAAGTACTCATCAGGATATTCAGGAATTGCTGATCAGCCTTTTTATGGTTATTATGTTACGGGATATCTAGGGATATTCAGTTGTCCTCCCCACCCAATGATTCTAAAATTTCCGAAAATCAGAAATTTGTCTATCTCCTAAATTTTTCAAAAATTTCGGCAGAGTCTCCTTTGTATTTAGGAGCTCCGACAATTTACAAAACATGATATAAAGAGATATATGGGCTCGCCGACCCCTTCGGTGGAGCAACCCTCAACACCGGAACCACGCATTTAATATCCGGGTACGCCGACCCCTTCGGTGGAGCAACTCTCAACACCGGAACCACGCAGTTGTATAATGTGTATACTTAATTAAAGGAACCTTTACCTTGGCAAGCAAGCAAGCAAGCAAACAATTTTTACCTTTTTCCTTTAGCAAGCAAGCAAGTAATCATGCATTTAAATTTATTGTTCGACAGTTGCTTTATGATAAGCTAGTCATTTAAGAAATAAAATTGTCAGTACTCAATAATAATAAAGTATGAATCTCTCACATGATAATGCATGCTATGAAAATTTATACGACTTGAGGTCTTAGCTAGACTTGATCTAAGGTTTCAACTCTAACTTATACTAGCCATTATCGAAGTTGACTTATTGATGATGAAAAAGGGGTTAAATTTTGAATAATCATAGATGCAGGGTTACCATAACATATGGGTACCTATAAACACACATTCTAACTAATTAATCAAGCTGGAACGGGTTAATTTAGCACAACTCTACTTATGGACAGAATAATAATAAAAAAAGATATACTAAAACTAAAATTAACTCTCATTTACACATGCCATGTTAAAACAAATCATGCGTATGGGTTTCCCCCTTGAGTATATGGGTAGTAACCCTAAAGTACGTTAAGACTTATAGGTGTCCATGACAATTTTGTGTATACGAATTTGTATCAACTACGTAATATTAGATGCTTGGGTTGAGTCAGCAGGATATTGCAAAAAAGGAAGTAAAACCTTTTTACACGTCCAATATGTAACTTGGTTTTCTTATGATAATCTAGGTTGAATTTCTACGTTGTACCGATACCTATGATTTTACAAGTCATAATTCTTTGATTGCACATATTAAGCCAAATTTATATGAATACACAACAATAATTATACCAAGTATCCATAAATAGAGTCCTACACATTTTTATACTCATAAATCCAATTAATTTCTAAAATGACAAACTTTGTCATTTATTTCTATAAATTCCAGAATTAATAATAACAATATTAATCCCAAAGAACACAATAATTCCTAAAAGAAATTTTCGAGAGGAAATTGATTAAAGGAGTGAAGAGAGAAGGAGGACTTGCCTTGGGTTGGAGATGACCTAAACTTTTCTTCCACAACTCCTAAATTAAACCCCACAACAAGAGAGTTTTGTTAGCAACTCTAACCTAGGTTTAAGTTAGAGAAGAAAAATAGAGATTGGGGAAGAAGAATAGGGATTTAGAATTTTTACCTAGGTTTTCTTTGGATTTGGAAGTGGAAGAGGAGGAAGATGAAGTTGAGGAGGAGGTGGAAGTGGAGAGGAGGTGGCCGGAGGGGCTGGCGAGCGGCGCTGGCGGCGGCGGCGGGCGAGCACAGCGGCGGCAGCAGCAAGGCAGGAGCGGCAGCGGCAGCAGGAGGCTTGGGGGGGGGTCGGGTAGTGTGGGTGTGTGTGTTTGTTTGGTTTTTTTTTTTTTTTTTTTTTTTTTTTCTTTTTCTTGGTCATGAAGTGTGTGTGTATACATATATATATGGGAGAGTGTAGGGGGTGAGGTGTCCCCTCTCCCATCCCTTTGTAGGGACACCTAGCACCCCCCCCCTAGGGCTAGGGTTATGGGTAGGGTGTAGGGTTAGGGTTAGGGTTAAGGCTAGGGCTAGGGTTAAGGTGTAGGGACACAACATGACAAAACAAAAACAAAAAAAAATCTAATCCACAAGATAAGTTAACACAAGACAATAACAAATAATAATAATAATAATAATAATAATAATAATAATATTTTGAGTGTGACAATTTTTATGTCCTGATATCTTTGCGTTTTCTTTTCGATCCGTACGAAATTGGTCTAAGAAACATAAGTATAAGAAGGGGATATATACATATATATAAAAATATATATATAAAAATATATATATATTTTTTTTTTTTTTTTGAGGGTGTCCACTTCTTAATGGTGCTTGGAGACATGCCTCCAAGGGGGCTCGAACCCGTGCCACTGCGCTGGGTTCGCGTATCCGTTCGATCCAACGGACGGATCAAAAGACCCGTTCGTAGAGCCCCATCCCTCCTACACCATTGGATCGAGCAGGCCGCGTGGATTCGCGCGTCCGTTCGATCCAACGGTCCAGTGAGAGAAGAAAGTTGGGATTGTAATTAAAAAGTTGGTTTCCAATTAGAGAAGAAAGTTGAGATTGTGATTAAAAAGTCGGTTTCAGTGAGAGAAGAACATGAAATATCGAGCAAAAATTAAAACATAGCAGAATTATATAAAAATAGTAAAAATTTCGAGTTAAATCTTAAAATTGTAGTTTTGAAAAAAAAAACTTAAAGTTGAGCAAATTTTCAGAATATAAAAGAGATGGCAGAAAATATTTGATGATTCAATCTATCAAAAAAGAAATAAAAATAACAGCTTCAAAACCTTCCAAAAAATCATACTTTTTTAGAACAAATCATAAAAAATGCCATAAGTTTATTAAAAAATATAAAATATGTGATATAAATAAATGAGGATGATCGAATTCATATAATACCAACAATAATTTTTTTATTTACAAGCAACTATTGGATCACAACATTCATCAATCATGAATGTTTAGGACCAAACCTTCATATACTTTTATGTCTTTTGTTGTAGACCATTCATTCTTCTCTTATGGCACTAGTTATAAAGAGTCGCTCAAATTTAATTTTGTTGCTGATCTTAAATTTAAGATATAGTAAGTAGAAAGAAAAAAAAAAATTATCTCTAAACAACTTAAAGATAAAAATATCTAACCAATAATTAACTGAGGGGATCCTAACTTATATCATTCAATCGGATAGAGTAAATGACATATTTATCAATACATATTATATTTTTAGTAAGTTTATGATGTACCAAATAATATGGTAATACCCTTGTTATTTGAATTATATATTAGTATATAGTATATATAGATTAAAAAAAATATTTTGTATATATATGTTTGTTGTTTTTCAAAGTGAAGTTTAAAATTAGACTAGTTGTTAGGCCTTAAAAGATATAAATAGAAGTATTGTTTTCAAAGTATACACAAAAAGTAATACATAATTTTAACCATAAAATATGTATAAATTGAGGATAACCGAAACCCAAAGTCGAACCGAAACCGAATAAGGTATTCTAGTATTTTCAAAACCGAACCAAATTCATTTCAAACCCATCAGAATCTCGTGTTCGGTTCGATTCGGTCCAAAACCGAATAATGCTCACCCCTAACCACTTCTACGACTCGTACATCCTTTAGGATGTAAACAACAAGTGTAACCGTCTAGTCAAAATTTGTTATCCAAACCTGGTTTTGCTTATCAAAAAAAAAAAAACTTCATCGCCAACTACAATGCCGTAGAGTGACCAAACATTGCTAATATGTCACTATAACAACAACAATATGCAACTTAATTACTTCATGTCCTAGCAACTATCCTTCCATGTATTAGTATTTATCGGCATTATAGCAACCTAGAGTTTAAATCAATGTTTTAAAAACTGGACCGATGATCGGACCGAACTTTTTTTGTATAGATCGGATTTAGGTTCAACCGGGGTTCAAATAGACTTTGTTTGGTTTAGTTCAAATAGGTAAGATGTCCATATTAACTTCTTGGTTTGGTTTAATTTTTATAAGTATAAGGTCTATCAAAAGTTCAAAATCAAACCAAGAATCAAATAGTCCAAGTTCCACATGATAATTTGCTTTATTTTATTTTATTTTGAAAAAAATCATAATTGGTCGGTTCGATTGTGAAATGGTTCGGCCAATTCCCCGATTGAACCCCGATTTTGAAGAAAATACTGACGGTTCTTTAAATATCCAGTTTTAGTTGGACTGGACTGATTTTTTGGCATAAAGCGGTCGGATCCGGTCCAACCGTCGGTCCGGTCCATACAATATTGATTTAAATTATATATATCAAATAGGGGATAATATATGCATCATTTTCTATTATGAAATATCCCTACTATGGACGTGTGTCAAAGCCTTCGAAAAATATATAATTTCGTTCTCTCCAAATATGCCAGACTGTACAGTCGCATGTTAGCACTCTGAAACCAAGCAGCACCCTTTGTTCGCATCCTAGTCAATTCTTGCATAATGATTCGAAAAATATCTTTACTTATTGCCAAAAAAAAATGATTCATGATTGTTTTATAGTTTTACAAAAAAAATCTGTTAGGGAACTAAGAGATCTAAGACCGACTCCCCCCTCGCTCCCTCCTTCTTCGGCCTACATAATTCTTCTCATACAATAATGACGTGCAATCCTCCCCGCCATATAAAATTTGCGCACATCTTTCACATCGGATTGATAGTTCTGGTTGCAGTAATCACAGATCGCACCAATTCTATTCGCCTGTAGAGTGATAACAATTGCGCTTGCCACCCTTCCAGCCTCAACTAGACATACTCGGTCAGACAAAGAGACGAAGCAAAATATTTAATGGGGAGAGTACCTTTGTCATAGATGCTGCCATTGATCCTGTGTGATAGACACATCTCTTCTCCTTATTCAATAGTAACCCTGCCAAACTCTTCCAAGATGTCTACCAAGTCCTGTAAAGCTCTCTCATATATATTTTTTTTCTAATAAAGAAATCCAAAAATTAACATCCAAAATTAATATCAACTAAGGGTGCGTTTGATTGCAAGGTGGAAAATATGTAGAAAAGAAAAAAATTTCACGTGAAAAACTTAATTTGGGTGTTTGATTACCATTATTTTCCACGAAAAATAGTTATTTTCCATGGAAAATGATATTTTCCTATGGGTTGGACAAGTTTCATTTTCCACCATTTTATATGAAAATATGGAAAATGATAGATTTTGGAAAATAATTCCATGGAAAATATAAGCTATCAAACACTGCAATTTGTGGAAAATTTGTGATGGAAATATTTTCCATGGAAAAAAATTCCAATCAAACACAGCCTGAAAAATTATTCAAATCTTTCAATTGAGATAGGAACTATCATTTGTCCTATAATTATATTTTTAAGTTTCCTATAATAGTTGGACCTGCGAAATAGTGATTTTAATAAAGACTTAACTAAATACGAGTCAAAAGTTTAATCTACTAGTTTTATTTCCTATATGTTGTTATATATAAATAAATGTAAAAAAAAATATGTATCATATACATATAGTTATAATTTTTCCATAAGTAAATGGAAAAAATATGTAAATTTTTTTAATAAAGACTTAACTAAATATGTTGTTATAATATCCAAAATTGGCATCAACGAGGAAAAATCACTCAACTACAATGTCTTTCAATTGAGATAGGAACTATCATTTGTCCTATAATTATATATTTTTGTATGTTTCCTATAATAGTTGGACCCGCGAAATAGTGATCTTAAAAAAGACTTGACTAAATATGGATCAAAGTTTAATTTTACTAGTTTTATTTCCTATATGTTGCTATATATAAACAAATGTAAAAAATATGTATCATATACATAAAAAAAATGGTGAGTCCTAGTGCTGTCGCACCCACTGAAATATTCAGTAGGAGTGAGATTTATGAGTTTGAATTACGGTTTTGTTTTTGTTTCGTTCATAGATTATGATATTTTTTGGCTGTGGATTTTAAGATAAAGGTTTATGTTTTTTTTATTTATAACATAATTAATTGTCGTATCCATGATATATTATATCCTAGTTTTTGGAAGCTTGTCGTATCCTCATGTAATGTCATGTCATACCGGTGTACCGTTGTGCTACATAGCGGATATAATAAAATTGGAGGGCTCTCAGAAATCACTCCAATTTTTTTCTTGTGTCCAGTACGTGTCCGACACAAGCACACCAGGAGCTTGTTAGAACAAGCAACAGAGAAGTAAGCAGAGCCAAGTATTTTCAGAGTATGATCCATAAGCGATATTCTTTGTGTGGAGTTCTTTGTCAAGAGTTCTTGTTGGGCCTCTAATATGGGTACGGCCCATGTCCAGATGCCAGAGGCCTTTTCAGCGACACAAGATGCATATATAAATCATTCTTGGGTCATACATCATCATGCATCTTTAATGTATAATGTTGGACGATTAAAAACTTCGTTTAAATACAAGATTCTGTTCTGTTTGAAAAATTCAATATTATGTTTCAGTTTTAAAAATACTAAAATAAAATATTCAGTTTCAATTTCGATTTTGGATTCGGTTTCAGTCTAAAATCGAAATCCGAATAATAACTATGTTCGAATAGTAATCATGCGATTGTTAAATATCTTCAATTTTATGCATATTTTATGATTAAAAAATTATATATTTTTTTGTATTTTTTAAAAACTAATTCTATATATGTTTTTAGAGACCAAAATTTGTAAATTAACAACTAGTTCAACTTTTGGTCCAACTTTAAAATATAACAAACGTATGTATACAAATTATAATTTTTAATATAATTTAATCTTAATCCTAACTTTTAGCTCGACCTGTTAAACAATAAAAACAGCATAACCGAACTAACCAGATAAACTGAATCAATTATCGGCTCGATTTGATTTATGGCAAAAAAAATTGGTTTATGTTTTGGTGTTATAATTTTGATTTAGACTATTTCGATTTAGGTTGAAATCGAATAAACTGTGTTAGAATGTCAATGCTAACATGATGATTGGCATTATGTTGCAATATAGGATAAGAAAAACTTATCTATAAAAGATAAAAGTGGCACCACTTTAGGATAAAGACTAGAGAAAAAATCGTTTGGTTTGGATATTTGCAACCAGGGGCGGAGCCACAGCTGGGCTGTCCCAGGCTGCAGCTCGGACTAAATTTTTTTTTTGCTAAGAACTAATACTATATTTTCACATTGTAAAATAGGCAGTAGTCCTAGCCTAGTTGGTAGAGTTGCTTGGTGTTTGTTTGTTAGGTCTTGGGTTCAAATCTTTTGTTTTACAGTTCACTAGTTTGTAGGAATTTGTGTAAGTTTTTTTTTGTTTGTTTTTTTTTGAGTATATTACATAAAAAATTTCATCCATATATGCAGCCCCCCTCTAAAAAAAAAAATTCTAGCTCCGCCCTTGTTTGCAACAATTTGTCACAAAAATATTCAAACAACTCTTTAATGGTAGCATATTCAAAAATCTACCTGGTGATTAGGGGTGAGCATATAACGGTTGAAAACCGAAAACCGAACCGAACCGAAATATGACAAACGGTTCGGTTTTTCGGTTATCGGTTCGGTTTACGGTTTAAAATTTTAAAAATTTAAAATAACGGTTCGGTTTTCGGTTCTTCATCCGAAAAATCGAACCGAACCGAAAACCGATTTAGATTTAGTAATTTATCAAACTACCCACAATATACATATAATAATGTTTATTAATCCCTAACTGAGCGCACTCTCTTCTTCTATTCTATGTCGGTGCTTCTTTGAGCACTCTCTCTATCTACCCTCAATCTATATATACTAATATCTTTCACTCTATGTAATATAACAATTCATAAATACAATAATTTCATATATTTTTAATTTTTTTTTTATTTAAATAGGCTCATTTTGCTAAAAACTTGAAGGTCATGCATATTGGTCCATGAAACCGAACCGACCGAAAACCGAACCGAATTAATTCGGTTCGGTTTTGTTCGATTTTTATAAAAACGGTTCAGTTTTCGGTTGTGAGAAATACGGTTTACGGTTATTTCGGTTTTTACATATTCGGTTCGGTTTGAACCGAACCGAACCGAACCGATGCTCACCCCTACTCGTGATAAACTTTTGAGCTAGAATTTTAATGATGATGAATGATACTTCAAGTATTTGGTGTGTCAATTTCATAGCTATACTTCAAAGTACCTGGCGTATGTCAATTTGATAACTTATATAGCTTCAAGGTGTGGCAAGCTAGCGGATTATTGGTGTAGTCGCTAGCGGCTTGTCCTCATAGTTATTGGTGTAGTCTTCCTGAAGTCTGTACGTTTGTCATTATCTATCATTATGATTTCGGGGTAATTTTAATTTTAATTTTTTTTTTTGTTTTTTTTTTGTTTTTTTTAATATAAGAAAATTGATATTTATTTATCCAAAATATTCCTCCAAATATTTCTCCTTGTGTGGCAACATACATAACGTCTGACATGGACCGGACGTGGCAGCTGACAAGACAAATTTTAAATTTCAGAAAATTTCATACATAGGCATGAAATTAGCTGTATTTACTTTAAGGAGTTAAAATTATTTACGGATGAGAAAATAAACTATTATGAATTTGTTTTAGGAAAACTTTTCTCTTCTAAGTAAATCCTAATTTTTTATAACACTATCTTAAAAAAAAAACTTTGGGTGCCATCTAAGATGGCGTCAGACTATTTAAAAAAAATTTGGGCAGCATCTAAGATGGCGCCAAACTATTTTAAAAAAAATTTAGACGCCATTTAATATCGCGCTAGACTATTAAAATAGTAGGCGCCCATCTTTCTGGATAGGAAGAGAGGAGGGGAGAAGAGAACAGAAGAAGCCATTGGCTTCACAGTGGACCGAAACAAAATGAAAAGGGAAAAAGCATAAACTTTTATCGGGTTTCGGGTTTGGTTGGTGGTCGAGGATTTCAGGTTTATTCTGGAATCCAACCCCTTAGGAGACAGGATATTTTATTTTGTGATATCTCATAGCTGAATTCGAGAAACTTTCGGATATTCTGTTTGATGACGTGCACTACCAAAATACAGTTAATTGGCGACGGCGTTTTAGCGACGGAATAAATCCGTCGTCACTAGCGACGGACTACCGACAACCTGGCGACGGCTTCCCGGCTAATCGCGCACCAATTGAATTCGGATATTCCGTTTGATTCAATTGAATTCGTACATGTTCTTCTGATCGAAATGTCTTTGCCTGCTTGATATCATTAATGAGATGAACGTTTCATACAATAAGTCCGTAAATATTTTTATGATGCCGGCATAGGTTTTATCGATTTGATTGATTAAGATTGAAATGCTTTTATTGAACAAGAGTTTTGATATGAACTGAATTGTGATTTCTTGGATTAATGATGGCGAAGGATGAGGACTATCGCTGCTAAGGATATCGTAAGTTTCTCCTTAAGTTTCAAGGACGAAACTTCTTTTCGGTAGGTAATTATGTAGTGCCCCGCTCCACGAAGGCACTAGATAGTCAGAAAGATCAGATTGCTGGCTCTGCAACAGAAGACGATTGATCTGAGTGAGTGGACGAAGTCTCATTTGCTGATTCGCTTACGCCTAATAAGAATCTGAGTTTTTAATTGAATGCTTTTGTTAATAACAAGATGGTAAATCATTGAGTATGCTTTAAGAGAATTCACATGTTGCCTTGCTAAGAAATGAATGTTGCCTTGATCAAGATAACCTCGTCATGCTAATAACAAGACGGTAATCGGTATGTATGCTTATAAGAGATTTCACATGTTGCTATGCTAAGAACAAGAGAAGAAATAATCTGCATGCTAATAAGAAGACTTGTTGCCTGCTAATAAGAACTGATATGATGCTTGTCATGCTTGATAGGATAAGAGAAGACAAATGAATCGAATTGAATGCTTGATCATTGCTTGTTGCTAAGTATGCTTGAGAATTGTAGACATGTATAGACGAACTTATACATGTTGACATGAATAAGAAGAAAAGGCACGAAATGAACGTGTCGTACATCTGTAAAGGCATGAAAATAATATGTCGTACGTCTGATCACAATCTGTCTCATCTGATAGAACTGCTAGAGCATGCATGTGGTCTCGGACAACTTGTTAACAAGGAAAAATTTTGTCTCTCGGGTGGATCTGGGGGCGCCTGGACCACTCGGCCTAGGAGAGATTAGGGCCTCCATGTGAAAATGGGAGTCGATATCTGAGTCCTTAGCGACGAGCTGAACCGGAGAGTCACAGCGGCTAATCATGAGTTTTCTCATGGACCATCATATAGATAGGTGTTGGTTGGTGCAGAGATGAACCGGAGAGTCACAGCTGCCAATCGATCCGCATGTGTTATTAATATTTTGCTAAGAGCTAACAATGCAGAGACGAACAGAGAACAATGCTAGTATTATCATGTTTATGCTAATCCTTGTCTTGTGCAGGGATGGACCGTCGGCTATGGTAAAAATCACTTAAAAGTGATACATATGTATTGCTTGAGTTTGCTATATAAATTGCTTGCAAAGAATAATCTGTTACAAAGAAGTGCTATGTGCCCACTAAAGAAAAGATACGATATCATGTTTATAATTGTCTTTAAGAGATTGCTTGAACAAAGAAATGATTATGCTCATGAAACACGATGCGCACTGCACATGAAATGAATAGTCATCGTGCTTGAACTGAATAATTCCTTGTATGCTTGAAATAAACTGAAATAAAATGTGGCTTTTCAAAGATATTTTCAAAAGAATGTAAACTGGCTCTGTATGCATGGAATGAACATAGGTAAAAGTAGCAAGATCACATCACAAGAAACGTTTTCACACTAAATGAACAGTGATCGTTTCAGACAAATGTAGCTCTTTGTTCACAATCACCAGTATGCTGATATACTGACCCACCATCAGTCTGCATGCAGGTACACTACATATCGAGAAGGATAGTCCAAAGTGATAGCCCGAGCCTCATCCTCAGGAACCAGAAATCAGAATAGATGCCAAGAGATGACATCTGTTACAAGAGTTGGTTTTGTATATAAAGGGATATAATGTATGGGAACGGGATAATTGTAATCTGTAAAGTTTCGAGAGAATGTAATATTGTATCAGAGAGAAAATGAGAGCTTGTAATCTGTTCAAATGAAATCAATAAAGAGAATTGTTTCTTGTTACCATCATGTTCAATGCTTGTACTCTGAAATATGTCTGATGCTGCTTCAATTATCTGCAATATGTTCTGCTGCGTATTGTCAATTTTTTCTATCTTGTCTTGCTTCAGGTCTTGGCCTTGTACAAGCGCAACCTAGGCTTGCACTGAATCACGCCTTAGCGAGGACGAACGGTCTCACAGAGTCCGAAGCGAGGACGAAAGGACTCTGCGGGATCAGAACGTGACAGAATGGTATCAAAGCAACACGATCCTCTGGCCAATTTTTGATTCAATTAAATTCGTACATGTTCTTCTGATCGAAATGTCTTTGCCTGCTTGATATCATCAATGAGATGAACGTTCCATACAATAAGTCCGTAAATATTTTTATGATGCCGGCATAGGTTTTATCGATTTGATTGATTAAGATTAAAATGCTTTTATTGAACAAGAGTTTTGATATGAACTGAATTGTGATTTCATGGATTAATGATGGCGAAGGATGAGGACTATCGTTGCTAAGGATATCATAAGTTTCTCCTTAAGTTTCGAGGACGAAACTTCTTTTCGGTAGGTAATTATGTAGTGCTCCGCTCCGCGAAGGCACTAGATAGTCAGAAAGATCGGATTGCTGGCTCTGCAATAGAAGACGATTGATCTGGGTGAGTGGACGAAGTCTCATTTGCTGATTCGCTTACGCCTAATAAGAATCTGAGTTTTTGATTGAATGCTTTTGTTAATAACAAGATGGTAAATCATTGAGTATGCTTTAAGAGAATTCACATGTTGCCTTGCTAAGAAATGAATGTTGTCTTGATCAAGATAACCTCGTCATGCTAATAACAAGACAATAATCGGTATATATGCTTATAAGAGATTTCACATGTTGCTATACTAAGAACAAAAGAAGAAATAATCTGCATGCTAATAAGAAGACTTGTTGCCTGCTAATAAGAACTGATATGATGCTTGTCATGCTTGACATGATAAGAAAATACAAATGAATCGAATTGAATGCTTGATCATTGCTTGTTGCTAAGTATGCTTGAGAATTGTAGACATGTATAGACGGACTTATACATGTCGACATGAATAAGAAGAAAAGGCACGAAATGAACGTGTCGTACATCTGTAAAGGCATGGAAATAACATGTCGTACATCTGATCACAATGTGTCTCATCTGATAGAACTGCTAGAGCATGCATGTGATCTCGGACAACTTGTTAACAAGGAAAATTTTTGTCTCTCGGGTGGATCTGGGGGCGCCTGGACCACTCGGCCTAGGAGAGATTAGGGCCTCCATGTGAAAATGGGAGTCGATATCTGAGTCCTTAGCGACGAGCTGAACCGAAGAGTCACAGGGGCTAATCATGGGTTTTCTCATGGACCATCATATAGATAGGTGTTGGTTAGTGCAGAGCTGAACCGGAGAGTCACAGCTGCCAATCGAGTCTGCATGTGTCATAAATGTTTTGCTAAGAGCTAACAATGCAGAGACGAACAGAGAACAATGCTAGTATTATCATGTTTATGCTAATCCTTGTCTTGTGCAGGGATGGACAGTCGGCTATGGTAAAAATCACTTAAAAGTGATACATATATATTGCTTGAGTTTGCTATATAAATTGCTTGCAAAGAATAATCTGTTACAAAGAAGTGCTATGTTCCCACTAAAGAAAAGATATGATATCATGTTTATAATTGTCTTTAAGAGATTGCTTGAAAAAAAAATGATTATGCTCATGAAACACGATGCGCACTGCACATGAAATGAATAGTCATCGTGCTTGAACTGAATAGTCCCTTGTATGCTTAAAATAAACTGAAATGAAATGTGGCTTTTCAAAGATATTTTCAAAAGAATGTAAACTAGCTCTGTATGCATGGAATGAACATAGGTAAAAGTAGCAAGATCACATCAAAGAAACGTTTTCACACTAAATGAACAGTGATCGTTTCAGACAAATGTAGCTCTTTGTTCACAATCACCAGTATGCTGATATACTGACCCACCATCCGTCTGCATGCAGGTGTACTACGCATCGAGAAGGATAGTCCGAAGCGATAGCCCAAGCCTCATCCTCAGGAGCCAGAAATCAGAAAAGATGCCAAGAGATGACATCTGTTACAAGAGTTGGTTTTGTATATAAAGGGATGTAATGTATGGGAACGGGATAATTGTAATCTGTAAAGTTCTGAGAGATTGTAATATTGTATCAGAAAGAAAATAAGAGCTTGTAATCTGTTCAAATGAAATCAATAAAGAGAATTATTTCTTGTTACCATTCTGTTCAATGCTTGTACTCTGAAATATGTCCGCTGCTGCTTCAATTATCTGCAATATGTTCTGCTGCATATTGTCAATTTTGTCTATCTTGTCTTGCTTCAGGTCTTGGCCTTGTGCAAGCACAACTTAGGCTTGCACGACATCACGCCTTAGCGAGGACGAACGGTCTATATATATATATTCGAGGAGTATATATAAACTTTGGATCGAAACCGAATAAGTTAATTTAGTATATTGAAAATCGAAACTTAACCGAATTTAGTATATTCAAAACCGAAACCGAATAAGTAAATTTAGTATATTGAAAACCGAAACCGAACCGAATTTAGTATATTCAAAACTGAAATCGAATAAGTAAATTTAGTATATTGAAAACCGAAACCGAACCAAATTTAGTATATTCAAAACCGAAACCGAATAAGTAAATTTAGTATATTGAAAACCGAAATCGAACCGAATTTAGTATATTCAAATTCGAAACCGAACCGAATTTAGTATATTCAAAACGAAAATCGAATAAGTAAATTTAGTATATTGAAAACTGAAACTAAACCGAGTTTAGTATATTCAAATCCGATACCGAACTAAATTTTTTAAAATTTAGTATGTTCGAAACCGAAACCAAAACCAAATCAGCGGATTATGGCTCGTCCCACCACCAATCTGTATCAGTATCGGACTATTTCGTTGAGTATCGAAATCGGTATCGGTATCGGTATCGGTATCGAACTAATTATGTTTAGTTTGTCTTACGATACAGATTTTCATATCCAAATTAAAATGGATCATTACTTCGTTGATCGTACATAGATGTACCAGCGGATCAACCTCCTTGACCGTAGGTACCTATAATTATTGACCGTATCGAATTAGTATCAGTCTATCGGTTGGGTAGGCCGTATCGGTATCGTCCTATCCGATATGTATCGACCGTATAGCTAGGATTCGTATTGGCCTTATCGATTCGGTATCGGTCATATCCGATAGGTATCGGCATATCGGATTAGTATCTGCAGTATCAGATTAGTATGGTGGAAGGTTTAGTAACAACTGTACTTGGATTTCTCTCTTCTAGAGCTACATTATCATTGCAAGAGAGTCACGAGAGAGTAGCTGACCAGTTACAGAACATACATGCTTCCTTTTCAATTTCGCTTATCCTGATGGAAAAGGAAGCATGTATGTTACTGTAACTGGCCAATCACGATCTGGTGACTCTCTTGCAATGGTATTCTAGCTCGAGAAGAGAGAAATCCAAGTACAGTTGTTACTAAACCTTCCACGATACTAATCCGAAACGGTCAATACTAATCCGACACGGCCGATACCTATCGGATATGACCAATATCAAATCGATAAGGCCAATATGAATCCTAGCTATACGGTCGATACATGTACATATCGGATAGGACGATACCAATTTGTTAAAGTCAATACCAATCTGATACGTCCTATACCAAACCGATAGACCGATACTAATCTGATACGGTCGATACTAAGTACATCCGGCCTATACCAGCGGATCCACCAATTACTGTACGATAGGCCCAAGGACTCCAGTTACATCCGGTTATTGGTGAGTACATGATTACATAGTAATTCTGTTAGTCTTATGATACAGATTTTTACCTCCAATCTGCGATGGATCGTTACTTCTTTGATCGTACATGAATGTACAAACGACAACACGAGAGCATAATAGGTATGAGTGACGATTTTCAGACAGGCGTAGAAGTGTTTCTTAAGTATGCCACGAGCAAATCTCAGTACATGGACGGTACCAAAATCAAGTGTCCATGTCGTAATTGTCGCAATAGACGTTACGAAGAAGTGGTGACTGTGAGAGATCATTTGACCCGTGTCACGACCCGCACCTGCTTTTCGGATACGAGACGTGTCCAAGTCCAGCCTACGTCGTAGCGTTGGCGGTAAAACGCTATCTAGTATATATACAAGTCACAAAACTTTGTCTAACAAGGTAATCTAGATCTCATCCACAGAAAGTAAAGTCACATCCAAATCTAATAAATACAACTGAAATAAAAGACTGAATAATATAACTGAATTTCAAGTAGTTCAAGTCACGTCCGGTGGACACAAATCCACTACCAGTTGACAGAATAAAATAAGACAGGAACGATACAACTGAAACCAACTACGATGAACATCAACGCAACAATACCGTGATGCTGGCTCAATACTGCTCGTCTCTACCTGGCTCAAGTGCAGCTAACCTGAAGAGATCATCAGGTCCTCAGAGGACTAGCAAGATAAATAAAACATGCCTACTGACATGACAGTAAATAACATATATGAAGGATAAGAACGGTGCCAGAAAGATATCTAAAATATGAAAATGTAATACTAGACTTGGCTATCAATCAATCGATTAACCCCCATAGCTCGTAGTACAATGCAAGATACTCTAAATCTATAGTAGGTTTCGACTGTAGTACAATGCAAGATACTCCCAGTCAAGATTAGCCAATTCTAGTATCGATTTCCTCTCCTAAAGGAATACAAGATCAAGAATACACCTATAAAGTGTAGTACAATATAAGTTACTCCCAATTTATAGTGTCGCAGGTCAAGTCAATCAATCAATATCAAGGTAGAAGAATCTGCTATAGGTCGTAGTACAATGTAAGATACTCCCAATCTATAGTATGTCTCAACTGTAGTACAATGCAAGATACTCCCAGTTAAGAATAGTCAAGTCAAGAACAAGGTGTAGAACTGGCAACTCTATCATAAGACACAATACATGAAGAAGAGTAATATACAAGCAATATCCTATATGTGCACGTAATCTAGAACAAGTAAGACAATCAAGGATACCAATCACAATATAAAAATCATGTGATAATGTGAAAGGAAAACAATAGAAAGAAAATAATGTAAATACTGCATATGTTCGGCAAGGTGTACTTGCATGTGGTCCTGAGCTGCTGGTACGGGACAGGTGTTGAGTCAAAAGTCCAATGAACCTGTTTATAACTTACAATGTTAATGGTGATTCAACCAGGAAATACTTATCTATTTCCTATTTATCTACTTTTCCTATAGTGCGAATTTATGATACTATACTCCAATCCTAGGTTTTAACCTGTCTATATGCTACATTCTTTATAAAGTATGTATATAATAACATACCCAAACTCAATATCAAGCCACTAAAATCACTTATATATATATATATATATATATATATATATATATATATATATATATATATATATATATATATATATATTTAATATATATATATATATATATATATATATATATATATATATATATATATATATATGTATACATATATTTATGACTGGCATATATCTATAGTATATTTCACATGATAGGGCAGTAAGCATATGGAACTCCCTCAAGACTGATACCAAGGATCCCCATCTTAGACTACCAAAGGACTAAACATAAATGGACTGGACTATACAATGAATCTCAAGTCACTACCCACTTTCTTCCAAGCTGGACTGAACATCAATGTTTAATGGACTGCACACCCTCTGTTTTCTGATACCAAGTGGTCGGGTTCAAAGGGTTTGATACTATTGATTCTGATTCAAGGTAATCAGGTACAAGGTATTCCGATACGGAGTAACCCCAACCTTACACTACAACTTCCATCATTCCCTATTGATCGATTTGCATCTACCTATTGCTCTCTCTACACTGCACAGTCTACCTGCAGCCACGGTTTCGAACTACGGATGTATCCTATCTTGCCCCAAATCTTGGGACCCCTAATATGCTCCCATGTACACTAATTACTGATACACGAGTGATTTGCAGCCATATGTCTTTCTTACTTACCTCCGTCTATAGGCATTTCTGTACTAGGATCTATTAAGCCTCTCCTTATCCATAATGCAGTTGTTGCACCTGTGTGCACTATAGTCCATTTAGATGTTGCTGCTACTGCACTTCTATTTTTCCAGCATACAAATATAGATATTGTTTCCTCTGCCCTCTGTGGCACACATCTGTTACACATGAATTTGTGCCTCCTAATCTATTACTATGCTACTATTTCCTTATACAGAAGTAAAGAATCCCATACCCACAAGTCTCCTTACACTTAAACCTAAGCTTAATTAATACCTGTATTAGGACTGCAGCTTAGTCCTATCCTTTGTTGTATAATACATCTCTCTTTTCCTCTAGGTATTTGCTAGTATACCTATCATCCCATGTTCACACTTATGGTTATAATTATGGTAGCAAGCAGTCTCTAAGAGCTATACCCACTGCCAAATTGGTCTAAGGTGCCAGGTTAAGGTTCTGGCCACTTGGTAACAGTAGTAACATCAGTTTGATACAGGAAAGAACATCCACTTGTGATGAAAGTTCACATGTTAGTATCTAAGGGATACCTGAACAGGTTAATATTTATTAGCACATATTTTTACCTTTCCTGAAAGGAAGATTGTTATCATAAATTCCTCTAACCTAGGTTTCTTTTTCTATTAATTGGTAATTCCCACATGTTAATACCAATTTGGTATACCAGGGAGAGTTCATATGTTGGCATCCATAGGATACAAGAAAATTCATATGCCAAACTCAATCGGATGCAAGAAAGGGTTCACTTGTTAGTACTTACTGGATACAAAATGTGATCCAACTTAATAAGGCTTATTGGATACAGAAGGATCTTAACATTGTAGTATCTAATGGGTAAAGAATTTGTCATGACAGTGTATGTTTGATATGAGGAAATCTATCATAACAGTATCTAGGGAATAATTGAACAAGCTAGTGCCTTAGTCTGACCCTTAACGCCGGTCGAGGTCAAGGTATACATATTAGAGCAAAATGAATACGATACTAGGTGCCCCTCTGATTACAGATAGGGGATATGGTACCAAGTACCAATCTGGTGCAAGAGTCGGGTTTGTTGCAACCTATGGGCAAGTCCTGTTCATAGGAACTGTTGCCAATAAACACTGACACCTATTACACCAATATATAGGTAACATCCACATAGATTAATACCTTACTGGCACCTGAGTACAGGGAAAGTTCTCTATACTCGACTGAACACCCTCTTCCCTTCACCTTGCACACAGACCTTGCTATCAACAGGTATTTATGTGTACATTCTGATACCCTTTTCTATTTGCCAAGTTGCCTCATATAGGCACAACCCAAATTCTTTATGATATCTAGGAGGATTCTACCTTTCAATCCTGGATACCCCTAGTCTGATGTGCAAGAACACTCCCCCTGCTACCAACTTCCCTGTATACTACATCCAACCTCACCTGTACACTTATTTGTCCATGAAACTGTGACTGGCCTAACCATTGGTTACACATATGTACCCTCGTTTACACATATCCCTAACTTACTGATACTCTACCCTAGCACTCTTGATTCCTACATAAATTCCTGCATACTTGTCTAAACTATTGTACACTAACACAGGCTCCTGAATGCACACTAACAAATGGGCATTATATCTGATGAGCAGGACATCACCTGTATGCAGAAACGAAAAGGGAACATAGCACCATATCTCTATAACATTTATTCATGACTGAACAAAATGAGTTAGAGCAGGCCCTTGCAAAGTGATGTGGATCTAGTTCTCTCCTGAACCAAACAGATGTTAGTATGGATACTGGAACATGAGGGTACAGGACACTACATTAAATATGATACTCCAAGGCTGAACTGAGGATGTGTGCTCCCAAGGAAAACTGAACCAATGGAAAACCTTAAACAACTGCTTATTTAATCAAATACAGGTCTGATACATATGACAGGCATCAACAATAGGTTTGAACCTATTGGACATGCAGGACAACTCCAAGGGTCTGATACATGGTCCATTGATTTGAACAATGTTCATATCTGAACATTATATACCCACTTGATATTGATTCATATCATATGGTGGGCAGTTAGGGAATGGTTATGATGACTGCCCAATATCCTGAGATGCCTAAGTTTTCAGGTACAGGGACTTGTCATTTGTTGTTCTCGACTGAACCAAGGATGCCTACGACAGTAATCCTCTACATGGCTTCCAATACAAACCCCCTTCTTGATTCGAAATATGCTATATGAGTACCTATGGTCACAATAACTCTCATTCATCTATACATATGTTTGTGGGTTCGACAGGAGCTCTATAATAATTACTGAGTCGAATCAATACCTTTTTATTCGTTGGTACATTGCTTTCCTAGGCATTAACTCAAACGTCTACTAATCTATTGAGATTATGACCAAGATTAACTATAGCTAGGAAATTACATTCATGGGATTGGAGGATTTACCTGTGAAGAAACTCAAATGCCTCTACTCAATGATCTCCTGTTCGAACTCAGGTGCGCAGGGGTGTTAGGGTTTGAAGAGCGGCCAGGTCGATTGCTACTACTCATGTATATATATACAACTCTGGATATGGGTCGATCTCTCTAGGGATAGAGAGAGATCGAATTTGGGGTGGGCACAATCTGGGAGTTGGTCGAGCATATCTACTGTCCAGTTTGAATTTAGGATTTTGCCATCTTCCCCCCTTCTTGATGAAATTGCATGGAAACCCTTTTCCATGTTAAAATTGCGTAAAGAACCCCTTTCTATGCTGAAATTGCATGGAAAACCCTTTTCTATTTAGTTAGAGAGTTTTATAAGAGTCTTTTAGGGCATGTATATACACACACACACACACACACACACACACACACACACACACACACACACACACACACACACACACACATATATATATATATATATATATATATATATATATATATATATATAATGACAATGGATAACAATTAAATTAATAAAATATAATGTAACAATAATAACAATAAATTTGGCACAAGGGCTCACAACCCGTAAGGGTTTCGTACTTGATTATGACATGTGGTTATCGCAAGGTGAACTATATGCGGAAAGACAGGTTGCGAATACTGCTACTTATGCTTTTAATGATAATGTTACAACGAATTTTGTCATCGAAGACGAAGGATGCTCTGTTGATTATGGAGACCTGCAGAATCTTGCACGAGATATGGTGTACGATGCGGCATGGCCTAATTTTGATCCGGAGGATCTTAATCTCGAGGCGAAGGAGTTCTATGATATGTTTCAGGATGCAGATACTCCTCTACATCCTGGTTGTGATACTCATTCCGTACTGTCAGTGACGATGCGGTTGTTGAGCATAAAGTCTGATTTTAACTTGCCACAAGCTTGCTATGATCGGATTACACAACTAGCGAGAGAGATCTTACCGAAGGAATCAAAAGAGCTCCCAAAAAAATTCTACAAGTCAAATATGATGGTCCAAAAACTGGGACTGGGATACGATAAGATAGATTGTTGTCGCAACGGTTGCATATTGCACTACACGGAGAAGGAGGACATAGAAAGTTGTAGCTTCTGTAATACGGATCATTACAAGCCAGTAAAGAAAAAAGGACAGTCAACTAGAAAACGACGTCCTTACAAGTAGATGTATTACTTGTCGATCACGAAACGCTTGCAGAGGATGTATATGTCTCTGAATACAGCTGAACACATGACGTGGCACAACGAAGGACGCACAAAGGACGATGGAGAATTGTTACATCCTTCGGACGGAGAGACGTGGAAACATTTTGACTTGTGTCATCCAGATTTTGCTGCAGAGCCTAAAAATGTACGGCTAGCGCTATGTTCTGATGGCTTCGCCCCTTTCGGGCAGTCAGGATCTCAATACTCCTGCTGGCCGGTCATTCTTATCCTTTATAATCTGCCACCATGGATGTGTATGAAGACTCCTTATATGTTCTTGACAGCTATCATATCGGGTTCTAAAAATTCGACGAAGAACATCGATATATATTTACAGCCGTTGGTGGATGAGCTTAAACAGCTATGGGAGATCGACGTCGCGACCTATGATATTTCCAGGAAATAGAACTTTCAGATGAGAGCTTCAGTGATGTGGACAATAAATACTTTTCCAGCATACGGTATGCTGTCGGAATGGAGTACTCACGGCAGGATGTCTTGTACGATAAGCATGGAAAATAGTAAGGCGTTCCGCCTTAAACATGGAGAAAAAACTTCTTTCTTTGACTGTCACCGTCAATTTTTGCCCACGAGTCATCCTTGGAGAAAGAACAAGGACGAGTTTAGAGATGGAAAACAAGAATTTTCTCATCCGCCTGCCAGATTGTCGGAATACGATATTTGGGATAATGTAAAGGACTTGCCCTCCGTAATTGAAGATCCATCTGAGATGACTGAAACCTGGGAGCATTTTGAAAACCTGAGAATTTAAATATGCTTAATTGAGTTAGTTCAATAGGATTTATGATTTGGGATAGTGATTGGTTTCGAATTTGCTTTAGGTTGGAATTGAGCTGTTGAGATCACATGTCACATACACACTTTATTCTATATTCCTGTCAGTTTATACATTGTAACCCATTGTTTCCCATGCACCTTCATATGTAACACACACAGGACACTGATTCAGTCATGTAAACACTCACACGCATGAGTATATTCCTATCACACAGGTACACTATTACACACAAACATATATGAGAACCCTGTCACACAGGACACTGGTTTGTTACCCTTTCACACACAGTTTCCTTGTTTCACCAAGGCACTTTGACACACCCTCATCTAATGGATGCACACACAAACCTGTTTATAGTCCACACATTCTGTTTTTTTTCCTCTACACATTGCTTTCCATACAAGACACACACACTCTACACATCCTGAGTTCCCACATTTTTTCCTTGCACACATCCTTGCAAACACATTATGTTATTCCCTCACACACACAGCCCTTCACATACACACATTTCTCTCATATTTCCTCACACTGTTCACTCTTCACACAACACAAACACACATTCATGTCCATATATACATACATATGATTTCCCTCACACAATTCCTTTTTCTTATCACTGTTTCAGGAATCCTGAAACCTATTACACTGTTATTCCTCACACACACTCTACACACTCATACACACACACAAACTCACATATGAATTTCTCCTCACACACAAATCATCTAACACTCACATTCCTCTCTTTGACACACACATGACATTTCACACTACATACAAATCACTCATAGCACACACACATGTGTATCATGACACACACATTCATCACATTCACACACACATTTATGTATTCTCCATGTATTCTCCATGTATATATATATATATATATATATATATATATATATATATATATATATATATATATATATATATATATATATATATTCCATGTATATATATATATATATATATATATATATATATATATATATATATATATATATATATATATATATATATATATATATATATATATGTGTTTTCATATATATATATATATATATATATATATATATATATATATATATTGTGGGTAAATAGTTACTAGCCTATGTGTAATGTGTAGTAGGTTGTGAGGTAGGTTTTCATTTGCCTATTTGTATTTGGCCTATGGCCTAGGTATTTGGCCTATGGCATGTGTGTATCACTAGGATAGGTGACTTGTGTAGAAATTAGTTAGTTGACCTAGAATTGACTGGTTAAGCCTAGGGTTGACCAACCTAGACTAGTTTGACCAAGTTTAACCTTGTTTGACCTAGTTTGACTTAATTAGACTAGAATTGACCTAGTTTGACTGTTAGGGTTGACTAGAGTTGACCAAAGGTTGACTTTAGCCTAGATTGACCCCAAACTTCATGTAGATGCATTGTAGCAGTCTATTTTCTTATTTTAGACTTGTTGTGACTTGTAATGTTCTATAGGAGACAGACACCACTCCTCGGACAGTATATTCTCTTCGGACATTCGGGATACCAGGCGAGTACATTCTCTGATCATTTCATATCCTGTTTAGAATTATTCTCCTGCTTTAAACTACTTTACTTGATACTGTCACGTTGGTCACACGTATTAGTACTATATGGATCCCTTCTTGAGATGTTATCCCCTCAGGGAGCATCGGATACTACATGTTCTGTGTGTTTCACTTACATGGTGTATCACTATGCTTCATGGTTCATTGATCACTTGTGACATATACTCTGTCACGCCCCAGAACCAGAATACTGAAGAACGGGGACGTGCACAGCCAGCTACGTATAACGGAACGGCAACCATCCCGCTATACGGTCACGGCTGTCTAGCTATGTGAGGGTACGCTACAAACCATCAGTCTCTTAGGATCAAATCAAGCTATTGTCTCAATCTTAACAAGTAATGATAATAACAAGATATCAGACCACCAAATATACAATTGTAAGGCGTCCCAAACATTACATATCCAGATGATCATGAAGCTAGTCGTACAAAATGTAAGGACTAGCAAGAGTTAAGTCATACATGATCAACCTCGAGTTGCCAATCATGATTACAGCCCGTAGGCAGACAGAAGTAAAGTGCATCGAGCTAACAAGTGCTCGTCGGCTGAACGCCTCAAAAGAATATCAGTTAACAATACAGTGGGAGAAACAAAAAGAGAAAACCCACTCGTTGCCCGGGTTCCGTCTAGTGTTCACCATCGGGCTGGAAAGCAGGTAGATCCTTTGCTGCTGCTCCGGTATCTGGCCATACAAAACCAGCTGGGTCAGACCCCAGAAAGAGCAAGTGCCACAAAGGAGGCCATGAAATAAGAACAAAAGCCAGCAATCAGCACAATAATATAATTACATAATAAGGGACAGTAATTTAAGAAAAAGGCATGACAGGATGATATACGATGAGATGACCATGGGACTATTCAAATAGCCAGGTTACAACCCGTAAACCAAATAAGGACCGGGGTTGTAACCCTTCGTCTGAACGGAACTTGGTTTCTCCCACCATTTATCGGCAAGATAAAATACGCGAATTCAAGACTTGCAATTAAACATGATTAAGGTAAGGCACGAGTAATCATGTCATGTCATGACCTTGCACAGGATCAGGACAGGACAAGAGGGACTAGACTCCATTCAATCAATCACGGCCAAGCAAGTACTACGGCTTACTACTTTAACTAACTAGGGTTATCACAGACCTGATTACTAACAAGATGCAATAAGAATTCCAAGTCCGGTTACCTGTTTGTTACTACCTGAATGCTCCCAGCAAGAAAAGGAAAAGATAGCATGATATAGCAGACACACTGTAGTAAGATACATGTGTCCTAAGGTACCACGCTCGACGGCGGGCTGGAAGTGCGCTCATCTCGACGGATAGCAACAAATCCCATGTATATATATATAAGGCCGGGACCAAAGGGGCAACAGGTAACTGGGAAATTCTCTATGAACTAATTGATCAATCTAGTCATTAACCTAGCCAGATTCAGTATGAATCCCTGACCGTGGGAACCAGGGAGTCACGTCCTAGACATGATGCAAGACAATACGAGTGGATTGCACAAGCAAGCAGGAACACCCACGGTGTCAAGACAAGTCAAGCTAAGTTATCAAGTCATGTCAAGTTAAGAGTGCGCCGCCACGGCCACTATCAAGTTATCAGGTTACCAGTTACAAGTCAAGTCAAGAGTGCGCCACCACGGGCCACTATCAAGTCAGGTTAATCAGGTCAGAAGTGTACCACCATGGGTCACTTATCAAGTCATGCTAGTTCCTTGTCATACCGTGCCATGTACAATAGTCATTCCAATATATTAAGCAAAAATCAAGTTCATGCCAAAAGGCGTAAGGATATAAAATGGGCGTAAAATACCTAATAAAATACTAATATAAAATAGGACTAAAGAAGAGCCAAGATCATGAAATATCAAATTCATCATAGACAAGTTGGTAGCACAAGGGGGTCAAAGGTTGGGCTACGCAGGGTATAGACTGCGCATACAAGGCTGCGCAAGAGTTGTCTTGCGCAAGGGTTATATTGCGCAAGGGTTACATTGCGCAAGGTGAGCAGTACGCAAGCAATACGCAATGCACAGTACGCAAGCCACTACGCAATGCACAGTACGCAGGCCAGCATACGCAGGGTGCAATACGCAGGGTGCAATACGCAGGGTACAATACGCAGGGGTGCAATACGCAGGGTGCAATACGCAGGGTGCAATACGCAGGGTGCAATACGCAGGGGTGCAATACGCAGGGTGCAATACACAGGGGTGCAATACGCAGGGTGCAATACGCAGGGTGCAATACGCAGGGTGCAATACGCAGGGTGCAATATGCAGGGTGCAATACGCAGGGTGCAATACGCAGGGGTGCAATACGTAGAAGACCCTAAGCAAGGGTTCTACGCAAGCAACACTACGCAGGAGCTCTACGCGGAGGCCGTACGCGGGAGCCGCGTGGCCAACAAGAGGGAAAGGCTATGTTCTTCTCCTACCTCTGTCCGAGAGGAAGAACACCCAACCCAAAAACTTCAATTCTTCATAACCTTGCCAAATCAAAACCCAATTTAGATTTTCAAAGTTCTAATTTGAGTAAAATTGAATTCTCTTCCATATGGAAGCATCAAAAACCCATAAAATCCAACTAAAATAGATCAAAACCATGTAAATCCGAAAATAATTAAGACCTAGATCTAGAACAATGGAGACTCCAAATCACAAAATTCCAAGTTCTAATGTTGTTCTCCATGTCCTAATCTAGCTAATGAACAAATAAAAAGAGGTGCTTATTTAATGGCAAGATGCACTTGCCTAATGGGTTGGAGAGTTGTGTGGAGGAAGAAGAAGAAGAATTAATGGAGGAAAAATAATGAGGAGAGAGAGTGTTAGGTGGGGATTTTAATGGGGGAGGATAAGTTGTGTTGAGGGTGGAGGTTAGCTAAGATGGTCCAATGCATAATAAACCAAACCAAACCAATTCCTATCCAAATAAAACCAAGCTCCATTAATCAGAATTAATCCAGAAATGATAAATGACAATTAAACTACAATGCTAAGTATGAAATATACCACAACTTAACTGGTCAAGAAAAATGAAAAAAAAATACTGGTCAGAAATAGGATCACGTATAAAATACGTATCACGAATTTCGGGGCACTACATCCTACCCACCTTAAAATAATTCCGTCCTCGGAATTTAATCAAGAGGCTAGAGATGTCGGGACGGCTATACTATCGCAAGCAATCTATGCTACCAATCAATCATACAATCATACATGCAAGCAAGGAATCGAAGTGCAAGGCATAAGGAAGATATTACACCTCACGAGCCAAACCGATTGGGATAACGTGATCGAATATCATCCTCACACTCCCACGTTTGACTCTCCAAGGAGCGACGAACTCAAGCAACATGGACTTAACTGATAGTCTTGCGCTTGAGGTCTCTCTCTTTGGTCAAACAGGGACACGGGCCTCTCCTCATACGAAAAAGGTTGGTACCAATAACCGTTTTCGAATGATCTAGGACATGGCTCGGGTCCGGGATATACCGTTGTAGTTAGGACACATGGAACATGACATGTGCCCTCATAACGACGGTAGAAAAGCAAGATGAGAGGACACATATACCTCTCGGCCGATTCTGGATCTGGGCCTGGGCCAGGGCGAACTGCTGAGGCCTCTGCTGCTGGAAGGCCTGGGCCTGAGTCGGCAATGGACCCGGGAACGGGAGCTGCTGTGGTTGGTGAACTGGAGCTGGTTCTGGTGCTGGTGCTGGTGCTGGTCCCATAACCGAGGGACTAGTTACTGTCGACGATGATCTGTTTCTGAACGGGCAAGATCCTATCATGTGGTCCGGTGCTCCACAAGCCAAGCACAACCCCTGTGCTCTACGACATTCAGAAACAACGTGCCCTGGCTTCCCACAATGAGTGCAGCCCATTGCGGAAGACTGCTTCTGCTTCTGCTGCTGGGGATAGGTCAGGGCAGAATGCCGTAAGGAGGTAACCGAATCTGTCCTCGTAGCTCCAATGGTCAAGGCCCTAGCTGCTGGGGCCGGTGCTGACGATTGGTTCATCTGGTCGTGAGACCGCTTCCGATCTCCGGTCCGGTCCGTTATCCTTCGGGAAGTGTACTCATGCCTCCTCGCTGCTCGCAAGACGGCATCAAAAGTTGTGTGCTCGAACTGCTCGACTGCCAATATGATTTCCAAATGGAGCCCCTGCTGGAATCGCTGTGCTCTGTCTAGCTCGGTTGCCACCAAGGTGGGAGCAAACCGACTCAACCTTGAAAACTCGGCCGCATATCCGTCGACCGTCCTGCTCATCTGCCTGAGATTACTAAACCTGGTCTGCAGGTCATATCTAGCCACTGCGTCAAAGTACTTGGTCTGGAACATATCACTGAATACCGCCCACATGACAGGCGTACCCAAACTCGCTGCTTGCATAGCCCACCAGCTGCGGGCTAGATCCAGTAACTGCAGGCGCACCACCGCCACCTTCTCTGCTTCAGGGGTCCTGGCTGCCTCTAAGATCACTTCAATGTCCTGCAGCCAGGCATCTGCAGCAATAGCATCCTCGCTGCCGTCGAAGAAGGAAGGGTTCAGGCGCTTGAAATTGTTGACCGCACTGTTCCCTCGAGGACCACTTCTGTTCAGAGCTTCTTGTACTGCTTGCTGCAAGGCATCACCTCGACGATCCTGAGACGCAATCAACTCACGGATGAGCCCTATCAAGGCCCCATCCTCTGATCCTGCTGGCTGAACTGGCTGGACTGGGGATACTGGTTCTCCAGGAGGTATGGCTCGGGAGGCGGCTGCTGAGGACTGATCTTGATCTTCTTGCTGTTGCTGGGCTGCTGGCTGAGCTCCTTCTGGCTGATCAACAGGAATGATGCCACTGAAGGAAATGACATCAGGGATATTAAGGAAGGACCAGGATGGAACAATGATGCAAGCATGTTATCAAGTCAGGAATCCAAGGAGATAAGAATTACGAGTGGAGATCAAAGGCGAGTACAGATTGAGACATCTATCCGGTAAACCCTCACATTTCTTGATTGACAAGACCTGCATGGGCCACCACTTAAACCGTGTCACGCCCCAGAACCAGAATACTGAAGAACGGGGACGTGCACAGCCAGCTACGTATAACGGAACGGCAACCATCCCGCTATACGGTCACGGCTGTCTAGCTATGTGAGGGTACGCTACAAACCATCAGTCTCTTAGGATCAAATCAAGCTATTGTCTCAATCTTAACAAGTAATGATAATAACAAGATATCAGACCACCAAATATACAATTGTAAGGCGTCCCAAACATTACATATCCAGATGATCATGAAGCTAGTCGTACAAAATGTAAGGACTAGCAAGAGTTAAGTCATACATGATCAACCTCGAGTTGCCAATCATGATTACAGCCCGTAGGCAGACAGAAGTAAAGTGCATCGAGCTAACAAGTGCTCGTCGGCTGAACGCCTCAAAAGAATATCAGTTAACAATACAGTGGGAGAAACAAAAAGAGAAAACCCACTCGTTGCCCGGGTTCCGTCTAGTGTTCACCATCGGGCTGGAAAGCAGGTAGATCCTTTGCTGCTGCTCCGGTATCTGGCCATACAAAACCAGCTGGGTCAGACCCCAGAAAGAGCAAGTGCCACAAAGGAGGCCATGAAATAAGAACAAAAGCCAGCAATCAGCACAATAATATAATTACATAATAAGGGACAGTAATTTAAGAAAAAGGCATGACAGGATGATATACGATGAGATGACCATGGGACTATTCAAATAGCCAGGTTACAACCCGTAAACCAAATAAGGACCGGGGTTGTAACCCTTCGTCTGAACGGAACTTGGTTTCTCCCACCATTTATCGGCAAGGTAAAATACGCGAATTCAAGACTTGCAATTAAACATGATTAAGGTAAGGCACGAGTAATCATGTCATGTCATGACCTTGCACAGGATCAGGACAGGACAAGAGGGACTAGACTCCATTCAATCAATCACGGCCAAGCAAGTACTACGGCTTACTACTTTAACTAACTAGGGTTATCACAGACCTGATTACTAACAAGATGCAATAAGAATTCTAAGTCCGGTTACCTGTTTGTTACTACCTGAATGCTCCCAGCAAGAAAAGGAAAAGATAGCATGATATAGCAGACACACTGTAGTAAGATACATGTGTCCTAAGGTACCACGCTCGACGGCGGGCTGGAAGTGCGCTCATCTCGACGGATAGCAACAAATCCCATGTATATATATATAAGGCCGGGACCAAAGGGGCAACAGGTAACTGGGAAATTCTCTATGAACTAATTGATCAATCTAGTCATTAACCTAGCCAGATTCAGTATGAATCCCTGACCGTGGGAACCAGGGAGTCACGTCCTAGACATGATGCAAGACAATACGAGTGGATTGCACAAGCAAGCAGGAACACCCACGGTGTCAAGACAAGTCAAGCTAAGTTATCAAGTCATGTCAAGTTAAGAGTGCGCCGCCACGGCCACTATCAAGTTATCAGGTTACCAGTTACAAGTCAAGTCAAGAGTGCGCCACCACGGGCCACTATCAAGTCAGGTTAATCAGGTCAGAAGTGTACCACCATGGGTCACTTATCAAGTCATGCTAGTTCCTTGTCATACCGTGCCATGTACAATAGTCATTCCAATATATTAAGCAAAAATCAAGTTCATGCCAAAAGGCGTAAGGATATAAAATGGGCGTAAAATACCTAATAAAATACTAATATAAAATAGGACTAAAGAAGAGCCAAGATCATGAAATATCAAATTCATCATAGACAAGTTGGTAGCACAAGGGGGTCAAAGGTTAGGCTACGCAGGGTATAGACTGCGCATACAAGGCTGCGCAAGAGTTGTCTTGCGCAAGGGTTATATTGCGCAAGGGTTACATTGCGCAAGGTGAGCAGTACGCAAGCAATACGCAATGCACAGTACGCAAGCCACTACGCAATGCACAGTACGCAGGCCAGCATACGCAGGGTGCAATACGCAGGGTGCAATACGCAGGGTGCAATACGCAGGGTGCAATACGCAGGGGTGCAATACGCAGGGTGCAATACGCAGGGTGCAATACGCAGGGTGCAATACGCAGGGGTGCAATACGCAGGGTGCAATACGCAGGGTGCAATACGCAGGGTGCAATACGCAGGGTGCAATACGCAGGGTGCAATACGCAGGGTGCAATACGCAGGGTGCAATACGCAGGGTGCAATACGCAGGGGTGCAATACGTAGAAGACCCTAAGCAAGGGTTCTACGCAAGCAACACTACGCAGGAGCTCTACGCGGAGGCCGTACGCGGGAGCCGCGTGGCCAACAAGAGGGAAAGGCTATGTTCTTCTCCTACCTCTGTCCGAGAGGAAGAACACCCAACCCAAAAACTTCAATTCTTCATAACCTTGCCAAATCAAAACCCAATTTAGATTTTCAAAGTTCTAATTTGAGTAAAATTGAATTCTCTTCCATATGGAAGCATCAAAAACCCATAAAATCCAACTAAAATAGATCAAAACCATGTAAATCCGAAAATAATTAAGACCTAGATCTAGAACAATGGAGACTCCAAATCACAAAATTCCAAGTTCTAATGTTGTTCTCCATGTCCTAATCTAGCTAATGAACAAATAAAAAGAGGTGCTTATTTAATGGCAAGATGCACTTGCCTAATGGGTTGGAGAGTTGTGTGGAGGAAGAAGAAGAAGAATTAATGGAGGAAAAATAATGAGGAGAGAGAGTGTTAGGTGGGGATTTTAATGGGGGAGGATAAGTTGTGTTGAGGGTGGAGGTTAGCTAAGATGGTCCAATGCATAATAAACCAAACCAAACTAATTCCTATCCAAATAAAACCAAGCTCCATTAATCAGAATTAATCCAGAAATGATAAATGACAATTAAACTACAATGCTAAGTATGAAATATACCACAACTTAACTGGTCAAGAAAAATGAAAAAAAAATACTGGTCAGAAATAGGATCACGTATAAAATACGTATCACGAATTTCGGGGCACTACATACTCTCATGATCACAGAGTCTTCCTTGAATTACCTATTTATGGGCATTCCTAGAATCATCCATTTTTGGGCCTACCATGTATCACCCCTTGTGGGATATTGCATGGAATCATAACATAACCTGTCTGGATCCTTGTGTATTGATTGGGGGTACGAGGGAGTAGAAGTAGACATGTGAATAATATCCAAGTAGTATCTCATCTGATCACCTCCGTAGTGTCTCATCAGAATCTCCTATGCTATTTACATGTTTATATTGTACTCTGACTCACTAGCCACTATTATTTCTCTACTTATAGTAGATATTCTATTACAGTTCTCTCTCTGTTTACATTCTATACTTTCTTTCAGTTCTTGTATCTTACTTTACTGCATAATTATATTTTCTAACCTGTTATGATCTGTTGAGATATATTGTGCTCGCTCCTGTCCTGACTGAACCTGTTGAAAATATTACAGAGGATGAGGAGGAGGCCTGTGTGGATACCTACTACGGGACATCTCTAGATGACACCAGTGATCCGGATTTCCAGCCGGATCCATTAGCTATAGAGACCGAGGCTCCCTAGTCTAGGTTTTACTATTACTGTCATTTGGGCTCTGGATTGTATATATTCTTTCATACTCTGTAGTTGAGATTTATATTTCTGGATGTTGCTGAGATGTTATCTTAGACACTTAGACTCTGCTGATCATCTGTATTTCTTTGAGTTCTATATTATATCGTGCTTTTTCTTCCTTAGTTGTGATTGAGTTTACTTTCTGTCACGACCCGCTCCCGAATAATCGGATACGAGTCGGACACGCCCAGCCTTCATTGTTAGACACAATGAAGTAAGCTGTACCAAGCTAGGGAAACTAACCAGATAACATGAAAGTATAGAATCACAACAACTATATAATGTGTCCCAACCAGAAAAGAGATACAATATCTGAATTATTACAATTCAACTATAATAGTCTGCTAGTCTCAATACATGGAAAGATAAATGGAAACTAATGAAGTACTAGGCTTCTGCAGCCTCTAGGTCAGAAGCAGCTCCAGCTGGCTCAGCAGGGAAGGCTATATCCTGTCCATAGTATGTGTCACACAAAGCCTCCATCTCACCTATCATAACATATCCAGTCAGGAGCGGAGCAAGTACAATTCTAGGTAATGAACAAGACATCATGAAATGAAAGTACAAGGGAACATGGAAAGTACAGGAAATACAGGTGAATAAGTACATGAAGAACAGGGTAAAGTACATGAAAGAACATGAATGTAAGAACATGAAAGAACATGATATGTAAGCACCTGAAAGAACATGATATCACAGGAAATAAGTACAAGGTAATCTCCTGAACATGTGTGTACTACATTTGAAATATAACTAAATATGTGACCGGCTAGGGTAAGCACCTGAAAGCACCTGAAAGCACCTGAAAGCACATGAATGGTGACTTAGGACCCGCGTGCACGATGCGGGGTCTAAGCTAAAACACACCTGAGTTGTTACTTGGGATTGGTCACATAGATAGTATATTTCCCCTCCCCAGATACAAGTAATAAGTACAAGAGAACAAGAGCACCAGAAAGTACATGACGTGTTGCAATTGTGTCACTCAAGGAAGTACAGGAAAGATAATGTAAAGTACAAAACCGTAGAGTGTACTTGCCTGGCTCCAGGAAAGTACAAGTAGGCAAAAAGGGCTGGATGATCTCCTGTTAATAATAATTTACAATGATACGTCAATAATCTTAATATAGCTAAAAATCTCAATCTAGCAAAATCTCTTAATAAAACCCTAATTCTAACTTGCTAAATACTATAGATATGGATATTTACAAAACTTAGTTTTTAGGCTAATACATTTGTTAAGAGTTGATTTCCATTAGTTCTATTTAAACCTTCAAATACTTAAGAAAATAGAGCAATCAACTCTATCTCAAAGAAACCTTCTAATAATTGAACTTGTTTGAAACCCAATGCCATAATAGGATCCTGTTATAGACAGGAATCTCTGTCTTATGGCCTGGTTCCCAATAACAGTGCATGAAATGGTTCCTAGGAATCTAAGGTTTACTGAAATAAACTTGCATTGATTATAGGTTCATTTAACCCATAAAGATCCTCAATGAACCTAAAGGACTTATAAAGAGTTAAGTCCCTGCATTGAATACCAAAATTAAAGCTCCCCAGATACAACTAGCCAAGGGAATGTGATCTCAGGTTCTCGAGTTCACTGAACTGAACCATGAGAATGATCCCAGGTTCTTGAATTCACTGAACTTGAAATAAAACATTACACTTAAGATCAGTTCTTCCCCTGGGTCCTTCATCTGGAATGGTATCCTGTCTTGATTCCACTTGAAGGTGCTGAAATCATCTTAACACAGGACTGAACAAAGTCCAGTCATGAATTCAAGCTCAATTTGATATAAAACCAAGGTAACCCAAAGACTGATACATATCCTGATATTCCAGGATTGTTAACAGTCCCAAATTCATAGATATTTCGAAGGAAATGTTTTAAGAAGCTCCTCAAACCACTCTTCTGAACCCACTGTAATTTGATGAATATCCAATGCAAGGTTTGGTTGAAAGTAACTCAAGCTTATTCACATGAGTTGGTTCCAGACTTGGCTATCAGTCTTAGCTATGTCTATACATAAACCTATAGGCCATATCCATCTCAGGTTAACTAACACCCTAAAAATATTATAACTCAGGAATGCAAAACAGGTTCATAAGAAGTCTAAATAGGAAAATCATCATAGTGTTCAACATTTGATTTCTTCAACAAACCAAAACAGTGAACTAAGATCTAACCAGGGTTCAAAACTAATTAAAATTCTTCACCATGGCTGATACAGTCAATCCCAAAATGAGACAATGCGATATTAGTCCTGAATCCTAGCAGATATCAGTCTTAAGAACTGCTATTCTAGCCATAACATCTAAGTAATTAAAACTCATATCAGTCCTGATAACTATAGCACAAACCATTCTTACTAGGCCTGATATGGCTTTAACACTACTCCAACATCCAACCGAGTTAGGTGAGAACCCAGATTAGAGAAGAGTTTTAGATTTAGGCTTCTAGATATGGCCAATCATGAGAGTGATGTAAACAGGGAAACAAGGTTTTTGATTGAACAACCATAATGGCTCAAAACCTTACTGCTTCCTAATCCTAACATAAATAACCATAGCGATTAATCCTCGTTCAGGATTAGTATAAGAATTGGCAGGACAATTATTATTACTATTCAATATCAGGAATCCAATCTACCCATGCATTAAGTAAAATTCATAAGAGCTACTTATTAACAATCAGTCGAAATAGGTAGGAAATAGATACTGCAGTGTAACTGAAGAAATGAGCTTAACTGAAATAGATCGGATTAATTTCCCAGAACAGTGCTTACGATACATTAGCTAAAAATTGAGACTAACCACATACACCCAGGAAATTTACCAGACACAAAATAGCTATAGTTACCTTAATCTGAACCTTCCCAAAATCGAGCTTTTGCTCGTCCTGTCCTGGTGTTCTAGTTCCTTGACAACTCTGAATCTGAGTGTACAAGTCGAGATCCATTCAAAGAACAACTCGATAATTCCTTAAGAATTGAATTAAAGGATAAATCAACTAGGTTTAGAGATCAGATCCCTACCTCGATGATTCCTTGATCCCATTGAATGAACAAAAGAGTTTATAACTCAGAGTTTCAGATCTAATCAAAATAGGAGAGAATTGATAGAATCAACAATTATTCAATACCGAGTAGAATCAATCGAATAATAGATTGTTCTTACCAGAATTCACTTGATTGGAAGAACGGACAATTAATCAGTATTCATCAAGAGCAGAGAAATGATTCGATCGATTCTTCAAAAGAGAATTTGAATTACCAAATATTCAATCTCTGAATGATTAGATCTGAATGAAACCACTCGATACTCACCTGTCCTAATTTCCGATTTGAAGAAAAGGATCAATCCCGTTGCCTTCTCTCGAACTGGAATTTTGGTGGAATGATCAACTCTGTCAATCAAGATTTGCACCCTTAGAATGAAAAGGAAATCGATCCAAATTCAGCAGATCTGAATCAATGAAAATGGATGATACCAATAATTTGATTTGATATAAATTGATTCTAAACAATTCGAGAATGTGAACTCTTACCAACACATTCATCAGTCGATGAAGAACAGCAAGAATTAATGTCAGAGATCAAGTCGATCGATCCAGAAATCAAAAGGCTCCTATTACGATTTGTACAAAGAGAAAGAAACGATCAACTAGTGATCAATCGTTCATTCAGAAAATCCAAAATCACAAGGTTCGAAGCTCACCCCAGCTAGTCTTTACGTCGACGATGATCACCGCGATCATGGCCGCTCCTTCTTCTTCCTCAGCTTCTTCTTCTTCCTCTGGTTAGAATTGGAAACAATGGATAGAGCTCTGCTCTGTGGAGACTTGGGAAGGAAGAAAGATTTCTAGATCTGAAATGAATGGGAAAGGATGAGGATGAGGGCTGCTTAAATAGGCGGTTAGAGGAGGTGGAAAAGGAAAAATGGGCGCGCTCGAATACTCATTCGGTTACTCCTCCACATGGCTAGATGGCAATGGCAAGTTGAAATCGAATTGGAAAGGAGTACACAGCAGAGAAGAGAAAAGACTAAGGGATTCTAAAAGAACCCTTGCAAATTATTTAAATAGCCCTTGGGCTTTCCTTCCAGGCCAATAAAATGGCCTTGGTCCAGCCCATGGGTTTAATTGATTGGACAATTGTTAAAAAAAAAAAAACAATTAGAAGGAAAATCAAAGAAAAGAAATAACTTATTATAAGATATTTAAAAATTTTAAATTGTTAAATCAAAATAAAGTAAGGCTAAAAGAAAATTTCAATTTCAGGAAGGTGGAGTTACAAATATTCCCCCCTCAGAAAAATTTCGTCCTCGAAATTCAAAGGATAAAACAACTCCAAAAAGATCCAAACTCCAGTTTTATTATTGAAAACCAAAATGCAAAATACAATCACGAGAACAATCTAGGGTAGCGCTCCCGCATCTCGTCCTCGCGCTCCCATGTGGACTCTCCCGGAGAGTGTTGTCCCCACATGACGCGGACAAGTGGAATAGTCTGGTTCCGCAGACGTTTCTTTCTTCGGTCCAAGATCTCTACTGGCTGCTCCTCGTAAGTCAATCTCGGGCCCACCTCCAGCTCGGAATAGTCCACTACATGGCTCGGGTCTGGAATGTATCGTCGAAGCTGGGATATGTGGAAGACATCGTGCACTCCCTCCAATCTAGCTGGAAGCGCTAGTCGGTACGCCACCTCGCCAATCCGTGCCGTCACGTCGAATGGTCCGATGAATCTCGGACTGAGCTTCCCGCCTCTGCCGAACCGAATGACGCCTCTGGTCGGTGAAATCTTCAAGAACACTCTGTCTCCCACCTCGAACTCAAGTGGCCGTCTGGTGCTGTCCGCCCAATGCTTCTGCTGATCCTGTGTAACTCTGAGACGCCCTGAGCCTTCGAGATCAAATACGATAATTACACATAAGAAGTTGAAATAACATGATCTACCAATGATCATAATCAACTAGGCACGAGATGGAACGAAGTTCAATTACATCTTAGAGGAGCAAAATAATGAAGACACAATTATTAGGTACGATCAAGAATCGATAGTTTAACACGGGTGGCTAGCACAAGATAGGAAAATCAGGGTCAGACAAACATGATTTAAGATCAAAATTTAGACAAGACACAAACGAAGTATGGAATCGAAACCTGGCAATGTATAATTTGAGGAAATCAATGATCTAACGATACAATACTAGAAGGTAATTGGCAAGGGTTGATTTGAGGAACGTACGAAATACTCGGAAGATACAGTATCAAATCAGGGTGAATATGCAAGAATTTGTGATTCTCGAAAACCAATAATCATATGAAAAGGAAATATAGTCTCCAGAATATCCAAGAACATGTTGGTATCTGAAATCACTTTGCTTAGAATCCCTACCCCGCCAGTATGTATCTGACTGCAGTGGACTTTCGGCTCCGTGACTCAAATAACAATATGTCTCCAAATACTCTATCAACCTTATCCATTTTCCAACAATCATTGACGAAACAACCCAAGAAATCAAGATATAAAGAATATGACAAGTCTCGTCAATACTCAAAAACCTATGGGTGTCTGAAATCACTTCAACTTAGAGTTCCTGCCTCGCCAGTGCGCTACTGGCTGCAGTGAACCTTCAGTCTCTATAATCCAGCTAATGGCTGCAGCGCGCAACTGTCATGCCATAGTAGGTCATCGAATAGCCTCTTGACTTTATCCCTAGGAATTTCAAAAGAGTTTCAAGGAATTCAAAATGAATTTCAATAGTCCAAGTCACGGAAATAGTGAAATTACTTGACTGTTTGAATACAAGGATTTATTAGGTACTAAGAGACGACAAGGGATCCCATCGGTGAGTACAAAAGGGCAACCATGGAGATTTAAAATTTTAGACAGGACGAAGTTTCAAATTATGACGGAATATCAACTGATATCTGGAATGGTAACAAGCTTCCACATATGGGACGTTATCTCGAAAGGATAACAGAGTCTCGAAGGACGAACTGAAGCAAGGTATCAGATAAGAACAAAATCCCGTACTGGAAACAAGTTTCAATAAAATCTCGAATAACAATGAAATCTCGAGCAAAACTTGGAGTGAAAATGAATTCTCCAATAAGGTACACAGTGAAAGAAAAATAGAAAAACAAGTATCAACAAAGTCGTGAATAAGGAAATAAAATCTCGAATAGAAAATCTTGACGAGAAAACAAGATATCAAATAGGGAACAAGATCGAAGCAAAGTTATGAACGGAACAATTTCCAAGTAGAAAACAAGCCACGTAGGAAACGAATCTCACATAGGGAACAGGTCGAAACCGAAGTTTTCAAACGATGTCTTGAATGGTGAATAGAAACAAGTATTGAATCAAATTCCAACAATCCCTAAATAGAAAACTGAACTTCGGAAGGAAAACAAAATTTACAAATTGTAACTAGTCCTGAATAGGAAACAAAATTCCTGAGTAGAATCTCGAAAAAAGCAAGGTTACGAAGAATGGATTGGAGGAGTACCAATCAACGAATAGGAAACAGTATCTCGAGTTAAGTTTCGAATATCCACCAAGGTTTCAAACAAGAAGTTTCAAATTATGATCTAGATGCTTCAAGGAATTTAAGGGAAAGCTGGATTGCGAATTAAGATATATGGTTTTTCCAACCATGCAAAATCTTCAGTCTTTAGTCTGTCTTCCGTATTCGTCCGGAATGGAAATCTCTCTAACCTTCTTCAATTGTCCTGACATAGGTTGATCCTTGCGGTAGTGCTTCATGTGATTGCTGCATCTGGAGAGGCGGGTCCCCCTTGTTGTAGCCCTGGTGCTTCTCGCGTTCGTCCTTGGGCAGCGTGATCAGTGACCTCCGGGCAGTTCTTGACTTGGTGGGCAGACGATCTGCAGTGCAGGCATAGCCTCCGTCTTTTGCAGCACTCTTCATAGTGGCATCCTGAGAGGTGGCAGAAATTGTAAATGATCGTCGGCTGGATCTGAATCTGGATCTCCCACTGGGGCTGAAGTGCAGGGCTCTGGCAGGAATATATGGCTGTTGGCGTGCTGGCTGCTGAGATCTGCTCCTGATGATGCGACTGGTGATGTGACCGAAGAAACGTTGACTGAGTGTTGTGATGCTTTGTGGGTCCAGGGTAGTTGTTGTCTTTGTCATAAATCTTCATGTTCCTTCTGAGCTTCAGTTTCCCGCTGTGTTCTATTGTCTGTGCTACATTCTGGATCTCCTGGCAGGTGGCTCTAATCTTTAGAGAAATCAGGTCCTCAGAAACTTGGGTGATCTTCAGTGGTAAATCCAGGTTCTCGATCTGCTCCTTGGTGTAAGATATGCGCTCGGTGTCGGAAAAGTCCAAGTGTCTGAGCGTCTGGAAATCAGGAGTCCTTCCTGGCTCGGAGAGTGTATCCACAAGTCTGACTTGGAAAGGGCGGTCTGCTTCCTCTGGTTGTCGAGGGACTTTTCAGGCGTCTCCGTCAACTACGTACTACCCATGGGGATAGTAGAGTGATAGAACGTAGTGGAAGCTCGAAAACGTCAAGTGCAGGTGAATTGACAATTCTGGTGTCGTATGCTTTTGAACTATCTGCAAAACAGAAAACTATTAAAATAACCTAGACCTACATACAACAAGTGTTTATAGAATATCAAAATACTTGATACACCTGATATACCTGATATACCCTTATTTCCCGGTTTTCCTATGTTGTGATCAAGTTTCCCTAGTATAATCAAGTCCCCCAATAGTACTCTAAGTCCTAGGTACCATTAGGATGGACCTGCATGGGCCACCACTAAAAACATGTCACGACCCGCTCCCGAATAATCGGATACGAGTCGGACACGCCCAGCCTTCATTGTTAGACACAATGAAGTAAGCTGTACCAAGCTAGGGAAACTAACCAGATAACATGAAAGTATAGAATCACAACAACTATATAATGTGTCCCAACCAGAAAAGAGATACAATATCTGAATTATTACAATTCAACTATAATAGTCTGCTAGTCTCAATACATGGAAAGATAAATGGAAACTAATGAAGTACTAGGCTTCTGCAGCCTCTAGGTCAGAAGCAGCTCCAGCTGGCTCAGCAGGGAAGGCTATATCCTGTCCATAGTATGTGTCACACAAAGCCTCCATCTCACCTATCATAACATATCCAGTCAGGAGCGGAGCAAGTACAATTCTAGGTAATGAACAAGACATCATGAAATGAAAGTACAAGGGAACATGGAAAGTACAGGAAATACAGGTGAATAAGTACATGAAGAACAGGGTAAAGTACATGAAAGAACATGAATGTAAGAACATGAAAGAACATGATATGTAAGCACCTGAAAGAACATGATATCACAGAAAATAAGTACAAGGTAATCTCCTGAACATGTGTGTACTACATTTGAAATATAACTAAATATGTGACCGGCTAGGGTAAGCACCTGAAAGCACCTGAAAGCACATGAATGGTGACTTAGGACCCGCGTGCACGATGCGGGGTCTAAGCTAAAACACACCTGAGTTGTTACTTGGGATTGGTCACATAGATAGTATATTTCCCCTCCCCAGATACAAGTAATAAGCACAAGAGAACAAGAGCACCAGAAAGTACATGACGTGTTGCAATTGTGTCACTCAAGGAAGTACAGGGAAGATAATGTAAAGTACAAAACCGTAGAGTGTACTTGCCTGGCTCCAGGAAAGTACAAGTAGGCAAAAAGGGCTGGATGATCTCCTGTTAATAATGATTTACAATGATACGTCAATAATCTTAATATAGCTAAAAATCTCAATCTAGCAAAATCTCTTAATAAAACCCTAATTCTAACTTGCTAAATACTATAGATATGGATATTTACAAAACTTAGTTTTTAGGCTAATACATTTGTTAAGAGTTGATTTCCATTAGTTCTATTTAAACCTTCAAATACTTAAGAAAATAGAGCAATCAACTCTATCTCAAAGAAACCTTCTAATAATTGAACTTGTTTGAAACCCAATGCCATAATAGGATCCTGTTATAGACAGGAATCTCTGTCTTATGGCCTGGTTCCCAATAACAGTGCATGAAATGGTTCCTAGGAATCTAAGGTTTACTGAAATAAACTTGCATTGATTATAGGTTCATTTAACCCATAAAGATCCTCAATGAACCTAAAGGACTTATAAAAGAGTTAAGTCCCTGCATTGAATACCAAAATTAAAGCTCCCCAGATACAACTAGCCAAGGGAATGTGATCTCAGGTTCTCGAGTTCACTGAACTGAACCATGAGAATGATCCCAGGTTCTTGAATTCACTGAACTTGAAATAAAACATTACACTTAAGATCAGTTCTTCCCCTGGGTCCTTCATCTGGAATGGTATCCTGTCTTGATTCCACTTGAAGGTGCTGAAATCATCTTAACACAGGACTGAACAAAGTCCAGTCATGAATTCAAGCTCAATTTGATATAAAACCAAGGTAACCCAAAGACTGATACATATCCTGATATTCCAGGATTGTTAACAGTCCCAAATTCATAGATATTTCGAAGGAAATGTTTTAAGAAGCTCCTCAAACCACTCTTCTGAACCCACTGTAATTTGATGAATATCCAATGCAAGGTTTGGTTGAAAGTAACTCAAGCTTATTCACATGAGTTGGTTCCAGACTTGGCTATCAGTCTTAGCTATGTCTATACATAAACCTATAGGCCATATCCATCTCAGGTTAACTAACACCCTAAAAATATTATAACTCAGGAATGCAAAACAGGTTCATAAGAAGTCTAAATAGGAAAATCATCATAGTGTTCAACATTTGATTTCTTCAACAAACCAAAACAGTGAACTAAGATCTAACCAGGGTTCAAAACTAATTAAAATTCTTCACCATGGCTGATACAGTCAATCCCAAAATGAGACAATGCGATATTAGTCCTGAATCCTAGCAGATATCAGTCTTAAGAACTGCTATTCCAGCCATAACATCTAAGTAATTAAAACTCATATCAGTCCTAATAACTATAGCACAAACCATTCTTACTAGGCCTGATATGGCTTTAACACTACTCCAACATCCAACCGAGTTAGGTGAGAACCCAGATTAGAGAAGAGTTTTAGATTTAGGCTTCTAGATATGGCCAATCATGAGAGTGATGTAAACAGGGAAACAAGGTTTTTGATTGAACAACCATAATGGCTCAAAACCTTACTGCTTCCTAATCCTAACATAAATAACCATAGCGATTAATCCTCGTTCAGGATTAGTATAAGAATTGGCAGGACAATTATTATTACTATTCAATATCAGGAATCCAATCTACCCATGCATTAAGTAAAATTCATAAGAGCTACTTATTAACAATCAGTCGAAATAGGTAGGAAATAGATACTGCAGTGTAACTGAAGAAATGAGCTTAACTGAAATAGATCGGATTAATTTCCCAGAACAGTGCTTACGATACATTAGCTAAAAATTGAGACTAACCACATACACCCAGGAAATTTACCAGACACAAAATAGCTATAGTTACCTTAATCTGAACCTTCCCAAAATCGAGCTTTTGCTCGTCCTGTCCTGGTGTTCTAGTTCCTTGACAACTCTGAATCTGAGTGTACAAGTCGAGATCCATTCAAAGAACAACTCGATAATTCCTTAAGAATTGAATTAAAGGATAAATCAACTAGGTTTAGAGATCAGATCCCTACCTCGATGATTCCTTGATCCCATTGAATGAACAAAAGAGTTTATAACTCAGAGTTTCAGATCTAATCAAAATAGGAGAGAATTGATAGAATCAACAATTATTCAATACCGAGTAGAATCAATCGAATAATAGATTGTTCTTACCAGAATTCACTTGATTGGAAGAACGGACAATTAATCAGTATTCATCAAGAGCAGAGAAATGATTCGATCGATTCTTCAAAAGAGAATTTGAATTACCAAATATTCAATCTCTGAATGATTAGATCTGAATGAAACCACTCGATACTCACCTGTCCTAATTTCCGATTTGAAGAAAAGGATCAATCCCGTTGCCTTCTCTCGAACTGGAATTTTGGTGGAATGATCAACTCTGTCAATCAAGATTTGCACCCTTAGAATGAAAAGGAAATCGATCCAAATTCAGCAGATCTGAATCAATGAAAATGGATGATACCAATAATTTGATTTGATATAAATTGATTCTAAACAATTCGAGAATGTGAACTCTTACCAACACATTCATCAGTCGATGAAGAACAGCAAGAATTAATGTCAGAGATCAAGTCGATCGATCCAGAAATCAAAAGGCTCCTATTACGATTTGTACAAAGAGAAAGAAACGATCAACTAGTGATCAATCGTTCATTCAGAAAATCCAAAATCACAAGGTTCGAAGCTCACCCCAGCTAGTCTTTACGTCGACGATGATCACCGCGATCATGGCCGCTCCTTCTTCTTCCTCAGCTTCTTCTTCTTCCTCTGGTTAGAATTGGAAACAATGGATAGAGCTCTGCTCTGTGGAGACTTGGGAAGGAAGAAAGATTTCTAGATCTGAAATGAATGGGAAAGGATGAGGATGAGGGCTGCTTAAATAGGCGGTTAGAGGAGGTGGAAAAGGAAAAATGGGCGCGCTCGAATACTCATTCGGTTACTCCTCCACATGGCTAGATGGCAATGGCAAGTTGAAATCGAATTGGAAAGGAGTACACAGCAGAGAAGAGAAAAGACTAAGGGATTCTAAAAGAACCCTTGCAAATTATTTAAATAGCCCTTGGGCTTTCCTTCCAGGCCAATAAAATGGCCTTGGTCCAGCCCATGGGTTTAATTGATTGGACAATTGTTAAAAAAAAAAAACAATTAGAAGGAAAATCAAAGAAAAGAAATAACTTATTATAAGATATTTAAAAATTTTAAATTGTTAAATCAAAATAAAGTAAGGCTAAAAGAAAATTTCAATTTCAGGAAGGTGGAGTTACAAATATTCCCCCCTCAGAAAAATTTCGTCCTCGAAATTCAAAGGACAAAACAACTCCAAAAAGATCCAAACTCCAGTTTTATTATTGAAAACCAAAATGCAAAATACAATCACGAGAACAATCTAGGGTAGCGCTCCCGCATCTCGTCCTCGCGCTCCCATGTGGACTCTCCCGGAGAGTGTTGTCCCCACATGACGCGGACAAGTGGAATAGTCTGGTTCCGCAGACGTTTCTCTCTTCGGTCCAAGATCTCTACTGGCTGCTCCTCGTAAGTCAATCTCGGGCCCACCTCCAGCTCGGAATAGTCCACTACATGGCTCGGGTCTGGAATGTATCGTCGAAGCTGGGATATGTGGAAGACATCGTGCACTCCCTCCAATCTAGCTGGAAGCGCTAGTCGGTACGCCACCTCGCCAATCCGTGCCGTCACGTCGAATGGTCCGATGAATCTCGGACTGAGCTTCCCGCCTCTGCCGAACCGAATGACGCCTCTGGTCGGTGAAATCTTCAAGAACACTCTGTCTCCCACCTCGAACTCAAGTGGCCGTCTGGTGCTGTCCGCCCAATGCTTCTGCTGATCCTGTGTAACTCTGAGACGCCCTGAGCCTTCGAGATCAAATACGATAATTACACATAAGAAGTTGAAATAACATGATCTACCAATGATCATAATCAACTAGGCACGAGATGGAACGAAGTTCAATTACATCTTAGAGGAGCAAAATAATGAAGACACAATTATTAGGTACGATCAAGAATCGATAGTTTAACACGGGTGGCTAGCACAAGATAGGAAAATCAGGGTCAGACAAACATGATTTAAGATCAAAATTTAGACAAGACACAAACGAAGTATGGAATCGAAACCTGGCAATGTATAATTTGAGGAAATCAATGATCTAACGATACAATACTAGAAGGTAATTGGCAAGGGTTGATTTGAGGAACGTACGAAATACTCGGAAGATACAGTATCAAATCAGGGTGAATATGCAAGAATTTATGATTCTCGAAAACCAATAATCATATGAAAAGGAAATATAGTCTCCAGAATATCCAAGAACATGTTGGTATCTGAAATCACTTTGCTTAGAATCCCTACCCCGCCAGTATGTATCTGACTGCAGTGGACTTTCGGCTCCGTGACTCAAATAACAATATGTCTCCAAATACTCTATCAACCTTATCCATTTTCCAACAATCATTGACGAAACAACCCAAGAAATCAAGATATGAAGAATATGACAAGTCTCGTCAATACTCAAAAACCTATGGGTGTCTGAAATCACTTCAACTTAGAGTTCCTGCCTCGCCAGTGCGCTACTGGCTGCAGTGAACCTTCAGTCTCTATAATCCAGCTAATGGCTGCAGCGCACAACTGTCATGCCATAGTAGGTCATCGAATAGCCTCTCGACTTTATCCCTAGGAATTTCAAAAGAGTTTCAAGGAATTCAAAATGAATTTCAATAGTCCAAGTCACGGAAATAGTGAAATTACTTGACTGTTTGAATACAAGGATTTATTAGGTACTAAGAGACGACAAGGGATCCCATCGGTGAGTACAAAAGGGCAACCATGGAGATTTAAAATTTTAGACAGGACGAAGTTTCAAATTATGACGGAATATCAACTGATATCTGGAATGGTAACAAGCTTCCACATATGGGACGTTATCTCGAAAGGATAACAGAGTCTCGAAGGACGAACTGAAGCAAGGTATCAGATAAGAACAAAATCCCGTACTGGAAACAAGTTTCAATAAAATCTCGAATAACAATGAAATCTCGAGCAAAACTTGGAGTGAAAATGAATTCTCCAATAAGGTACACAGTGAAAGAAAAATAGAAAAACAAGTATCAACAAAGTCGTGAATAAGGAAATAAAATCTCGAATAGAAAATCTTGACGAGAAAACAAGATATCAAATAGGGAACAAGATCGAAGCAAAGTTATGAACGGAACAATTTCCAAGTAGAAAACAAGCCACGTAGGAAACGAATCTCACATAGGGAACAGGTCGAAACCGAAGTTTTCAAACGATGTCTTGAATGGTGAATAGAAACAAGTATTGAATCAAATTCCAACAATCCCTAAATAGAAAACTGAACTTCAGAAGGAAAACAAAATTTACAAATTGTAACTAGTCCTGAATAGGAAACAAAATTCCTGAGTAGAATCTCAAAAAAAGCAAGGTTACGAAGAATGGATTGGAGGAGTACCAATCAACGAATAGGAAACAGTATCTCGAGTTAAGTTTCGAATATCCACCAAGGTTTCAAACAAGAAGTTTCAAATTATGATCTAGATGCTTCAAGGAATTTAAGGGAAAGCTGGATTGCGAATTAAGATATATGGTTTTTCCAACCATGCAAAATCTTCAGTCTTTAGTCTGTCTTCCGTATTCCTCCGGAATGGAAATCTCTCTAACCTTCTTCAATTGTCCTGACATAGGTTGATCCTTGCGGTAGTGCTTCATGTGATTGCTGCATCTGGAGAGGCGGGTCCCCCTTGTTGTAGCCCTGGTGCTTCTCGCGTTCGTCCTTGGGCAGCGTGATCAGTGACCTCCGGGCAGTTCTTGACTTGGTGGGCAGACGATCTGCAGTGCAGGCATAGCCTCCGTCTTTTGCAGCACTCTTCATAGTGGCATCCTGAGAGGTGGCAGAAATTGTAAATGATCGTCGGCTGGATCTGAATCTGGATCTCCCACTGGGGCTGAAGTGCAGGGCTCTGGCAGGAATATATGGCTGTTGGCGTGCTGGCTGCTGAGATCTGCTCCTGATGATGCGACTGGTGATGTGACCGAAGAAACGTTGACTGAGTGTTGTGATGCTTTGTGGGTCCAGGGTAGTTGTTGTCTTTGTCATAAATCTTCATGTTCCTTCTGAGCTTCAGTTTCCCGCTGTGTCCTATTGTCTGTGCTACATTCTGGATCTCCTGGCAGGTGGCTCTAATCTTTAGAGAAATCAGGTCCTCAGAAACTTGGGTGATCTTCAGTGGTAAATCCAGGTTCTCGATCTGCTCCTTGGTGTAAGATATGCGCTCGGTGTCGGAAAAGTCCAAGTGTCTGAGCGTCTGGAAATCAGGAGTCCTTCCTGGCTCGGAGAGTGTATCCACAAGTCTGACTTGGAAAGGGCGGTCTGCTTCCTCTGGTTGTCGAGGGACTTTTCAGGCGTCTCCGTCAACTACGTACTACCCATGGGGATAGTAGAGTGATAGAACGTAGTGGAAGCTCGAAAACGTCAAGTGCAGGTGAATTGACAATTCTGGTGTCGCATGCTTTTGAACTATCTGCAAAACAGAAAACTATTAAAATAACCTAGACCTACATACAACAAGTGTTTATAGAATATCAAAATACTTGATACACCTGATATACCTGATATACCCTTATTTCCCGGTTTTCCTATGCTGTGATCAAGTTTCCCTAGTATAATCAAGTCCCCCAATAGTACTCTAAGTCCTAGGTACCATTAGGATGGACCTGCATGGGCCACCACTAAAAACATGTCACGACCCGCTCCCGAATAATCGGATACGAGTCGGACACGCCCAGCCTTCATTGTTAGACACAATGAAGTAAGCTGTACCAAGCTAGGGAAACTAACCAGATAACATGAAAGTATAGAATCACAACAACTATATAATGTGTCCCAACCAGAAAAGAGATACAATATCTGAATTATTACAATTCAACTATAATAGTCTGCTAGTCTCAATACATGGAAAGATAAATGGAAACTAATGAAGTACTAGGCTTCTGCAGCCTCTAGGTCAGAAGCAGCTCCAGCTGGCTCAGCAGGGAAGGCTATATCCTGTCCATAGTATGTGTCACACAAAGCCTCCATCTCACCTATCATAACATATCCAGTCAGGAGCGGAGCAAGTACAATTCTAGGTAATGAACAAGACATCATGAAATGAAAGTACAAGGGAACATAGAAAGTACAGGAAATACAGGTGAATAAGTACATGAAGAACAGGGTAAAGTACATGAAAGAACATGAATGTAAGAACATGAAAGAACATGATATGTAAGCACCTGAAAGAACATGATATCACAGAAAATAAGTACAAGGTAATCTCCTGAACATGTGTGTACTACATTTGAAATATAACTAAATATGTGACCGGCTAGGGTAAGCACCTGAAAGCACCTGAAAGCACATGAATGGTGACTTAGGACCCGCGTGCACGATGCGGGGTCTAAGCTAAAACACACCTGAGTTGTTACTTGGGATTGGTCACATAGATAGTATATTTCCCCTCCCCAGATACAAGTAATAAGCACAAGAGAACAAGAGCACCAGAAAGTACATGACGTGTTGCAATTGTGTCACTCAAGGAAGTACAGGGAAGATAATGTAAAGTACAAAACCGTAGAGTGTACTTGCCTGGCTCCAGGAAAGTACAAGTAGGCAAAAAGGGCTGGATGATCTCCTGTTAATAATGATTTACAATGATACGTCAATAATCTTAATATAGCTAAAAATCTCAATCTAGCAAAATCTCTTAATAAAACCCTAATTCTAACTTGCTAAATACTATAGATATGGATATTTACAAAACTTAGTTTTTAGGCTAATACATTTGTTAAGAGTTGATTTCCATTAGTTCTATTTAAACCTTCAAATACTTAAGAAAATAGAGCAATCAACTCTATCTCAAAGAAACCTTCTAATAATTGAACTTGTTTGAAACCCAATGCCATAATAGGATCCTGTTATAGACAGGAATCTCTGTCTTATGGCCTGGTTCCCAATAACAGTACATGAAATGGTTCCTAGGAATCTAAGGTTTACTGAAATAAACTTGCATTGATTATAGGTTCATTTAACCCATAAAGATCCTCAATGAACCTAAAGGACTTATAAAAGAGTTAAGTCCCTGCATTGAATACCAAAATTAAAGCTCCCCAGATACAACTAGCCAAGGGAATGTGATCTCAGGTTCTCGAGTTCACTGAACTGAACCATGAGAATGATCCCAGGTTCTTGAATTCACTGAACTTGAAATAAAACATTACACTTAAGATCAGTTCTTCCCCTGGGTCCTTCATCTGGAATGGTATCCTGTCTTGATTCCACTTGAAGGTGCTGAAATCATCTTAACACAGGACTGAACAAAGTCCAGTCATGAATTCAAGCTCAATTTGATATAAAACCAAGGTAACCCAAAGACTGATACATATCCTGATATTCCAGGATTGTTAACAGTCCCAAATTCATAGATATTTCGAAGGAAATGTTTTAAGAAGCTCCTCAAACCACTCTTCTGAACCCACTGTAATTTGATGAATATCCAATGCAAGGTTTGGTTGAAAGTAACTCAAGCTTATTCACATGAGTTGGTTCCAGACTTGGCTATCAGTCTTAGCTATGTCTATACATAAACCTATAGGCCATATCCATCTCAGGTTAACTAACACCCTAAAAATATTATAACTCAGGAATGCAAAACAGGTTCATAAGAAGTCTAAATAGGAAAATCATCATAGTGTTCAACATTTGATTTCTTCAACAAACCAAAACAGTGAACTAAGATCTAACCAGGGTTCAAAACTAATTAAAATTCTTCACCATGGCTGATACAGTCAATCCCAAAATGAGACAATGCGATATTAGTCCTGAATCCTAGCAGATATCAGTCTTAAGAACTGCTATTCCAGCCATAACATCTAAGTAATTAAAACTCATATCAGTCCTAATAACTATAGCACAAACCATTCTTACTAGGCCTGATATGGCTTTAACACTACTCCAACATCCAACCGAGTTAGGTGAGAACCCAGATTAGAGAAGAGTTTTAGATTTAGGCTTCTAGATATGGCCAATCATGAGAGTGATGTAAACAGGGAAACAAGGTTTTTGATTGAACAACCATAATGGCTCAAAACCTTACTGCTTCCTAATCCTAACATAAATAACCATAGCGATTAATCCTCGTTCAGGATTAGTATAAGAATTGGCAGGACAATTATTATTACTATTCAATATCAGGAATCCAATCTACCCATGCATTAAGTAAAATTCATAAGAGCTACTTATTAACAATCAGTCGAAATAGGTAGGAAATAGATACTGCAGTGTAACTGAAGAAATGAGCTTAACTGAAATAGATCGGATTAATTTCCCAGAACAGTGCTTACGATACATTAGCTAAAAATTGAGACTAACCACATACACCCAGGAAATTTACCAGACACAAAATAGCTATAGTTACCTTAATCTGAACCTTCCCAAAATCGAGCTTTTGCTCGTCCTGTCCTGGTGTTCTAGTTCCTTGACAACTCTGAATCTGAGTGTACAAGTCGAGATCCATTCAAAGAACAACTCGATAATTCCTTAAGAATTGAATTAAAGGATAAATCAACTAGGTTTAGAGATCAGATCCCTACCTCGATGATTCCTTGATCCCATTGAATGAACAAAAGAGTTTATAACTCAGAGTTTCAGATCTAATCAAAATAGGAGAGAATTGATAGAATCAACAATTATTCAATACCGAGTAGAATCAATCGAATAATAGATTGTTCTTACCAGAATTCACTTGATTGGAAGAACGGACAATTAATCAGTATTCATCAAGAGCAGAGAAATGATTCGATCGATTCTTCAAAAGAGAATTTGAATTACCAAATATTCAATCTCTGAATGATTAGATCTGAATGAAACCACTCGATACTCACCTGTCCTAATTTTCGATTTGAAGAAAAGGATCAATCCCGTTGCCTTCTCTCGAACTGGAATTTTGGTGGAATGATCAACTCTGTCAATCAAGATTTGCACCCTTAGAATGAAAAGGAAATCGATCCAAATTCAGCAGATCTGAATCAATGAAAATGGATGATACCAATAATTTGATTTGATATAAATTGATTCTAAACAATTCGAGAATGTGAACTCTTACCAACACATTCATCAGTCGATGAAGAACAGCAAGAATTAATGTCAGAGATCAAGTCGATCGATCCAGAAATCAAAAGGCTCCTATTACGATTTGTACAAAGAGAAAGAAACGATCAACTAGTGATCAATCGTTCATTCAGAAAATCCAAAATCACAAGGTTCGAAGCTCACCCCAGCTAGTCTTTACGTCGACGATGATCACCGCGATCATGGCCGCTCCTTCTTCTTCCTCAGCTTCTTCTTCTTCCTCTGGTTAGAATTGGAAACAATGGATAGAGCTCTGCTTTGTGGAGACTTGGGAAGGAAGAAAGATTTCTAGATCTGAAATGAATGGAAAAGGATGAGGATGAGGGCTGCTTAAATAGGCGGTTAGAGGAGGTGGAAAAGGAAAAATGGGCGCGCTCGAATACTCATTCGGTTACTCCTCCACATGGCTAGATGGCAATGGCAAGTTGAAATCGAATTGGAAAGGAGTACACAGCAGAGAAGAGAAAAGACTAAGGGATTCTAAAAGAACCCTTGCAAATTATTTAAATAGCCCTTGGGCTTTCCTTCCAGGCCAATAAAATGGCCTTGGTCCAGCCCATGGGTTTAATTGATTGGACAATTGTTAAAAAAAAAACAATTAGAAGGAAAATCAAAGAAAAGAAATAACTTATTATAAGATATTTAAAAATTTTAAATTGTTAAATCAAAATAAAGTAAGGCTAAAAGAAAATTTCAATTTCAGGAAGGTGGAGTTACACTTTCTGCTATGTCACCCCCATTCGGGGAGTATAAACTGCTTAGCATTATATTGTTAGATGTTGTGACCTAGGACAGCGTTCTACCGCCGACACTGCGGCGTAGGCTGAACGTACCCACGTCTTGTGCCCTTACTCTAGGGTACGGGTCGTGACACATTTTTAGTGGTGGCCCATGCAGGTCGAATTTATGTAGTGGTATTCGAACTAGAGTATCACTACAGCCTGCAGTAGAAATTAAGATATTTTTGAAGGTACTCAATCACATTAGAAAAACTCCTTATCATATTCCTTTTATCTAAATTGCTACTTATTGTCTTCCTTTGAATATAAACTGTCCTCTTTTGAATTTTTGCTTCATTCTCAGAAATTGCTTCTTATTTTGATCTGTCTTCATGATGGTTATGAAGACACGATCTCATCGCACCAGTCCGAAGAATACTATCGAGAGGCTGGCCACCTCTCGTCCTGTTCATCAGGGCCTCGAGACTGCAGCTTCTGTTGTGCCGACTCAGGTTGGCATTTCTGCTACATAGGAGGTGCACCTCCGTCTATACAGAGACCTTTCCCGTCATTTCCAATTTCTCTCAGCAGCAGCGGTTCATGCAGCATCAGTAGCAGGCCAGAGGAAACCAGCAAGGGCGAGCTTTCGCCAGGACAGTCGAGAATACATAGGCTATTGGAGATCTTGCTGCAAGTTCCGTTCTTCTCGATTCCATTCCCGTAATTATCTTTTATAACTACCTTGAAATCCGATTCCATCTGTTCCTTATTGATTGATTAATTTTGTCATGTTGCTCTTTTGTTATGTTTGTTTTTTTCTTTTGAGAAAATCATATGGGCTAGGTTACCTCAGTTATGAGATCTAGAATCTTCGATAGTCGTGTTAGCCGGCATAGTGAGGACATATAGTCAGATTTTGGATGTATTTCTCGGGTATGGGAATTTAAGGTTTTCGCCGTCGCATACGACAATGCAAAAATTTTAAATACCATGATCCTAGAGGTATGTACCTTAGTCAAAGACTCCATGATTATCGTAGTCTTGTTCACTAGCATGACGAAGACTTTGAGTAACATAATTTTGGACAGACGCATATGATTATCAGATTGTATCTTGAAGGTTTTGAACATCATACCCTTATGTTGTTATAAATAACTTAAGAGTAGGGATATTTTAGTTTTGTAGAGCTTATTCAAAGGTAGTTCCTTCATAGTATAATGATATGATGACTTGTAGAGTGTCTGTACCCTGGAGATGATAGTTAGCATTGGTATTAGAATAGTAACCCAGTGTAGGTGATTCCCATGTTATTTATAATACCAACCAGTTTACGTATAGGATGTTAGTATGCCTTGCAGCCTTTATGATTCTTATTATTTACCCTTACCCTTACCAGTGAGGCACCCATGACCAGAGCCTGCCCTTGAGTGTAGTTGTAGTTTCACCTAAGACTGAGAGGTCTATATATATAGATAGATTGCAGATGATATTGGCATATGGGATATAGGTTAGTTGATATCTATAGTCCATTGTTGTATAGGATTATAGACATGTTGTTTAGCCTATATTAGGTTCAGTTTTCTATTTTAGTTAAGTTCTCTTTGTGTTGAGTTCATTCATTGTTTAATCAACCTTTATAGGCAGTGTGCAGACCTTTCACTAGATACCCTATTCCCTTGGTTCAGACTTGTACAAGTTGTTCCCTGCACTCAACTTTTATTACCTACCATATTGCATCATAGGTTCACTGGACCATAGTTTAGACCCCAAGTATTGACTCACCAATATAACCATCAACCACTTATCATATTCTGCACATCTGGAGAGTCAGTATCATATATATTAGAGGTCCGCACTCATCCTTGTCCAGGTAAAGTCTACATCACTTAGGATATCTAATTTAGTTTACTGTTCTGTAAATCTTTTGTATCATACTTGTTTGGGATATCATGGCCCAGTCAAGAAGACCAAGTTTTAGTTGAGATACTAACTTTTTAGCTCACTGCATCTCTTTAGTTCACTGTACTACACCCATCTGCCCGGCATTAGGATACATACTTCATGTATCAGAACCTCACATATATCCTGCACTCCATTGGTCCTGTGCTTCATGGCACACCCTGCACTCTTTATTATACACTGCACATCATCCTTGCATCCTCATACTATCTACTGCATAATAGACTGCATCACTCAATTTTAATTTCTTTAAATTAATTGGTCCAGTCCCTATATCATTTTGATGTTCAGTCCATGAATGGGTTTTGATATCAGAATTTGGGAAAACTTGATACTTACCACTCTCATGTAGTCTTGTTCTTTGAACTTAACTGGCCAATCCACTTCAGGTTTCATGTTCCTGCATTCCTTTGGTTCAACACTTCACATAGGAGTAGCATGAGTAATTGGCCCTGCATTTGATCTGCTAGCCCTGTTCATTCCTGGTTCAGACCTTGCATATGTGTGATCATGGGTACACTTCCTTGCCCTACCCTCTTGAGTATTCTGTCCTATTTCTTGCCTATGGGCAATCCTATATACACATGTGAGGAATGTGTATATATATGAGTTATGTGTGGTCCATGTTTCCTTGGGCTGCTGCCTTTGTGTCCATTATCCTTTGGTATTAGATATATCTTATGTATATAAATATATGTTATATATTTATATAAGTGCATTTATTAGTGGTGGATAAGGGTATATGTCATTATACATGTATATGATAACCTTGGGATGTGCATAAGTGATATTATATATGGGATTAGGTTGGGTTATAGTATGCTCTATATAGATATATATTTATGTGATATATGTATATGGATATATAGTTGAGTAATATATATATATATATATATATATATATATATATATATATATATATATATATATATATATATAATGATATGGGTTAATTGATAACTTAGAGTGGGTTGGTTATGTCATTGAGCTAGCTCATAGAGTTTGACCTATATAATTGACCCAATAGTATAATATTGACCAATGCTGACTTATTGACCTTGTTTGACTAGACAGTTGACCACACCCTAGATTTGACTTAGTTGACTAAGAGGGTTGGCCCTTGACTATGTTTGAACTAGAAGGAGTACTACCATCTTAATTTCGAGGACGAAATTTTTGTAAGGTGGGTAGGATTGTAACACCCAGTTTTCCAGATGAGGGTAATTTTAAAATTTTGTAATTATAATTATTATTTATTGATATTTATTTCATATTATAATTTTTTGGTAATTTTTAATCATTTTTAAACTATTTAAAATCATGACTTGTGATTAGGGTGTTTCATCTACCACATTTCTAGTTTGAGGGTATTTTTGTCATTTTTTTGAATTATTTGAATTTAATATATAATATTTGGAATTATTGTGAATTATTGAGATTTATTAGAATTTATATGATTTTTGGTATAATTTAATTAGGGGCTATTCTAGACTTTGACTAGTATTGACTTTGGAGCCTAACCTACAAGCTAACCCTAGTTTTAGTGACTTGGGTAGATCATGTGACCCTAGTCTAACTTAATTTAACCAATGTTTGGTCTTTTAGAATTTAAGTTAGAATAGAGAGGCTTTTTGTCATAAGTCATGACTTATGGTTTTGAAACCATTAATTAGCAACTTAAGCCCGTAGAGGCCCAAAGCCCAACCCATTAGCTAACCCTAACCCTAATTCTATGGCTGGCCACACCCACATAGGAATCCCCACCTATTTATACTCTCTTCCATTAGGTTAGCCTCCCTTTAGAAAGAGTTGCAAAGTTGGAAAGAAAGGTTAGTTCTAAACTTCCTAAAACCCTAGAAATTCCATTTTAATTCCTTTTCTTCCCAAACCAATTGCATTAGGTTCTAATTAGCTTTCTCTTACTATTCATGGAGGCCAATCCCTGTTGGAGAGCAATTTGGGAGCATTTGGCTAACAAGAAGGAATCCCCCATTTGGAGCTTTTTCAAGCTTTTTGCACCTATAGGTAAAACTCCACAAATTGTATTAATATTTCGTTTTCTTTGCATTTAGGACTAGATCTAGGAGTCCCCTAGCTGCCCACGAAATTTAGGCACAATTCGTGTCCATTTCGTGTCCGTATCGGACACGTATCGTATTGATATACTAGGTGTTTGTAGAAATGCCACATAGGAATTAATTTTCGTATTTTTGAAATGTAATTGCATGGATTTGTAGATCTAGATGAGTGTATTAATTTTGTGAAGGTGTCATAGTATTTTGTGTCCTTGTGTGCCGTAAATTTTGTTTGGACACGCAGCACGAGCCTGTAGGCCGTGTCCTGCATCTCGGAGGGTATATCTCGGGACACAAGACACGTCGTGTCCTGAATTTTTTGTAGGATTCATGGGGCATTGTCTACGGCCATGCTCCCAAAATTTGGGAGCATCTCGTACACCACACAGGGAGAAATCGAGGTCGCATTGGTCGAGCACTGTCGCGCATGGGCTACTGTGCGCGTGCACAGGCACAGCTGACACGCGTGTCGTGTCGTGTCTGTGTCACGAGGACTCGATTCAGGGTGACCTAACCCTAGCCCTATCCTAGGCGAACCCATAGGCATGAGCACGTGTCCAAATTCGTGTCGTGTCGTGCCCACGTGTGATGTGCATGCGTGCACGACGCTGTCAAGTGCACAAGTTTCATGTGTCTGTGTTTGTTTGTGATTGGACACGATTGTGTCTAGTTTATTGGACACTGGGACACCCCCAACACTCTCTCACATGGCACATTCATTATTAACCTTCTAATTTGATTATTTAGTTGTTTTTTATTTCGAATTTGTCTATTCCTTATAAATTCTGATACCTAAACTGATTCACTGATTTCTGAGAAATTCGAATGAGCTAACTTGTTTTGAATGATTAAATTTTGTTGTTTGGTTCACCAAGTCATATCAGGGATTAACCAACCATGTTGGGTTTTTGATTACCATGGAATTTTAGTATCGAATTTTCATTTGGGCTTTTGATTTGAACAGTGGCTGATACACTGTTGAATGAACTAAAATATGGGAACTTAAAACAGTGTGTGCATTATTTGTAGACTGAGATTGGAAACTAAATCTGAGAATTATTCCTTTTGTGTGTAAAACCTGAGATGACTGAAACCTGGGAGCATTTTGAAAACCTGAGAATTTAAATGTGCTTAATTGAGTTAGTTCAATAGGATTTATGATTTGGGATAGTGAATGGTTTCGAATTTGCTTTAGGTTGGAATTGAGCTGTTGAATCACATGTTACATACACACTTTATTCTATATTCCTGTCAGTTTATACATTGTAACCCATTGTTTCCCATGCACCTTCATATGTAACACACACAGGACACTGATTCAGTCATGTAAACACTCACACGCATGAGTATATTCCTGTCACACAGGTACACTATTACACACAAACATATATGAGAACCCTGTCACACAGGACACTGGTTTGTTACCCTTTCACACACAGTTTTCTTGTTTCACCAAGGCACTTTGACACACCTTCATCTAATGGATGCACACACAAACCTGTTTACAGTCCACACATTCTGTTTTTTTTTCCTCTACACATTGCTTACCACACAACACACACACACTCTACACATCCTGAGTTCCCACATTTTTCCCTTGCACACACCCTTGCAAACACATTATGTTATTTTCTCACACACATAGCCCTTCACATACACACCTTTCTCTCACATTTCCTCATATTGTTCACTCTTCACACAACACAAACACACACATTCATGTCCATATATACACACATATGATTTCCCTCACACAATTCCTTTTTTCTATCACTGTTTCAGGAATCCTGAAACCTATTACACTGTTATTCCTCACTCACACTCTACACACTCATACACACACAAACTCACATATGAATTTCTCCTCACACACAAATCATCTAACACTCACATTCCTCTCTTTGACACACACATGACATTTCACCCTACATACAAATCACTCATAGCACACACACATGTGTATCATGACACACACATTCATCACATTCATACACACATTTACGTATTCTCCATGTGTACATATATATATATCTATATATAGATATTCCTAATCTACATGTATGTGTTTTCACACACACACACACACATATATATATATATATATATATATATATATATATATATATATATATATATATATATATATATATATATATATATATATATATATATATATATTGTGGGTAAATAGTTACTAGCCTATGTGTAATGTGTAGTAGGTTATGAGGTAGGTTTTCATTTGCCTATTTGTATTTGGCCTATGGCCTAGGTATTTGGCCTATGGCATGTGTGTATCACTAGGATAGGTGACTTGTGTGGAAATTAGTTAGTTGACCTAGAATTGACAGGTTAAGCCTAGGATTGACCAACCTAGACTAGTTTGACCAAGTTTAACCTCGTTTAACCTAGTTTGACTTAATTAGACTAGAATTGACCTAGTTTGACTGTTAGGGTTGACTAGAGTTGACCAAAGGTTGACTTTAGCCTAGATTGACCCCAAACTTCATGTAGATGCATTATAGCAGTCTATTTCCTTATTTTAGACTTATTGTAACTTATACTGTTCTATAGGAGACAGACACCACTCCTCGGACAGTATATTCTCTTCGGACATTCGGGATACCAGGCGAGTACATTCTCTGATCATTTCATATCCTGTTTAGAATTATTCTCCTGCTTTAAACTACTTTACTTGATACTGTCACGTTGGTCACACGTATTAGTACTATATGGATCCCTTCTTGAGATGTTATCCCCTCAGGGAGCTTCACATGTTCTGTGCGTTTCACTTACATGGTGTATCACTATGCTTCACGGTTCATTGATCACTTGTGACATGTACTCTCATGATCACAGAGTCTTCCTTGAATCACCCATTTATGGGCATTCCTAGAATCACCCTTTTTTGGGCCTACCATGTATCACCCCTTGTGGGCTATTGCATGGAATCATAACATAACCTGGCTGGATCCTTGTGTATTGATTGGGGGTACGGGAGAGTAAAAGTAGACATGTGAATAATATCCAAGTAGTATCTCATCTGATCACCTCCGTAGTGTCTCATCAGAATCTCATATTCCATTCACATGTTTATATTGTACTCTGACTCACTAGCCACTGTTAGTTCTCTACTTATAGTAGATATTCTATTACAGTTCTCTCTCTGTTTATATTCTGTACTTTTTTAGTTCTTGTTTCTTACTTTACTGTATGATTATATTTTATAACCTGCTATGATCTGTTGAGATGTATTGTGCTCGCTCCTGTCCTGACTGGACCTGTTGAAAATATTACAGAGGATGAGGAGGAGGCCTGTATGGATACCTACTATGGGACAGCTCTAGATGACACCAGTGATCCGGATTTCCAGTCGGATCCATTAGCTATAGAGACTGAGGCTCCCTAGTCTAGGTTTTACTATTACTGTCATTTGGGCTCTGGATTGTATATTCATACTCTGTAGTTGAGATTTATATTTCTGGATATTGCTGAGATGTTATCTTAGACACTTAGACTCTGCTGATCATCTGTATTTCTTTGAGTTCTATATCATATCGTGCTTCTTCTTCCTTAGTTGTGATTGAGTTTACTTTCTGCTATGTCACCTCCATTCGGAGAGTATAAACTGCTTAGCATTATATTGTTAGATGTTGTGACCTAGGACAGCGTTCTACTGCCGACACTGCGGCGTAGGCTAGACGTACCCACGTCTCGTGCCCTTACTCTAGGGTGCGGGTCGTGACACCATCGAACAATTGTGTCGAGGGGTTCGGACAAAGTCATAACTGGACCAAGCGGAGTATCTTTTGGGACTTGCCTTATTGGAAAGATAATCTTATAAGGCATAATCTTGATGTCATGCATATCGAAAAGAATGTGTTTGATAATGTCTTTAATACCGTCATGGATATTAAAGGAAAGACGAAGGACAATCGAAAAGCAAGACAAGATATTGCCGAGATATGCAAGCATCCTTATCTGAACTTGATACAAAGGGGAGCTGGTGGATAATTAACTAAGCTGGTAGCACAATACACATTAAGCAAGGAAGATAGATTAATAATCTGCAAGTGGATATCTACTTAAGATTTCCCGACGGCTATGTGTCGAATTTGTCTAGATGCGTTGATCTCAATGAACGCAAGCTAACGGAAATGAAGAGTCACGATTGCCACGTGTTTATGGAAAGATTACTGCCCATTGCATTAAGAGAGTTGTTGCCTTCTTTTGTATGGGTTCCGTTGGCCGAGTTATCTACATTCTTTAGGGATATCTGTTCAACTAAGTTGACGGTGCAACACATGGTTGAACTTAAGGAGAAGATTGTCTTAACAATTTGCAAGTCAGAGAAAATATTTTCTCCGGACTTCTTCGACAGCATGGAGCATCTACCGATTCATCTAGCATACGAAGCCCGTGTCGGTGCACCTGTTCATTATCGATGGATGTACCCATTTGAGAGGTACATAAAAATTGATATAATTTAAGTTGAATTTCATTTTAACTACACTGATAATTTCTCTCTCTAGATACCTACACCACTTAAAGAAGAAAGTTGGCAACAAGGCTCATATAGAGGCTTCGATATGCGAAGCATATCTTATTGAGGAGGTATCAAACTTCTGCTCTATTTATTTCGATACTCATGTTAAGACAAATCAAAATAGACCTCAAAGGAATGACGAGGACGTTGAGGATGGAGGTATATTCAATATAAGGGACAAGCCTATTGGGGCTAGTAAGAAACGATGGTTGACTGAAGAAGAGTATGATGCTGCTCACCGATATGTCTTGTTAAATTGTGACATACAAGAAGTGAGAGATTTGGAGAAGTAAGTGACTACACTTATACTCGTTATAATATCTAATTTGGTGAAGTAACTAACTACACTTATTCTTACTCTCTAACAGTGTATTTATAGATGAAGTCCAAATGAGCACACCCGATATTACCGATGAAGGACTTCAAAGAGAGGTTGATTGTACCTTTCCGTCCTGGTTTCACAAATACGTAAGTAACTGAGATAATAATTTATGTGGCTACCATTAAAATATATGCATCTAAAATATTTAAATTATCAATATTTGTTTACAGGTTTTATTGCCTGAAACAACACTCACAAATGATAGTATTCGTTATTTGGCATTGGGACCGAAGAAGCATGCAAAGACTTAGCCAGGCTATATCGTTAATGGCTTCAAGTTTAAGGCAACTAAGAATGCTATAAATGGCAAATTTCTCAATGACGGCTTTACCAAGGATTCTGGTGTTTGCATAAGAGGCACCATCTATGACGATGAGCCGGACTTTGACTATTATGGAGTGCTTCGGGATATTATAGATTTACAATATAGTGTCCCATATGATATGCATATTGTGATGTTCAAATGTGAATGGTTCGATACGACACCAAATATCGGTTGGAGAATCGATAAACAATTTGGTTTCGTCGATATAAATCATCGCAGGAGGTATAGAGGGTCTGACACGTTTGCGATAGCAAGTCAGGCTGTTCAAGTCTACTATACAAGCTACCTAAGGCATCGTAGAGATCGATTTGACTGGTGTACAGTATGCAAGATTAAATCTAGAAATACATTCAACGTTGGAGATCAAGCATACCAAGAGGACCAGATCGAAAAGTTCCAATACTTGGTACAACATTCGGATACCATGGATGTTGAAAATATTATTGAGGAAAATAGAGGGGAGGAAGAGGTTGATACACAAGACTTAGCTGTCAACCAGGGAAGAAAGAGACGTCTTATCCCAACTATTGAGGATGAGGATGAAGAAGAAGAAGAAGAAGAAGAAGAAGAAGAAGAAGAAGAAAAGAAAAAGAAGAAGAAGAAGAAGAAGAAGAAGAAGAAGAAGAAGAAGAAAAAGAAGAAGAACAAGAAAAAAAAAAGAAGAAGAAGAACTTGATGAGGATGAATCAATGAACGAACGAACAAGTGAAAGAAAGAAAAGAAGGAATGAATGAAAGATAAGAAAGAAAGGAATGGTTAGCGACATGTATGACGAGGACGTACAACGGGGCTCGCTACCCGCGCTGCACGGATATCGCCGTCAACCTGGTCGATAACGCATTATGGCTCACAGACAGCCTATGGCTCAAAGATAGCCGTTAAGTTAAAATGACAAGACAATACAAAATGGTCGCGGACAACCCACTCGTATACGGGGGAAAGAATCAAAGAGGGATTCCAAGGCAACGATCAACGAGACATTGTGGCCGGCCTAGGCGGAATCATGGCTTACGGGCTGCTTGGGTGGGGGCTCGGCCACCCAAGAGACGGAAGGCCGGGTATTTCAAAAGACTATCAAGGTGTACCAGCCATCACGCTATGTGTCACGACCCGCACCCTAGAGTTAGGGCACGAGAACGTAACGACGCCCAGCCTACGCCGCAGTGTCGGCGGTAGAACGCTGTCCTAGGTCACAACATCTAACAATATAAGCTAAGCAGTTTATACTCCCTGAATGGGGGTGACATAGCAGATACAAATTCAATCACATCTAAGGTCGAGCATGATAAGGATAGATAAAACATGAAATCCAAAATAAATACAGGAGATAGAAGTCTAAGTGTCTAAGATACATGAACCCAGAAGTACATCTCAAAACTCAAATAAAGATACAGTAATCCACAAAGTAAATACAACTCCAGACAAAATGAAATAACTACCTAAACAACCTCTAATGTGTCTCCTCTAGGCTAGCAGGCACCTCCAGGCTATCTGTAAAATTTATCAACAGGTCCAGTCAGGACTAGAGCGAGCACAGTACATCTCAACAGATCATAGCAGGTTAGAAAGTAAAAACATGCAGTAAAGTAAGATACGAGTACTGAAGAAATGCGGTATATAAACAGGAAGAGAACTGTAATGTAAATATCTACTATACATAGAGAACTAGCAGTGACTAGTGAGTCAGAGTACAATATGGACATGTAAATGGCATAGGAGATTCTGATAAGACACTAAGGATGAGATTCTGATAAGAAACTACTGGTGTATTATTCACATGCCCAATTCTACTCTCCCGTACCCCAATCAATACACAAGGATCTATACAGGTTATGTTATTGTACAAGATATCATATGGGGGCCCATATAGGGTGCACGTGATAGTATACATGGGGGCTCCGTGAACCTGAGAGTACAAAGTTCACCGGAGTGCACATGTAAATGAAAGCACATGAGTACACGATGTAAGTGAAACGCACAAGCACAATGTACCCGATGCTCCCGAGGGGGATAACATCGCATGTAGAGATCCATATAGTACCAATCCGTGTGACCAACGTGACAGTACAAGTAAAGTAATTTACTGCAGGTAATAATTCTAAGCAGGATATGAAATGATCAGAGAATGTACTCGCCTCGATAACCTGAACAGCTGATAAGTATAGGAGGTCCCACTGAAGCCACAGAGTCCTATTTAAAGCAACACAAGTTACAAGGTGTTCAAGTTAAATAAATGAATCCCTACAGGCAATCTATATTATTCTAGGTTCTTCTAAATCAAATTAACTCTAGGTCAACTCCGGTCAATAATCTAGTCAAACTAGGTCAAGCGTTGACTTATAGTTGACTTTGGGTCAACTTGTCAACTCTGGTCAAACAGGGTAAATCTAATCTAATATAAAGTGTACTTCGTTATTTGTACGTCGAAACTTACGGCACGCAAATCGAGATAAGAAGATTATCGGTAAGGTTGATAATCTTATTATAGTGATCCACGTATCCAACTTGTCAATTTCAGTGATATGAGATCACTGGAATTGGCTGATCTCAGTTTCGTTGTACTAATCCCGAAATACGAGCATTATATGAATTAATTATTAATTAATTATAAAAAGGTTAAACTCAGAGAAATTATCAACAAACATTGTCGGACGATGAAATGAACATCGCCAACGTGTCCAGAACGGTCAAATTAGCTAGGATAGCCTACCCAACGGTCCAATTTGGACACAAGGGCAAAAAGGTAATTTCGGGTCAAAACGGTGTCCGTATCGGAGCCGTTTTGCACCGAAAAACGTGCAAGAAAATAAGTCTATAAAATATAACAAATTATATATCCACGAAACCAGAATGATGATACGAACCCAACGGTATCTCCAGAATTGGATTCCGTTGACCCGATCTCAATTTGGCCCGTTGACCAGAACTTGGAATTCCGATTTGCACGGAAATGCGTGTCGGAGCCAAAGTTCTCAAAACTCAGCAAACTACCTGTCAACGAGTCCAGAATGACGATACGAACTCAACGGTATCTCCGGAATTGGATTCCGATGAGCCGGCGTCAAAAAGTCCCGTTGACCCAGAAAATGGGACCCGCTTTGCACCGAAAAACGTGCCCGGGCCCACGTTCTCCAAATTTAATAAATTTTATATGAAAACATGCCAGAACGATGCCACAAGTCTAATGGTGGTGTCAGAAATGAAATCTGGAGTCCCGTGTTCAAAAATGGAATTTTACAAGTTGGAAATTACAAATTCGGACGACCAACTTTGGCGTCGAATTCAACCAATCAAACAAGCTCATAATGAAACGAAACTGGAGGGGTAGTAAGAGGGTTATACCAGCTTCGTACCGGAACTGGTAGCACACCAAATGGAGCTGCGGTGGAGGAGATACAAGCTGACGAAGTTGGCCCCGCGAAACTGTCCAAATTTAATACAATTTAAACGGTCAACTTGGTGGCCGGTTTTGATGTATCAAACGATAAAATTAACGGACGAAAATTGACAGGGATGAAGGTGAATATACCGAGATTGCGACGGAGCGAAGAAATCGCCGATCCAACGGTCGGATCTCCGAAAAAATGCGCACGAAGTCGTGGCGACGGGGCACGATTTCAGCGTCGTTTCCGAGCTCGTCACGACGGGACGTCATGCGAAACGCACGAATCGCCTCGACGGTGCGTCCCGGAGGACGTTGGCCGCCAGGGGAAGGCAGGCTTGAGTTCGCCGGAGCCAGGGGGTGCCCATGGCGGTCATGTCGGCGGCGGCGACCACGTCGCACGCGCGCGACAACCGGCCGGCTGTGTGCGCGGAGTCATGCTGCTGTTGCTGGCTGGGGGCGCGCTGTGCTCGGCCTGCTTCCAGCACGGCCTGCGCGGGGGAGTGCAGCCTCGACCACCGTCGACGACGGACGGCCACGAGGGTGGTGGTGGTCGGTTGTTTTGGTCGGAAAGGTGGTGGCGGTTTGGTGGCTAAGGCGGAGGGAGGAGGAGATGGAGATGGGAGGAGTGGTCGGGCTGCTATAGGGGAGGCCGACGGCCAGGCCAGGGGGTGGCCGGAGGTCGACGCATGGAGGAGGGTCGGGTTGGTGTGTGAAGTTGCATGGTTTTGCTGTGTGTGGGAAAAGTGTAGGGAAGGAGAGAGAGAAAGAGAAAAGATAGTAAATTAAAGAGAGAGAATGAAAAGGTTATCCAACATTGGGATTAGGGCCGACTAGGGGAAGGCTGAATGTAGGAAATTTCATGGAGGAAAATCAATGGATGTGATTACATGGGGGGAATCTAAGGGCTAGAATTGATTTGGCTAAAAAAATAAATCATTCCAAAGGATTTTAATATCGAACGAATTTTCTATTAAATATGGAAAAATAGGTAGAAGAGCACATTTTTGGACAATAAATATGAGGGTGTCAAGATGGAGAATAACATGGAGCTGGACTGGACTTGGTGGAGCCGGATTGGACGAAAATCGGACATCGAGCAATAAATGAATTTAAAATAGGCGTTGATGATCATGGGCAAATAAGTAGCACATGGGGATTCCAATAAATGGGACACAAGTGACGGACGGATAGTAGACTCAAAGTGGGCCATGTCCAAAGTTGGGGCTGACAGGTTTTGGTCGACAGGGGACCCACAAATTAAGTTGGAAAATAAATGTGACGCCGTGGAGTGAAATAAAATCGGGTCACGTGTCGGAAAGTTGTGAGAATCAAATGGAGCACAAAATGACGTGTCTGAGTGCGACACGGAGGTCATGGGTGACGAGCGTCTCGAGTAGATCATCAATGAGAAGTTGGTTTCAAGGAAATGACTGGTCTGGCACTCCCAATTTAAAAGTCACGGTAACGTGCTGAAAATGATCAAGGAAAAGAGTGGGAAAATAAATAATACTCAAATGGTCTAATCCGATCCGAAGTTCAGCGAACCAAAAAGAGCACAAGGGAACAAGTTTGGGTGGGACACCATATACTGCCAAGAAGGTAATCCTGTCCACTCCCAAACTCGTGAAGAAGATTTCCAGATTCGAACATCCCTAATACTCCAAATATCAATGGCATGAAAAGTACACTTACAGATAAATAAATAAAATAAAATATTTATCAAAACCATATAATCAGGAAAATAAAATAAAATGAAAAAAAATCAACCCAAAATTCAGGGTGCTTACACTATGATAGGTGAGAATACCAAGGGGAACATGTCCAAAATGGCTTGTGATGCCAGCGATCGGTACATATAGATTAAGTTGGCTTGATTGTGATAATCCGAGTGCGAGACCTTGCATTGAAACAAGTAAATTTGACTAGCTGAACACGCTATGTTACTGAATGAAATATATCTAAACAACAGCTGAGTATAACACATCCTGACAACTTGAGTAAGCTAAACAACAGTGGAACTGAAAGAAGCGCCTTCTGAACAAGCTTAAATATAACACACCAAATGAACTAGAGTACTTCATGCTAATGAGTTAGAAACACGCCTACGATGTGCTAGAATTTGAGGTAGGGACACGCCCTTGACACTGAATGTTTACGTGAATTACGTTAAGTTGTTATATATGAATTGTTGACTAACTTGGTTTACTTTGGACAGGGAAGACCGGACGTTAAGTATGGGTAAGTTGTGCATGTATTTCCATGCAAACACTTGAAATCAGTAACACAAGATAGGTTATAAAATATGCCATAAAACTGATCCTAAGGCAAGATTAGAAAGACAATGAATGATAGAAGATGCACAGAAGTAGAATGAACGTGTTTGGTAATGATAGCGAGTGGGCGAGCTAGCCTCCCCACCAGTGCATGACAATATACTGATAATCCCACAGTTTGCTTACAGGGTGCAGGACATGTCGTCGGGTGCGGAGCTTCCCTCGAACGTGCTAAGGCACGGAGCTAACTCTGGAGCCTTGGAGCGTTACAAAGGAACTGAAGCACCATATAAATGGCATAATATATCGGAACATCGCCATGAATCATTCCATCTTGTAAGCCACTTGGCAGGCCTTTCATATTTCAGAGAGAGAGAGAGCTTGAGAGACTTGTAATCTCAGCCTAGCGTCGCTTGTAAACTTCTTGAATATTAATAAAGAGATTGAATTTGTTCCAACTTGTGTTCTTTTACTTTCCGTTGCAAATGGGAACACTATGTGCGACTCTGTGGCCTAGCTCAAATCGGCCGTTTCTGGACTTGGCCTTGCACGAAAGCAACTTAGTCTCGTGCGGCATCACGCCTTAGCGAGGACGATCGCTCCTACGGGAGCGGGGCATGACATATTGGTATCAGAGCACGACTTTACGTCCTTGGACTTTATTTTGATTCTCTCAGTTTTGAAAACTCGCTTGGAAACAAAGAAGTATACGCTTCCTCTTTCGTTGTGCCTTGGGATGTTCCATATAATAAGGCTAATATTTTCAAAAGCTCGTACGAGTACTCGGTTGAACGGGATCGATAGGCGAAGGCCTTTGTGCCAAACCATGACGGACTTGAGTTGAAGGAAAACTAATGCTAAAAGTAGCAAGTTGTATGCGTGCTTGAATAACCTTATGCTGACAATAGCGAACGAGTACATGAGACCGAAGTATAGTTCGAACGGGATGGTTATGCACGTAGACTTTTGGCTAAGTTGTGTCGAGTATCGCGCACCTAGACCTTCTGGTGCGAACGAGTTTGCGAGCGAGATTGTCTATCGCTCGAACGAGAATAAGTGAGACTTAGAATGTATGTTGATAGAGACGCTACTTGATCAACGTTAAAGCAAGCACAGGAAATGGTTCTTAGACTTTGGGGAACGGACGAACGCATATTCGAACATGTCGATTATGAATCGAATGACCTATTGAGGAATTGTAGAATGACTTGACCCTGAGTGGTGTATGTGATAGCTTCGAAGAAGAATAAGAGTGAGTGTCGATGACTAGTCGAGTGGCTCGAACCTTGAGTGGTGTATGGACGTTATAGAAATCATTCGAGCGAGACTAAAGGATTTACGGATAGTACGAGTATGTTGGCAAGCGATGATATCGCACAAGGCCATAGAACGAGTAACGCTTAGTTGGTTGCAGCTTCGAGAGTCTCAAACGAGATATCGTTCGGACGAATTAAGAATGCGTAGTACAAATTACGAAATGTAACGCCCCAGTCCCAAATTCTTGAGACTAGATACGTATCATGCCAGCTGTATACATACGAGTAAATATACCGCTCGTATGTATACATAAGCTGTAAATGTAGTAATCCAAGACAACTAAATCTCATCCACAATGAAAGGATTAATAATATAGAAATCAACTTGAATATTTATGATACAATCGTTGGGCGAAGACAAAGTCCACTACCAACTAATTTAAATAGAGAAGAAATATACAAAGAAAGTGGTTGGTCGAGCGAAGCAATGACAAGTCCAAAAGCAGTCATCACGAAGGAAGGAATGGCATTAGCTAGAGCACCTGCAAGAAATCACAAAAATACACACCTGGGGAAAAACCAGGTCCTCAGAGGGACGTAACAAGACACATAATATCATGCCGATAAACTGAATAAATAAGCTAAACAGGAAAGTATGCATGAGTAAAGGTTCCTAACCATCCTATGTGATATGCATTTTGAGGACAATGTTTTACGTAGGGGCTGTAACGGATTCACGCAAGCAAGTAATAGAAAGTGGCCAACAAATACCGCTCATCCGAGACGCTATCGACCTGGGCAGAAGGTAGTGCTCATGAGAGTCACCCTCGGCCCAAAATATGTGTAAAAATAAAATATAGCCCCTACGCTAATAACTGTCCCCTCCCCCCAATGATACTATACATGCGTCGACTCCACGACACTGTTTAATCCTTAATAACTGCCAAAGTCTTCTACACAATCTATTAGCAGTTATATTCTAACGCATGCGCACGGGGGATCAGCCCACACGTAAGTGACCCCTACATGATACTCACAACTCTCACACACAACTCGTGTACAATCGTGACAAGTCAATAAGACACACTAAATTTGACGGTAGTCCCTTAACTCTAAGCCAATTGTATAAAATATAGTAATTTGCATTACATATAATTTAAAAAGAAACAACTAAAACATGCATGATATTGAGCAGGAAATTTAAACAGTAAAGGCAAGGTGTCTTGCCTGGTGTGTCGCCTGGTGGTGCGATGATCTGACAAGTCCAATTTGTCCATTAGCCATGGTCGAGGTGAAGGTCTGAATCCGCGAGGGAATATGAAAGACATGATTTAGTCATAAGGTCAACAAATAGCGAGAATTTGAAGAGAAGAGTATTTATATTATTTTAGAAAACTTTCCTACTATTTAAAAATATGTTTTCCTTAGTTCAAGGGAATTGTAGGGAAAATACTTGAAAATATTTATATGTAATAATTTTGAAGTTTTCATCTTATTAGTCAAAAATATTTTAAGTTGTAAAATATGCTTTGAGGAGTATTTGGTAAAAATCCCAAATCAGTTTTCGAAATATGGCCTATAATAGTTTATAATTGGTAGTACAAAAATGTGTCTATAATTCTTTTAATAAATCCAGATATATTTTGTTGCCCAAAGTAGTAGCGAACCCAAAACTCAATTAACCGTACTATAAAATAGATTATTGTTAAAAATAGTAATTTAAATTTCATATATTCCTTTTATTCAAATAATCCTATCCACAGTACACTAGTAAAAACAAAATAACAAATATACATTATAACATAATCATAATAACAGTAATATCTAATAATAATAATAATAATAATAATAATAATACTCTTAACCCATTTAAACCAATACAACTTATTCCTTTAATAATAATAATAATAATAATAATAATAATATAATAATAATAAATATCCCAATACTCCTACTACAGCTGTTCCTTTAACTTAGTAAGGAAGAGAGAATAAAAAATATGGGAGAGAGAGAGAGAGGAAGAGTTGGAGGAAAGGGGGTCTCACGAGGGGGTCGTCGGCCGACGAAGCCCCGGCGGAGGTGCGGTACGGTGCACGCGCGATCGGCGGTGAGGTCCATGGGAAGGGAGGCTCGGCGGCACGGTGGAAGCTTCGTCACCGGCGGCGAGTCTGGGGTGGCGGCGGTGCTCCGGTCGCAGCTACGGGAAAAGCACCAGCAGTGGCGGCATAACGGGGCTCCGGGCTGGACGGAGACACGCGGAGGCCAGGACCCAGAGTCGGCGGATCTCGCGGTGGCGAGGCGCCCAGGGTCGGCGCTGTGGATGGCCACTCGCGGCGAAGTGGCCAGAGCGCGAGTTTATGGCCGGCCGCGGTGGAGGATCTTGGACGGCGGCGCAGGGATCTGATCGTCGGTGGAGGAAATTTTGCCGGGAGCGGAGGCTGTCCGGGGTACTGGCAACCGTGGCGTCGGCTAGGCGGAGCGCGGCCACCAGCGCGTGGAGGGGTGTGCCCGCGACTCGGAACTCGGCGGAGGATCCGCGGCGAGGTGAGGGTTTCTTTCTTTTCTTCTTCTATTTTGTCGTGGTCGTCGTGTGACGGTGGTAGTAGTTTGGAAAGTCGTCGGAGATGTTGTCGACATGGGGTGATGTGGGGGACGGCCAGGGGGTCGTGGGCTTGTCGTGGTGGTGCGAGAATTGGCAAAGGGTGGAGGTGGCGATGGCGTCGATAATGGTGGTGGTTGTTCTGATGATTGGCGAGGGTGGTGGTCGGTTGCCGTAGGATCGAGTCGAGGAAGACGGTGTCTCGCCGAGGTGACGGCGGACAGGATTTAGAGTAGGGTTAGGGATAGAAATTTTTGATGGTGTCGGGGGTATCCGACACGGAATTAATGGAATGTATATGTAATTGTGGAATAAGATGGACGGAGGGAACACGGACATGGTGCACGGGGTTGAGAATTATTTGTGGAGTAATTGTTGAGGAGTACCTGCCTATATATAGGATGTGGGAATACCCATTGGATAAGGATTTGGTTTTGTTTAAACCCAATTAGAAAATTCAAATTAAATCAATTATCAATTCAAATACAAATCAAATCTAATTAAATTTTAGTTTAAAAATCAAATAGGATAAATCAAATTGCCAATATTTAACTATTTAAATAATTCCATAAATTCAAATCAAGATTTAAATGCCATAATAATTTCAAAATATATTTTCTAAAATACTAATATTATTAATTTCAAAAATTCATTGAAAAATAAACTAATAAATAATTACTAATTATATATGTATGTCCAAATAATATTTATATAAATATACCTTTCTAATATACCATTTTATAGGAAAATTTATTTATTATTTATAACTGTGTAAATGAAAGGTAAAAAAAAATAACAAACCTGGGAATTTTGGAACGATAACAAAATTATTATTATGTATATTATTTTGAAACCATAAAAATATAGAAAACATATTTTTTAAAAATATGTACGCTTGCACATATTCGCACTCGTCGAGCAAATTCGAAAAGGTGAAAATTTCACGCGCGACGTACGATACGACTACGTACAATACCAAATTTTAAATCAGTACCAAAATTAAGTAAAAAAAATAGTAAAAATTTAGGGATTTTACATCCTACCCAACTTAAAAGAATTTTGTCCTCGAAATTAAGGATTAGTAGGGGGTGAGAAGGTACAAGGGGTATGACAAGTCTTCGGGCGAGGCAAAGAAATAACGCCTTAACATAAACAAGCATTTAGTAGGTCACGATGGTAGGTTTAGGATCAAGAAAAAAGACGAATAGTTTTTAGGATGAGGATATAGCCACGGGTTGGTAATGGCTAATTACAGTGGTCATAAGTGATCGGACAACTAAAGGGGATACTCGGCACGAGGAATTTCGTCCTTCTAAAATAGGTGGAAGACGAAAGCGATAAAGGGTTCCAAAGGTGAATTTATCGAATACGAATACGTGGTTCAAAGGTGACCAAAAATTTCAAAAAGAATTTTCAAGACAGTCGTGGATGGGACTCTAAAGGACAAGTTTAGCTATGTCTCCATCCACGTATAACGATAGATAAAAGCGAACCAAAGTGCACTCGGTTGATTAGACCATCATGCACCGGTTCTGATTAGACAATATGTTAGTGGGAGCGACCCAATAAAACATATGTCATGATCAAGCTTGATAAGGAATACGCTTGCAAAACTAAGCTATTTTAGCATCATAGGTAATTAAAATAATAAGTAAAGGGTAATGATGAAAGAATCAATTAGTCCAAGATCTTATAAAATATAAGTTCCGCCCGAAATTTGGGCCTATGCAGTCGGCTTGGTTGATTAGATAAGTTAGGGTCTACTGAATTCTATGGTCCAAGTGAACCTATCAATGTGGTCCACAAAAATGTTGGTTAGGTCATGAGATATTCTACTCAACTTACAAGAATTAAATGGTGTGAGGTCCAGCAATCAAGATTTAAGCATGTAAGGAATTAAGTAGAACAAAATCGTATATCGGGTCGAAAGAATGGAGTCGAGGTCGAGTCTCATCTATAGTTTAAAGTATATTGGTTTCACGGTAGGGATTTGAGTCCAGTCATTTTGACCCGAAAGTCGCAATATGAAATTAGAGTACAAGGAGACGTGTTTTAGTGGCACGTGATATACCTACATGAAGGTGGACTCGTGTAGGTCTTGTTTGTGAAATTTGTGGAAAGGAAAAGTCTAGTGTTGTGCTCCAAATACCCAAGTCACGGTAAAGGACACAAAAGAATTTAAAATAGAAAGTGGGAGTTCATGAGATAATGATTAACGAACCAAATAAATGACCGAGCTAAAGCATGAAATAAAGATAACTTAGATTCTAACAATATCAAGGTAAAATAAATTAGGAGTACAGTTTCTAGGGATATGATAGCTACTTAGATGGTATATGATCAAGGAACAATCTAATCATTTCTCAAGTTTCAAATGATTAGATGGTCATGACAAAAGATCTAGAATTGAGGGAAGGTCGAGTAAGTCAAAAGATATGTTCATCGGTTTGGTCGATGACTAACTATACTTGTGTATATGCAATATCATAATCATAGGTGGCATGGCAATCTAATGTACATTACTTCTATCTCACTAGGGTAACCCTCATTGCTTCTTGGTCCTCTACCAATATGATCTAATCTAAATTTCAAGTTCCCCGAAGTTTTTCAATAAAATTTTCAAGATACTCCGCCACAATTACCAATTAACTTAGGCTGTCAAGTTTAATTTAAATCTCTAATCAATCTCGAAATAGTCCTTGTATATCGCAAAATGAACATACATTTTTTTTTACTAAAAAATTTAAATATCCATAATCAAGGCTTTAAACTCGAAATTTAAATAACTCTATAAATCATAGATCATAGGACAAAGTTTGAACTTTGAATTTTTTACTTCAAAGTCGATATCTTCCAAAAAATTTAAACAAAATTTTTCCATCATCTCTTTAAACTTTAATAAACTTTATAAATTGTGCGCGCAATTTAAAACCTCAAGTTCTCTCCCTTCTAAACTTGCATCTCTCTAGTCGTCTAGAAGATCATAATTTAAACTCTTTAAATAATCTCGAGATAAACTCTATCATATTACAATCCAAACTTAAGTTAACCGTAAATCAAGTGTCAGAATATAAAAACTTAAATCATAACTATTTCGCAATTTTCAAAATTCATAAAAATTTGCTTTCTCGATCTAGCTATCCTCTTGTGTATACCACCTTGTAAATTTAAAGTAAAATTTAAACTATCCTTTGATGGCGGTAATATGCTACTACCCAACTTATAATTAACTAATCCTTATGATCATATCTCTAGAAAAAATAAATGTCTTTATACTCAAATATAACCTCAATGGATATTAATTGTCAATGCAATCTATCTAGCCATGTGTTTAACCTATGGACATATACTAGTTTAGTCCTCTTACTAAACACGAAACTAAAAAATTTACGGTAGAAGGAGTCAAGCAAGATGCAATTCAAGGAGGTCGAACGAGAGTTCGAAATTTGAAGTCAAGAAAGGATGTCAAGTAGGTGAATGAGATTCTAGACTCTAATCCTATATTGCAGGCCCGTTCGGTACAGTCATGTAACCGAAACGGCAAACTGACCTGCATGGGCCACCACAAAAACATGTAACGTCCCAGTCCCAAATTATTGAGACTAGATACGTATCATGCCAGCTGTATATATACGAGTAAATATACAGCTCGTATGTATACATAAGCTGTAAATGTAGTAATCCAAGACAATTAAATCTCATCCACAATGAAAGGATTAATAATATAGAAATCAACTTGAATATTTATGATACAATCGTTGGGCGGAGACAAAGTCCACTACCAACTAATTTAAATAGAGAAGAAATATACAAAGAAAGTGATTGGTCGAGCGAAGCAATGACAAGTCCAAAAGCAGTCATCACGAAGGAAGGAATGGCCTTAGCTAGAGCACCTGCAAGAAATCACGAAAATACACACCTGGGAAAAAACCAGGTCCTCAGAGGGACGTAACAAGACACATAATATCATGCCGATAAACTGAATAAATAAGCTCAACAGGAAAGTATGCATGAGTAAAGGTTTCTAACCATCCTATGTGATATGCATTTTGAGGACAACGTTCTACGCAGGGGCTGTAACGGATTCACGCAAGCAAGTAATAGAAAGTGGCCAGCAAGTAGCGCTCATCCGAGACGCTATCGACCTGGGCAGAAGGTAGTGCTCATGAGAGTCACCCTCGGCCCAAAATGTGTGTAAAAATAAAATGTAGCCCCTACGCTAATAACTGTCCCCTCCCCCCAATGATAATATACATGCGTCGACTCCACGACACTGTTTAATCCTTAATAACTGCCAAAGTCTTCTACACAATCTATTAGCAGTTATATTCTAACGCATGCGCACGGGGGATCAGCCCACACGCAAGTGACCCCTACATGATACTTACAACTCTCACATACAACTCGTGTACAATCGTGACAAGTCAATAAGACACACTAAATTTGACGGTAGTCCCTTAACTCTAAGCCAATTGTATAAAATATAGTAATTTGCATTTACATATAATTTAAAAAGAAACAACTAAAACATGCATGATATTGAGCAAGAAATTTAAATAGTAAAGGCAAGGTGTCTTGTCTGGTGTGTCGCCTGGTGGTGCGATGATCTGACAAGTCCAATTTGTCCATTAGCCATGGTCGAGGTGAAGGTCTGAATCCGCGAGGGAATATGAAAGACATGATTTAGTCATAAAGGTCGACAAATAGCGAGAATTTGAAGAGAAGAGTATTTATATTATTTTAGAAAACTTTCCTACTATTTAAAAATATGTTTTCCTTAGTTCAAGGGAATTGTAGGGAAAATACTTGAAAATATTTATATGTAATAATTTTGAAGTTTTCATCTTATTAGTCAAAAATATTTTAAGTTGTAAAATATGCTTTGAGGAGTATTTGGTAAAAATCCCAAATCAGTTTTCGAAATATGGCCTAGAATAGTTTATAATTGGTAGTACAAAAATGTGTCTATAATTCTTTTAATAAATCCAGATATATTTTGTTGCCCAAAGTAGTAGCGAACCCAAAACTCAATTAACCGTACTATAAAATAGATTATTGTTAAAAATAGTAATTTAAATTTCATATATTCCTTTTATTCAAATAATCCTATCCACGGTACACTAGTAAAAATAAAATAACAAATATACATTATAACATAATCATAATAACAGTAATATCTAATAATAATAATAATAATACTCTTAACCCATTTAAACCAATACAACTTATTCCTTTAATAATAATAATAATAATAATAATATAATAATAATAAATATCCCAATACTCCTACTACAGCTGTTCCTTTAACTTAGTAAGGAAGAGAGAATAAAAAATGTGGGAGAGAGAGAGAGAGGAAGAGTTGGGGGAAAGGGGGTCTCACGAGGGGGTCGTCGGCCGGCGAAGCCCAGGCGGAGGCGCGGTGCGGTGCACGCGTGATCGGCGGCGAGGTCCATGGGAAGGACGGCTCGGCACCACGGTGGAAGCTTCGTCCCCGGCGGCGAGTCTGGGGTGGCGGCGGTGCTCCGGTCGCAGCTACGGAAAAAGCACCAGCGGTGGCGGCACAACGGGGCTCCGGGCTGGATGGAGACACGCGGAGGCCAGGACCCAGGGTCGGCGGATCTCGCGGTGGCGAGGCACCCAGGGTCGGCGCTGTGGATGGCCACTCGCGGCGAAGTGGCCGGAGCGCGAGTTTATGGCCGGCCGCGGTGGAGGATCTTGGACGGCGGCACGGGAATCTGATCGTCGACGGAGGAAATTTTGCCGGGAGCGGAGGCTGTCCGGGGTACTGGCAACCATGGCGTCAGCTAGGCGGAGCGCGGCCACCAGCACGTGGAGGGGCGTGCCCGCGACTCGGAACTCGGCGGAGGATCCACGGCGAGGTGAGGGTTTCTTTCTCTTCTTCTTCTATTTTATCGTGGTCGTCGTGTGACGGTGGTAGTGGTTTGGGAAGTCGCCGGAGATGTTGTCGGCATGGGGTGATCTGGGGGACGGCCAGGGGGTCGTGGGCTTGTCGCGGTGGTGCGGTAATTGGCAGAGGGTGGAGGTGGCGATGGCGTCGATAATGGTGGTTGTTGGTCTGATGATTGGCGAGGGTGGTGGTCGATTGCCGTAGGATCGGGTCGAGGAAGACGGTGTCTCGCCGAGGTGACGGCGGACAGGATTTAGAGTAGGGTTAGGGATAGAAATTTTTGATGGTGTCGGGGGTGTCCGACACGGGGTTGAGAATTATTTGTGGAGTAATTGTGGAGGAGTACCTGCATATATATAGGATGTGGGAATACCCTTTGTATAATTGGTTTTGTTTAAACCCAATTAGAAAATTCAAATTAAATCAATTATCAATTCAAATACAAATCAAATCTAATAAAATTTTAGTTTAAAAATCAAATGGGATAAATCAAATTGCCAATATTTAACTATTTAAATAATTCCATAAATTCAAATCAAGATTTAAATGCTACAATAATTTCAAAATATATTTTCTAAAATACTAATATTATTAATTTTAAAAATTCATTAAAAAATAAACTAATAAATAATTACTAATTATATATGTATGTCCAAATAATATTTATATAAATATACCTTTCTAATATACCATTTTATAGGAAAATTTATTTATTATTTATAACTGTGTAAATGAAAGGTAAAAAAAATAACAAACCAGGGAATTTTGGAATGATAACAAAATTATTATTATGTATATTATTTTGAAACCATAAAAATATAGAAAACATATTTTTCAAAAATATGTACGCTTGCACATATTCGCACTCGTCGAACAAATTCGAAAAGGTGAAAATTTCACGCGCGACGTACGATACGACTACGTACAATACCAAATTTTAAATCAGTACCAAAATTAAGTAAAAAAAAATAGTAGAAATTTAGGGGTTTTACACGAAACGATTGAATGGATATTCGAAACGATAAAATAAAAGAATATTTTGGTCGGAGAAACGTAGTGGATCATACATGTGATTTCGAGTTTAGTCGAATGTATTGAAACTTGAATTGAGATAAAATACTCAGATGAAACCGAAGTTAGCACGATTGGAAAATAGCGTGCATGAAAAACGTTGGTTTGAAGATACGAGAATGACTAAGGATTTGGAATAGATGTTTCTCAATGACGAGTTAGCACGAGACAAATGTGAATTGAGGAATTAAGTTGCACGACTCGGAATTCGTTGCAAAAGGAAGATCGTCAGGTAATGTACATCATCGATGGTATTGAGGCGTATCAAAGATCGATGTACGATAACTCGGAGGTACTCTAATTCGATGAATGATGATCGTGTTAGAAGTTATTATCTCGTAGGATGCTATGTTGGAGATTTTGATAGAGATGAATGTTTGGATGAAGAAGGAAAGTGACTTGATTGTTCGGTGATAACCACAACGACAACGATCTTTTCTTGAGCGAGCGCAACTCCAGTCTCGCACATGCGTCACGTCGAATTTGGGATGATCATTCCGCGTGAGCGTTGGCATGGTGATTCATGTCCAGCGGAAATGATCGAACTCGAAATATCATGACATGGCAATTTTGATTACTTTGACTTGTAGTTTGAAGCGAAGATGAATTCGAGGATTGTTAGGACTTGTGATTGACGATTAAGAAAACTTGAGAATTGAGTAGACCCAATCCGCGTATCAAAAATGAGTAAGTCTAGACTCCACGCAAGAGTTACGTCCCGATGAGGACGATTATTCCGCAGAAACGTTGACATGGTGATTCGTGTCCGCCATAGATAATCAGACTTGCGTGAGATCGAAGCACGATATATTGCAAGGCTAGACGACCTCGTAATCGACTACGTGAATTGGATAGAATGGATATGTGAAATTAAATCAGACATACTTGAAGAGATAGATTATGACAATTACTAGTGTGGACATATGATATTGACATGTCGAGGACTTGGTTAAGGACAACCTAACGTAGGATGACTTTTCTAAACAAGCTCGGACTTGGAGCGGAGAATGTGTTAATGCGAATTGGACGAACACTGCTTGATGTTTAGAAATTTGAGTGAAACGAACTTGGGTAGAAACTCTCGTACAAACGAACAAATGGTTTGACCATAGGATTTGGGGCGAGCATCGTACAATGACCTTGCACGATGAACCATGAACTGGACTTGTAGCTATGACCTTGTGAGATGACCTAGCGGATAGGCGGACGACCCTATGCCGAGTGATTGAACCTGTGTGACTGACATTTACAGTATCGTCTGGACGGACGATAGACTTGGGGCAACAAGACTGTCATGCCCCAAAACCAGAATACTGGAGAGCGGGAGACAGACACAGCCATCTACGTATATTGAAGTGAATCCCACATCACAATATGGTCACGGCTGTCTAGATGTATGAGGGTTTACTAAAAGCCAACAGTCACTTATGGTCAAGAACAAGCCTAGTGTCTCGATCTCAAGCAAGCAAGTAATTTAACAAGATGGTAGATCATCAGACATACAAAGTAAGGCGTCCCAAATATTATATATTCAGATGATCATGAAGCTAGTCATACAAAATACGAAGACTAGCAAGAGTTTAAGTCATACATGATCAACCCTAGGATTTGTTAATCATGTTACAGCCCTTAGGCAGACAGAAATATAAATTTAACACGAGCTAACACTTGTTCGGCAGCTAAACGCCTCAAAAGAATTATTTACAATAGAGTGGGAGAGCAAAATAAAATACACTCGTTGCCAGGGTTGCGTCTAGTGTACACCATCTGGCTGGAAGGCTGGAAGATCCTCGGGTGCCACTCCGAAATCTCGCCATACAAAACCAGCTGAGTTAGACCCCAGAAAGAGCAAGTGCCACAAAGGAGGCTTCACTTAAGAACTAAAATCAGCATATTAGCACATGAGACATAAAGGATAATAAAAGACATGAGTTAGAGAAGATAAGGTGATAAACGATAAGACAACTAAGGGCCTATCCAGTAGCCAAGTTACAACCCGTAAACCAAACAAGGATCGGGGTTGTAATCCTTCACCTGAATAGAGCTTAGTCTCCAACCAATTTTCGACAAGAGTAAAGCATAACAGTAATGTGCAGAAATAACCATGTCGAGGTCTTGCCTAGGCAAGACTAGACGGGACTCCATACATCAATCACGGCCAAGCAATGAGTACGGCTTGATACTTTAGCTAACTAGGGTTATCACAAGCCTAATTACTAACAAGATGCACTGAGATGTTCCAACATCCACAAGCCCTGCAGACTTAATCCAGGTTATCCGGTCACAAGTTGAGAGAGTTGGATTAGGTGACTTGGGGTGTAACACATGACAGTGTGCTGGAAATGTGCCCTACTTGACGGCAGGCTACAAGTCCAATTAGGGCGCCCATATAACGGAAATGCCTGTAGCTGAGAAATCTCTTCATAAACTATACGATCAATCTAGTCTTTATCCTAGTCAGATTCAATATGAATCCCTGACCGTGGTAACCAAGAATTCATGTCCTAGACATGATGCAAGATGGGATATGTAGCTTATACAAGCACAAATACCTACAGTGTCAAGACAAAAGTTACTTAGCAAGTCAAGATAGCCGTCACAACAGCATATCAAGATTATCATGTTAGGTTTACTTATCAAGAGTGCGCCACGATGGGCCACTGTCATGTACTATCATGCCAAGGTTGCTTGTCAAGAGTGCGCCACGACGGGCCACTATCATGTCATGTTACTTGTCAAGAGTGCACCACGACGGATCACTATCAAGAATCATCATGTCAAGTTACTTGTTACTTGGTAAGAGTGCGCCATAACAGGCCACTATCGTGTTTTATCCTTATATCATCATGAGTGAGAGAAACTTGCATAAAATATCTAGTAACATATTCTTGAAGCTAAAGAAAAGATCTACAACTTTCATATTGGGAGCTGGAAGAAATTTTGGCCACAATTCAGCCAAATAGGACTTAAAACAGCCAAAAATAGCCAAAATAGGTCCTATACGACATTCTGCGGTACTATGCAGCCTTCTGCGGCACTATGCGACACTATGCAAGCCATGTGGCACTATTCATCCATACGGCACTATTCATTCCTGCGGCTGTAGTACTATTCATGCGTCACTATTTATTCCTGCGGTTGTGGCACTATTCATTCCTGCGGCTGCGGTACTATTTATTTCTGCGGCTGGGTACTATTCATGCGGTACTATTCATTCCTGCGATTGCGGCACTATTCATTCCTGCCGCTGCGGTACTATTCATTCCTACGGCTACGGTACTATTCACGCGGTACTATTTATTCATGCGGCTGCGGCACTATTCATGCGATACTATTCATCATCCCTGCCAAATTCAGTACAGATGAACTAAAAAATGCTCAAATCTTATTTTGGCCATAACTTCCTCAAAACAAGTCAAAATCTAACTTTTCAAATGTCTATTTTGGGTAAAATTGAATTCTCTACAACATAGAACAATCAAAACTTAAAAATAATAAAGTTTGGTAGATCAAAACCCAAGAAAACCAAAAATAAAACCAATTTAGATCTACAAGAAATAAACCATAGAAATTAAAAATGCCAAGTACTAAAGTGTCTTAGAATCTCGTGAAGAAGATAATAGAACAACAAAAATGGAGTTCCTCCATGAAGTAAGTTGCACTTGCGTAGGACTTGGTAGGTGGGAGGAGTAAATGAAGAAGATGAAGAAGTAAATGAAGAAGTGAATGAGGAGAGAGAGAAAAGTAGTTGGGTTATATATCAACCCTCTCCATCTCAAACCAGCCAAGCCAAGTCAAACCAAGTCAAATTGAACCAAACCGATCAATAAACCAAGTCCAGATTAAACCAAGACTAGGCTAAGCAAAACAAGTATAAATGCCAGAAATCTCGTATACGCACACGAAAATACATATAATGGAAAACGGGAGTGACAACTCTACCCACCTTAAAAGAATTTCGTCCTCAGAATTTAATCAAGAGGCTAGAGATGTCGGGGAAAGCTATATTAATCATAAGCAGGCTACGACTAGCACTCAATCAAGAAATCATTCATACAAGCAAGAAATTAAAAGCATAAGGCATAAGGAAGACATTGTATCTTATGAGTCAAACAGGTATGGATATCGCGAGCGGATATCATCCTCACGCTCCCACGTTGACTCACCCAAAGAGTGGTGACCCCAAGCAACATGGACTAAGCTAATAGTCTTGTTCTTGAGTACCTTCTCCCTTCGGTCCAATATGGATACGGGTCTTTCCTCATACGAAAGGTTGATACCAACAACCAATTCTGAATGATCAAGGACATGACTCAGATCCGGAATATACCATCGCAATTGGGATACATGAAATACGTCATGTCTCTCACATAACGACGACAGAAGAGCGAGACGATAGGACACATCACCTACTCACTCAAGGATATCGAACGGCCCTATGTACCTAGGACTAAGCTTTTCCCCTATGCCGAATCGAATGACGCCACGGGTAGGCGAGATCCTAAGGAACACGTGGTCGTCGACTGAAAACTCAAAGGGACGCCGATGAGAATCGGTCCAATGGTGCTGGCGATCTTGGACAACTCGAAGATGATCTCTGACTTGTCTGACCACCTCGATTGTCTGTGTAATCATCTCTGGACCAAGCATCTGTCTCTCGCCAACATCATCCCAAGCTAGAGGTGATCTGCATTTCCTGCCATACAGTGCTTCAAAGGGTGCCATATGGATACTGGTCTGAAAACTGTTGTTATAGGAGAACTCCACGAGATGCATGTGATCTTCCTACGAACCACCAAAATCGAGTGTACAAGATCGCAACATATCTTCGAGAGTCTGAATCATACGTTCTGACTGACCATCTGTCTGCAGATGATAAGCTGAACTGAACTTGAGACGAGTCCCCAAGCTCTCTTGAAGACTCCGCCAAAAGTGTGATGTGAATCTTGAATCTCTGTCTGATATGATACTAACTGGGTACTCCATACAATTTGACAATCTGCCTGAGGTACATCTCTGCTAGCTGATCCGTCGACTGACCAATTCTGAAAGGGATAAAATGAGCTGCCTTGGTGAGCCTGTCAACTATAACCCAGATAGCATCTCTTCAAGCTGGGGATTTAGGTAACCCAGTTACAAAATCCATGGTAATGTGCTCCCATTTCTATTATAGAATCGATAAAGGTTAAAGAAGTCCAGCTGGTCTTTGATGTTCAGCCTTAACTTGTTGACAAACTAAACAACGAGAGACAAACCGGGCTATCTCCCTCTTCATGCCATTCCACCAGAAATGTTGACGAATGTCTCGGTACATCTTCGTGGCACCGGAATGAATTGAATACTGAGAATTGTGAGCCTCTGCCATGATTTTCTGTCTGATATCACCACTGGGTACACAAAGACGCCTCCCATGTCGGAGAGTACCATCTTCGTGAACACATAACTCCGGTCTCCGTCCTGCTACACATTCTGTCCTAAGCCACTGAAGCTTAGAATCCGTCGACTGAGCTAACTTAATCCTCTCAACTATGCTGGACTGAACTTGCATGCTGGCCATCAATGCTACATTGGTAGGAAGAACTACTTCTATACCCATCTTCTGAAGATCGACTAACAATTCTGGCTGCGCTGTTAGGAAATAAACTCCGGCTCTTCTACTCAATGCATCTGCAACAACGTTGGCCTTCCCAGGATGATACTGCAGGTTGATGTCATAATCAACAAGTAGCTCTAGCCATCTTCTCTGACGCATATTAAGATCCTTCTGGGTAAACATATACTTCAGACTCTTGTGGTCGGTAAAAATCTCCATCCGATCTCCATATAAATAATACCTCCAAAGCTTCAATGCAAAAACTACTGCTGCTAATTCCAAGTCATGGGTAGGATAATTTCTCTCATGGTCACGAAGCTGACGTGACGCATAAGCGACTACCTTACCATGCTGCATCAAGACACATCCCAATCCTCTGTCGGAAGCGTCATAATAGACTGAAAATCCTCCAGTCCCATCTGGAAGCGTGAGAATGGGAGCCGTCATCAATCTCTGCTTCAACTTCTCAAATGAACTCTGATACTCTGCTGTCCAAGCAAACTGTACATCCTTGCGGGTCAACTGCGTCAGTGGTGCTGAAATCCGAGCGAAGTCTGAGACAAACCGTCGGTAATAGCCAACCAATCCTAGGAAACTCCGAACTTCTGCGACGGTACTAGAAACAGGCTATGACTCTATAGCCACTATCTTCTGGGGGTCCACTTCCACTCCACCTCTGGTGATAATGTGACCTAAGTACGAGATACGATCGAACCAAAACTCACACTTAATAAACTTCGCGTACAACTGGTGCTATCTGAGAATATGAAGAACTATACGAAGATGCTGCTCATGATCTGCCTCACTCTTGCTATAGACTAAGATGTCGTCTATAAACACTATCACGAACTGGTCCAAATAGGACATGAAGATACGATTCATGAGGTCCATGAATACGGCTGGCACAATGGTCGCTCCAAATAGCATAACAAGGAACTCCCAATGCCCATATCTGGATCTGAATGCTGTCTTCGGGACGTCTTGCTCTCTAACTCTGATCTGATGGTACCCCGACCGCAAGTCAATCTTCGAGAATACTGCCGCTCCTCTGAGTTGATTAAATAAATCATCTATCCTTGGTAGAGGATATCTGTTCTTGACTGTTACAGAGTTCAAGGTACGATAATCAACACATAATCTTGATGTACCATCCTTCTTTGTCATAAGAAGTATCGGGGCTCCCCAAGGTGATCCACTAGCACGAATGAATCCCTTGGTTCTAAGTTCTTCAATCATCTTATACAAAATCTCTAACTCTGAAGGTGCCATCCTGTAGACTTCCCTTGACTCTGGTGCCGTCCCTGGAAGCAAATCAATGGTGAACTCTATCTCTCTCTCTGGGGGCATGCCTGGAAAGCTCTTCGGGAAACACATCTGGAAACTCTTCAACAACTCTGGGAAACTGAACCGCCACTGCTACTGCCATCCGCAATACTGAAGGAGAAGGTTCTACTTCGCCTCTAGAAAATAAAAACTCCGGTTCGCCTGGAATACCAAAAATAATCCTGCCAATATGGCAGTCTATTCTTGCGTATTGCTCCTTCAACCAATCCATTCCTAGGACCACATCATAGTCGACCATCGAAAATTCTATCAACCTAGTGGGAAACCCTCTACCGCTAACTACGATTCGACATGAAAAAAACACTCTATCTACTCCCACAAGACAGTTACCAGTAAATATATTGAGCCTTACTGATAATGACTCGGGCTCCAGTCCTATCCGTGTTGCGAATCGTGCAGACACAAATGAATGCGATGCACCCGAATCAAATAATACTGATACTGGAAAAGAGTTAACGAGAATGGTACCTACCACCACCTCACCTGAAGCTAACTCTTCCTTTACGGTCAAAGCCATAGCCTGACCTTGCCTTCTTGGTGTTGGTCCCCTCTACTGGTGACCTCTCTGCTGGTTCTGAATCTGAGCTTGGACATACTGTTGAGCCTGAGGTGGCAATGGCCTCGGAGGCTGGTACTGCTGCTACACTGGTGCTGGACCCCTAACCGATGGACTGGTTAGGTTTGATGATGATGAACTGGCTCTATTTGGACATGACCCTATCTTATGATCCGGTGCCCGACAAGCCAAGCACAATCCCTGTGCTCTGTGATACTCTGATACTACGTGTCCTGGCTTTCCACAATGAGTGCAGCCCATTGCGGGAGACTGCTTCTGCTTCTGTTGCTGAGGATACGCCATCGTCGAGTGCTGAACCGACAAAACTGTGGTTGCCCGCCTAGGAGCTCCAATAGTCAAAGCCCTAGCTGCTGGAGCTGGTGCTGAAGACTGGGACATTTGCCCATGGTATCTTATAATGTCTGGTGCAGGGAATCGCCCCGACGATTTTGAGATGCAAGCAATTCCCTGATGAGACCCACCAGGGTTCCATTATCGGGCTCTGCATGCTGGACGGGCTGAACTGGTGGCTCTTGACCCCCGGTAGGCATGACTCTTGAGGCTACTCCTGAATGATGGGCTTGGTCTCGAGGTTGCTGCTGGTTTACTGGAGGTGCTCCGCCTTGCTGATCGGTAGGACCAGGAATAATGCCGCTGAAGAAATGACATGGGGAACAATAAGGAAGGACCAAGATAGATCGAGGATATAAACATGTGATCAGGTCAAGATTTCAAAAAGATTAGAAAAAACAAGTAGAGATCAAGGGCAAGTGCTGATTGAGACATCTATTCAGCGAAACCCTCACACATCTTGATTTACAAGACCTGCATGGGCTACCTCTTAAACCGTGTCATGCCCCAGAACCAGAATACTGGAGAGCGAGGGATAGACACAGCCAGCTACGTATATTGAAGTGAATCTCACCTCGTAATACGGTCACGACTGTCTAGATGCATGAGGGTTTACTACAAGCCAACAGTCACTTATGGTCAAGAACAAGCCTAGTATCTCAATCTCAAGCAAGCAAGTAATTTAACAAGATGGTAGATCATCAGACATACAAAGTAAGGCATCCCAAACATTACATATTCAGATGATCATGAAGCTAGTCATACAAAATGCAAAAACTAGCAAGAGTTTAAGTATACATGATCAACCCTAGGATTTGTCAATCATGTTACAGCCCTTAGGCAGACAGAAATATAAATTTAACACGAGCTAACACTTACTCGGCGGCTAAACGCCTCAAAAGAATAATTTATAATAGAGTGGAAGAGCAAAATAAAATACACTCGTTGCCAGGGTTGCGTCTAGTGTGCACCATCTGGCTGGAAGGCTGGAAGATCCTCGGGTGCTACTCCAAAATCTGGTCATACAAAACCAGCTGGATTAGACCCCAGAAAGAGCAAGTGCCACAAAGGAGGCTTCACTTAAGAACTAAAACCAGCAGATTAGCATATGAGACATAAAGGATAATAAAAGACATGAGTTAGAGAAGATAAGGTGATAAACGATAAGACAACTAAGGGACTATTCCGGTAGCCAAGTTATAACCCGTAAACCAAACAAGGACCGGAGTTGTAATCCTTCACCTGAATAGAGCTTAGTCTCCAACCAATTTTCGACAAGAGTAAAGCATAACAGTAATGTGCAGAAATAACCATGTAGAGGTCTTGCCGAGGTAAGACTAGACGGAACTCCATCCATCAATCACGGCCAAGCAATGAGTACGGCTTGATACTTTAGCTAACTAGGGTTATCACAAGCCTAATTACTAACAAGATGCACTGAGATGTTCCAACAGCCACAAGCCCTGCAGACTTAATCCAGCTTATCCGGTCACAAGTTGAGAGAGTTGAATTAGGTGACTTGGGGGTGCAACACATGACAGTGTACTGGAAATGTGCCCTACTCGACGGCAGGCTACAAGTCTAATTAGAGCGCCCAGATAACGAGACTGCCTGTAGCTGGGAAATCTCTTCATGAACTACATGATCAATCTAGTCTTTATCCTAGTCAGATTCAATATAAATCCCTGACCGTGGTAACCAGGAATTCATGTCCTAGACATGATGCAAGATGGGACATGTAGCTTATAAAAGCATAAACACCTACGGTGTCAAGATAAAAGTTACTTAGCAAGTCAAGATTGCCGTCACAACAATATATCAAGATTATCATATTAGGTTTACTTATCAAGAGTGCGCCACGACGGGTCACTGTCATGTACTATCATGCCAAGGTTGCTTGTCAAGAGTGCGTCACGACGGGCCACTATCATGTCATGTTACTTGTCAAGAGTGCACCACGATGGATCACTATCAAGAATCATCATGTCAAGTTACTTGTTACTTGGTAAGAGTGCGCCTTAACAGGCCACTATCGTGTTCTATCCTTATATCATCATGAGTGAGAGAAATTTGCATAAAATAACTAGTAACATATTCTTGAAGCTAAAGAAAAGATCTACAACTTTTATGTTGGGAGATATGTGGCATTCTGCGGTACTATACAGCCTTCTGCGGCACTATGCAGCCTTCTGCGGCACTATGCAAGCCGTGCGACACTATTCATCCATGCGGCACTATTCATTCCTGCGGCTGCGGTACTATTCATGCAGCACTATTCATTCCTGCGGTTACGGTACTATTCATGCGGTACTATTCATTCCTGCGACTGTGGCACTATTCATTTATGCGGATGTGGCACTATTTATGCGGCACTATTCATTCCTGCGTCTGCAACACTATTCATTCCGGCGTCTGCAACACTATTCATGCGGCACTATTCATTCATGTGACTGCGACACTATTTATGCAGTACTATTCATTCCTGTGGCTATGGCACTATTCATTCATGCGACTGCGGCACTATTCATGCGGCACTATTCATTGTCCCTGCCAAATTCAGCACAAATGAACTAGAAAATGCTCAAATCTTATTTTGGCCATAACTTCCTCAAAACAAGTCGAAATTTAACTTTTCAAAGGTCCATTTTAGGTAAAATTGAATTCTCTACAATATAGAACAATCAAAATTTAAAAATAATAAAATTTGGTAGATCAAAATTCAAGAAAACCAAAAATACAACCAACTTAGATCTACAAGAAATAAACTATGGAAATTAAAAATACCAAGTACTAAAGTGTCTTAGAATCTCGTGAGGAAGACAATAGAACAACAAAAATAAAGTTCCTCCATGAAGCAAGTTGTACTTGCCTAGGACTTGGTAGGTGGGAGGAGTAAATAAAGAAGATGAAGAAGTGAATGAGGAGAGAAAGAAAAGTAGTTGGGTTATATATCAACCCTCTCCATCTCAAACCAAGCCAAGCCAAGTCAAACCAAGTCAAATTGAACCAAACCGATCAATAAACCAAGTCCAAATTAAACTAAGACTAGGCTAAGCAAAACAAGTCTAACTACGGTCCACCTAATAAATGCCAGAAATCTCGTATACGCACACGAAAATACATATAACGGGAAACGAAAGTGACAAAGACTTAGAGTAGGACATAGAATTGGGAGTGTACAGGAACGACGATGAGATTGGCCCCAAACGAAGTGAATGATAGAAATCGATGATAAACAGGTAAAGTTGGGATAATAAATTGAATCGTTGACGGGTAGACTTGATGATAGTACAATACTTGGTCTTGAATCGGACGAGAATTACTTAGACTTGGTCGACTCCGCTAAAAAGAAATCGTATTGATTTCGTAGACAAGAACGCTTGAGAAACGAATTGGATCATCTCGAGGACCGAGATAAACGATAGTGAGATGCACATGAGTTCGGTTTTAATCAAAGTTAAAGAAAGGATCGACAAATCAAAACTATCACGAGTAGCTTGTCCGACTTTGCTAATCGCTAAGCTTGGTTGAAATGTACGTATTTGGGGGACGCCTTAAATATGTGCATGATCCAAACTCAGCGGTATGATAAACTTGAATGCAGCTGCAAGTGGGTGTTGAGATGCACATAAATGAATGAGTGAGTGAGCCTCGGCCTACGACTCTCGTGTTTGATAAATTACAACGCACCTCGTACGACCACTACAGTCCCATGACAGGACGCAATAGCAACCAAGTCGAAGAAACATGACGATTGAATAAGTACCATCAACTCTAAAATGAGTGAAAAGTTATTCAATAAAATTGACCAAACGTATGCGACACAAAACTTAGAAAGGTATCGAGTGTAGTTCAATGCCATCGAACGATAAAGCCATTCAATAGGAATTGTCTAAGATACGTACACGACATGAGTTAGGGAATAGTAGGATGACTTGCACTCAGGAAGTCTCGAGGACGAGACTTGTTTTGAGTGGTGTATTATGTAACGATCCACTCTGCCCTAGCAGAACGCCGATTCAAACGACAAGTGCAACGACTCAAATGAGACATCGTGGCCGGCCTAGACGAAATCATGGCTTACGAGCTGCTTGGGTGGGGGCTCGGCCACCCAAGAGACGTAAGACCGGGTATTTCAAAAGACTATCAAGGTGTACCAGCCATCAAGCTATGATAGGTGAGAATACCAAGAAGAACATGTCCAAAATGGCTTGTGATGCTAGCGACCGGTGCATATAGATTAAGTTGGCTCGATTGCGGCAATCCGCGTACGAGACCTTGCATTAAAATAAGTAAATCTGACTAGCTGAACATGCTATGTTACTGAATGAAATATATCTAAACAACAGCTGAGTATAACACATCCTGACAACTTGAGTAAGCTAAACAGCGGTAGAACTGAACGAAGCGCCTTCTGAATAGGCTTGAATATAACACACCAAATGAACTAGAGTACTTCGTGCGAATGAGTTAGAAACACGCCTACGATGCGCTAGAATGTGAGGTAGGGACACGCCCTTGACATTGAATGTTTACGTGAATTACGTTAAGTTGTTATATATTAATTATTGAGTAACTTGGTTTACTTTAGACAGGGGAGACCGGACGGTAAGTATGGATAAGTCGTGCATGTATTTCCATGCAAACACTTGAAATTGGTAACACGAGATAGGTTATGAAATATGCCATGAAACTGATCCTAAGATAAAATTAGAAAGACAATGAATGATAGAAGATGCACAGAAGTGGAATGAACGTATTTGGTAATGATAGCGAGTGGGCAAGTTAGCCTTCCCACCAGTACATAACAATGTACTGATAACCCCACAGATTGCTTGCAGGGTGCAGGAGACGTCGTCGGGTACGGAGCTTCCCTCGAACGTGCTAAGGCACGGAGCTAACTCTGGAGCCTTGGAGCGTTACAAAGGAACTGAAGCACCATATACATAGCATAATGTATCGGAACATCGCCATGAATCATTTCATCTTGTAAGCCACTTGGCACGCCTTTCATGTTTCAGAGAGAGAGAGCTTGAGAGACTTGTAATCTCGGCCTAGCGCCGCTTGTAAACTTCTTGAATATCAATAAAAAGATTGAATTTGTTCCAACTTGTGTTCTTTTACTTTCCACTTGGCACGTCTTTCATGTTTCAGACATGATATTCGGTTCACTTGTACTATTTTACTTCCAGTATTGATATTATATCTTGTATTACATTATAATTGTTTCTTATAGTATTTATCAATTCATTGGAACTGCTATTGACGTTTGTACTTCGTTCCAATCCTGACTGGATACATTAACTAATTTTACAGAGAACTCGGAGGGTCCAGCTAGCCTAGAGGAGACATCAGTAGTGCTTGGAGTAGACTGCTAGGATAGTTGGTTATGTCTTTTAGTTTCTTGATATGTATTTGATTTGTACTCTGTTTAGTGTTGATAACACTTAGCTCTTTTCAATTCTGGTTTGTATTGAACTTTGGGATCCTTCTATGTAAACCCCCAAATTTTTTTCCACTAAATATTTTGTTTATTTCTCAGTACAAGAATTTTAGTATTCTTGTGGATTATTAATTGATATAGATCTATGAATTTAGTTATATATATATATATGATCTCCATGTGTTATAATTCTATTATTTTTTTGCTAGAGTGAATTTTGTATTTATGTGTTTGATGTAGGTACATATATAGTAAATGTTTTTAAATAAAAATATTGGGATATAATAAATCGATATATATCAACTAGAAGAATTTTCCATAAATTTATGTTGTTCAATTTTAAAGTATAGTTGTTTCATTTCTAGAGTTTGATAAGGATAAATTAATTGCATCTATGTTTTATATATGAATAATTGAATAGCTTTTATATATATTTTGATAGAAATATTGCAAAAATTTTATTAAATATTTATTAGAAAATTTTTGGAGAGTATATGGTCTGTAGTTTTTTTTAGAATTTTTCTATATATATTTTAATAGATTTTTGAAGAATTATATATATGATCATATGAACAAAAAAGCCATGGCCCACTGCTTCTCAAAGGAAGCAGTAGCCAAACCCAACAGATCCGTGCCCCTCTTCGAAACAGAGAACCCTCTGTATATAATAGACCATCGTAATGCAAGCCCTAATCGCTGTCAACACCTCCCCATACCCCTCACTCCACGTGCGTGCCCCCAAGTCTCCGCCGTGCGAGCGCGCAGCCGACACAGGTGTCGTCGGCCGGCCAGGTGCGGCGGTGTGGCAGCAGCAGCCGCCATAGGGCAAGCAACTGCAGCGGCAACAGCAGGACAGTAGCAACGTGGGCGAGCCCCCTTCGAGACTCGATTTCTCCTTCGAGCCTCAATCAAAATCCAAGCCGCTTTCTCTGGTACGCACCCAATCTATATGACTATAAGTCCCTTCAAATATATTTATTTTAGTGCCCAAGATTGTTCGAGAAATCGACACCAATATCAGCGAAAAACTGTTTCGCAAACAGTAGATAGAACAATCCAATACCTTAGTTTGGAAGGCGATTCCCCGCCAACCCATCGACAGTTCTGAAACTTTGTTTGAACAGAGTCCTAGACAACATATACGAGACCAAAACTTTTTTCTACAGATTGAATTTCATCTAATATATAAAAAGTTATTTGAAATCAAAATTTACGAAAAACTTTTCGAAAACAACATTTTTAGTAAAATAACACCGATACGTCGTGCGCCCCGACAAACCGGGCGACATAGTTGCGAGCTGAAAGCATTGAATGGTGCGTATCGACTTTATGAACGTGTGGGCTTTGACGGAATTCAAATTTGTTGCGTGGACGCGACGAATTTGATACGTATCCATCAAAATTTACCGTATCGACCTCTTTGCAAAAATTTTAATTACTTTGTGCACGTTCGTCAAATCGAGACGAAACTTGCGCCAGCAGGACCATATCATTTTTCTGGTCATGTATGCCAAGTTTGGTCCTATTCTGAGAAGGTCGACCGGAATGCCTATTTGGCGGGCCCGCGACCCATTCCGACGGACGAAATTGTGCACGGTCCGCCGGAATCCAACTTTGGACATACGATTGAATTTGTCTTCTCAAACTGGACCTGTAGACATGAAATTTGACGACTTTAGTGACCGTAGGTACTGGCACGTATTTCGGTGCAAAATAGGTCCAACGACGGACATCATTTTGACCCAAAATTACGATTTTGTCCCTGTTCCAGAATTGTACTTTTGGACAGGCGTTTCCTAGATATATATTTTACATCTGGAATGTTCTTGATGTTTATTTCAGTATCCGGAGCCGTCCGTGGATTTTGGCTTTCTTGCTTCATCGATTTGCTGGTTTAAGCTATTGGATCATGCGCTTTTGCACATAACCTCAAGCAAGATACCTTGCCATATTTATTGCTTATATTTATTTACATTTTCTTTAGTTATTGCATATTCCCATCTATTTATTTCTAGTTCTTTCAGTTTATTTATTTGCATGTTTTTTGTGATACATGATACAAGTACTAGCGTTAATTTTTTCTTGTCTTTAAGTTATGCATATAGACCTAGAGTTAAGGGACTACCATCTGTAGTGTATTGCATAAACCTTGACACAGTTGTACCACGTGATATGTATGAGATGAGTAGCATGTAGAGGTACTAGCGTGTTGGCTGATCACTCGTGCGCATGCGTTAGGTCTAACTGCTAATAGAGGCATGCTAGGAGACTTAGCAGTTAGTAGAGGTACATGATCGCGGATGCGACTTAGATAGGTGCATAGGGAGGTTGAATATTTCTTTGTCGTATGGGCTTCTATTGTAATGCTCCGCTCCGCACGGTACATTATGCTGAGTCGATGACTCGAAGAGTTGCGTTGACCCGATTACGTATCGATGCGAATCGATACAAAGTCTTAAGTTGTCCCGAGGAATACATCGAACTAAGTCGATACGAAGAGTTGTCTTGTCCCAAAGAATGCATCGAGTGAATCGATGCGAAGTGCCGCGTTGTCTCGAAGGATAAGTGCGTTGAGACGGCTCGAAGATTCTAAGAAATCGAATCGACCAAGGCGCAAGTCCGAATCGATGCAAGTATTGATTTTAGTTGGTTTCATGTGCAGGCTATACGTTTACGCTAAAATGTTAGAGGTCGATCTTTTGCCTTATTCAGTAAGGGGTCCGCGAAAGCAAATCGTCGCCTTGCGACGGACAGAAGCATTGGCATGCTAAGGCAAATCGGACGTATAACTCAATGAAGCACGAAGTGCTCGAATGGCTAAGTCAAGAGAGTTGCCCGTGCGATAAAGTTATGAAATCGAGCCGCAACGGCTCGACGAAACGACAACGGCGGATCGACTCAAGGTGGGGGACATTAACTCTCTTTCCTACTCCGTCATGCTTAAATAAAATACATATCATTGAATGCTGAGTTAACCTATCAACGCCACGGGCGTGGCTCGATAGCGAGATAAACGTAGTACGTGTTGAACACTAAGATAGAACAATTGAAATAAATCGTACAACTATTGTACGAGTCTCTACGGAACATTGAATATTGCTAAGACGAGTGCCTCGGTGCGTAAGCCATACGAAAGTGGGATAACTGTACTCGGCGAGTGCCTTAGTGCACGAACCATACCGTGCCTTCGCGTACGAGTTAGAACGGCTAGAACATTGAAAGACAATAGGCGAGCGCCCTAGCGCGCAAGCCACGGACATCGAATACTAAAGCATAGAAATACGGCTTCGACGCCTGCAGCAAGTGCACGACGCGAAGGATAGATGATGAATGTGACGAAACGTGCCTACGTGCACGAGATAACAAAGATGGCTTTGTTGCAAAAGAATATAGTTGTGGCATGAATGTGGCAGAACTGTCGGATATGACATAATGCCTCGAAAGGTGTTCGAGACCTTCGAGTCGTTCGGTTGATGAGCATTGAGTTGAGGCATGATGCCATTGAAACATTGAAACGAAGTATCAGACGTAAGAACATGAAAGTTAACGAAAAAAATACGAGACGATAATGCGGCATGGTGTCCTTCGAAATGTTCGGGGACTTCGGGCGTTCGATGAGAACATTCGGGCGTTGTGCCAATTGAAATAGAAATAAGCGAACTTGTTTGGTTGTATGAAAGATACGATTCGTTGCATGGTCAAATGGACTTAAAGATATAAAAGCCCGTGCATGGGTATTTGTCACTCTCCGATACCGCAGAGTCCTTTTCGTCCTCGCTTCGGACTCTGTGGGACCGTTCGTCCTCGCTAAGGCGTGATGCCGTGCAAGCCTAAGTTGCGCTTGCATAAGGCCAAGACCTGAAGCAAGACAAGATAGACAAGTTTGACAATACGCAGCGGAACGTATCGCAGATAATTGAAGCAGCATTGGACATATTTCAGAATTCATGTATTGAACACAATGGTAACAAGAAACAATTCTCTTTATTGATTTCATTTGAACAGATTACAAGCTCTCGATTCTCTCTGATATAATGTTACATTCTCTCAGAACTATACAGATTGCAATGATCCCGTTCACATACATTACATCCCCTTTATATACAAAAACCAACTCTTGCAACAGATGTCATCTCTTGGGCATCTCTTCTGATTTCTGGCTCCTGAGGATGAGGCTCGGGCTATCGCTTCGGACTATCCTTCTCGATGCATAGAGCACCTGCATGCAGACTGATGGTGGGTCAGTATATCAGCATACTGGTAAATTGTGAACAAAGGGGCTACATTCTTCTGAAACGATCACTGTTTATTTAGTGAGAAAATATTTCTTGTGATGTGATCTTGCTACTCTTTACCTATGTTTATTTCATGCATACAGAGTCAGTTTACATTCTTTCAAAAACATCTTTGAAAAGCCACATATCATTTCCATCTTAGCCGTTGTGCCTTCCACGGGTTCAGCTCGTCACTAACCGCTGTGACTCGCATGGGTTCAGCTCGTCGCTAGCCGCTGTGACTCTTGGGTTCAGCTCGTCGCTAACCGTTGTGACTCGCATGGATTCAGCTCGTCGCTAGCCGCTGTGACTCTCTAGGGTTCAGCTCGTCACTAAGTGGATACCCCAATGCACATGCAATATCAAATGAAACCATCATGCATCAATCGAGCACTTCATAAACAATTCCATTATCTTTTCAAGCAGGAAACATTTCTCTTTTTCAGCAGACAGTGTACGGATTCTCTTATAAGCATACTCAAAGTCTAGCATCTTGTTATTAGCAACAACAATCATTCAAAAGCTCAGATTCTTATTAGACGCAAGCGAATCATAAAATGAGTCTTTGTCCACTCACCCAGATTAATCGTCTTCTGTTGCAGAGCCAGCAATCCGATCTTTCTGCCTATCTAGTGCCTTCGCGGAGCGGGGCACTACAGTATTCCCTCGAACGCGGCGTGCCAGGGCACTGGGACCGTTCGGCCTAGGAGGGATTCGTTTTCGGTATTGTTGGTGCACTTCATTTAGATGGGTAGCGACCGTCTGGTGAATGTGATAAGCCACTTGCTACGATTATTTCGGTGGCCTCTGATGTTGGTTAGCAACCGCACAGAGTTAATATCGTTTTATGTTTCGATTTCGATAAATATAAGTTCATTCTAGCCCGAAAAGCTAGTGACCTTCATATAGTTAAGGGCGACTGGTTTGGAAGTACAAGGTATGCATATATCCTGTATGGACGAATCCTGAATAGCGAGCACTTATAACATGACAGGGAAAACGGATAAGCGTATTCACCTTGCGTCGGTGCAAGGGCGAGTGCGTCGATATTGCTATGTTGCGCCACGAATCAAATACGAGATTGCTTGCCTGTTTACTTATACGAATTGAATAACATGCTTGCCATGCTTTACAGTCTTCGAATATGCCATGAACTCATCCTAAGGAGAACATAGAAAGAGAACTAAATTGTATGTTTGCATGAATCAATACAATACTAAATGTCGGTTTGTTAAGTAGGATTTTGATCAGTACAGCGAGAACGAAAGTACTAATCCCCCACTAGTTTGTTAGCAGGTTCAGGGATTGGTCTGCTCGCGACGGAGCTTCGCTTAAACGTATTGAGACTTGGAATGCCGAAGCGTATTGAAGCGTGCGATCGCATTGACGCTCGGACTCGCGACAGGATTGAGGCGGCCAAGATATAGAAGGCATGATGTATGGAACGGTAAAATCCTTTGTGGGCAAGAGAGAACCTGAGTGTTGTAGCCAATCTGGCAAATTCTGTTGGGCTATCGAAAGTCTTTGTAATCTGATTTCGAATATCAATAAAGTGAATCATTTTCGTATACTCTATTTTGCCTTTCGTTGTTAACGTTCAACTCAAAGATAACCATTTGAGAACTTGTCATCTTGTCTTGCACGAGCGCAACTCCAGGCTCGTGCGGCATCACGCCCCAGCGAGGACGATGATTCGGGTGATTTCGGGCCAGGGCGTGACATCTATTGTATTTTCTCTTGTAACCCGGAAGCTCCGCTAAAGATACGGGTATGATGACCCCCTCAGGTTGGCCACTGACGTTTTTGAACGTTATGCATTTCGTCACTGGTGCCCAAGAGGGGACTATATAAGTTCCTATTTACAGCCAGGGCTCATACGACTAAAGGTTTGTTCTTAACTGCATAAACACATTAGAATGGTTAGGGTAAATCCTAGTCAATGTCATGTCACCCACGTTCCATTAGTAGCTTGGACAATGTCGCATCGCGGTATAGTGTGCTATCCCTTGTCCTTGTTTGGTTGTAGGAGTAGTCCACTATTTCGATGAAAAGATATTGAACCTTGTTATGATTGGGACTATTTTACTTTACTTGTGGCTTATGACATATTATATATTCAGTTTATTGTGGCATGTTCTTCCTGTATCTTGTTACGTCTCTCTGAGGACCTGGTGATCTCTCCAGGTGTGTGCTTCTATGATATTTGTAGGTGTTCTAGCCAAGTCCGTGATCTTCTCCATTACTTTGCAGAGGATTGCCCTTGGGTCGACTTGCTACCTTTCCTTCGCATTTTCTCCCGTGTATTATCCTTCTCATTTAAATGGTTGGTAGTGGATTTGTCTCCGCCCAACTACATGTATAAATGACAAATTTTATAGTTGATTTATAACATTATTCTCTTATTTGGTGGATGAGATTTAGTTATCTTGGTTTACTGTATTTTACAGCTTACGTATACATACGAGGTTTCTATATATTGGAGTATACTTCGTATATATGCAGCTGGAATGTCCACGTACTTAGTCCCAAGTATTTTGGGACTGGGCGTTACATATTTTTATGGTGGCCCATGCAGGTCAAGTTTATCACTTCGGTTACGTTGTTGTACCGATGTGAGCCAACAGATAGGATTAGAGTCTAGAATCTCATCCCTATGCTTGACCTCCTCCCTTGATTCCAATTTCGAATTCTCGTCCGACTACCTGGATTTTCTTCTGTTTAAATCCTTTCAGCTGTAAATCTTATTTGTTCCTTCGTGCTTGATAGAGAGATTAAGAAGATGACTCATATTAGTTATAAGTGTTATATTGCTCAATCACCCTACTAGTTGAACTTTTATAAGTTGGGTATAATGCCCCATGACCCATCATTCCTCGTGTCCTTACAACCCTTTAGAGAGAGTACTCAAAAGATTACTTAGACCATAGAGCTTAAGATCCATGCCCCATTAGTTCAACCAAGGCCTTAGATAAGAAAATAGTAGGACAACTGTAAGAGGCACGAACACCGAACGAGTCTTTGAGTTTGATGAACTTGAACAAATGGTGTTTCTTTCAATCATAAATCTCGCGTAGCTATATTTTTTACTATCTTGACTAACGCCGCTATTATAGCCTCGTTTTGCAAGCTTATTCTTATAGAGCTTGTTCAGGACATATGTATACTTGGGACGCCCACTAACATACTGTCTAATCAGAATCAGTGTATTATGGTCTGATCAACCTTAGTGCAGTTGGTTCGCTCTTCATATGATTATCCCACGTAGATTGAGGTATAGGTGTCCCTATGACCTCATCTACGACTGCCTTGACAACTCTATTGGAATTATTCAATCGCTCTTGGAACCTCGTATTAGTATTGATTCCCGCTCCCTTGAACTCTTTATTGTTTTACGCTTTTACTTACTGCAGAAAAACAAATGCTCATATTTGAGGGAAGGTATACCCAGAATGTCCCTCTTATCTCGCCATACTACCTATGGCCATAAAAGCTATGTATACACAATCGTCCCATCTGTTCGAAATCGGAGAACCACCTTTTAATTGATTTATATATACCATATCACGTTATCTATCACATTGTGTAGTATTCCTTTATACTCAAAGCCCAAGCACGATATCACAACTTTGAAATTTTCTAACCTCATTAATCCTAAAACCGTGCTTTAGCTTTAATTCAGAGAAAGAAATTTGGACTGAATAGATTCTAAGCCTTCTAAAATTTTATGAGATACTAGGTCACCGATTGATCAGGATAAGTTGATTTCCATTAGGATGATAATTAGTGCCCCATGAACTTTCACTTTCCATTTAGATCATTTGGTGTTTCCGACCGTGACATTAATATTCGGAGCACGAGACCAGTTGTTACCTTCCAACAAATTTTACATACAAGACATAAACGACTCCACCTTTGTGTAGACATATCATATCCCACTAAAACATGTCCCCTTGTACTTTATTTTTATTATGCGACTTTCGAGTCAAAAATGCTAGCTATAACCCCTACCATAATACCATTGTCCTTTCTGACTTCAGTTAGAGATCCAACCTCGACTCAAATATTTTAACCCAATATATGATTGTGATCTACTCGAAGTCCACTACGCACATGTCACTAGTGTGCCACTCAATTGAGCCTTCTTGTGCTACTTAAATACAAAAGTCACAGAAGGCGTATTCTCAAGCTTTAGGAGCCTAGTTAACCAACCCGGCTGAAAAATTAGCCCGACTACTTGACTTGGAACCTATATAAGATTACCCTAACCTACTAGGAATGGCTCATATTGAATTCGTAGCATCTCGTCTAGTCAATATAGATTAAAACCTATGATTCATTCAATCAAAGATTAAGGTCCAATTAGGAAATCCATTAAGACCCAGTTAAACCCATGTCACGCCCCAGAACCAGAATACTGGAGAGCGGGAGAATGACTCAGCCGGCTACGTATTACTGGTAGATGAATACCGTATAATACGATCAATGCTGTCTAACCAGACGTGGGGGTGCATACTACATGAAAGTCTTACTATGGTCACTTCACATCTATTGTCTCAATCATTCAAACAAGAAGCAAAAATAGAGAACATATAAGATAAAGCAGTAAGGCGTCCCAAACGTTTAGTCAAAATGTTCTTAACATCTGGCTTTACAAAACATAGCCAGATAGTATAGTAACATATACACAATTGTTATCAGCTGCAGTCTGACTTAATTACAATTATTTAAAAGTAAGTGCAAGACAATCCGACTAACATGTCGGTGCCAAACGGCTAAGTATAAAGTAAATAACAAAACGAGCGGTGGAGTAAGGAACCCACTCGAGTCCTCCTGCGATCATTTCCCTAGTATTGACCATCTTGGAGGTAGAAGTAAGCTGGATCCTCGGGGACCGGCTCTAAATCTGGCCATGCAAAACCAGAGAGGTTAGACCTCTAATAGCAAGTACCACAAGGAAGGACGATATGAAGGATTAAACCAGTAAGTAAGAGAATATAATAATAGATCTCTGCTTCCCACTAGGATTCACATAACATCACGACACTTCGAACCAACCTCCCAACCAAACAAGGACAGAAGTTGGCCCGTCATGTCCTGACATTCTGGTCATCTCAGTTAGGCAACAGAGTAGGTACAGTACACAAACAAATCATCTTGAACGGCCAATCAACTCCTACGGCTTGCTATTGTGAGTCCCAAGTTATCCTGGAATTATACAAATAGGGATTCCTCAGTTCTTACTATGTGCGAGCAAGGCTAGTCTATCCAGTCAATCAATTGTGCCAATCATGAATTAGACGAGTCCCAGCGGGACGCCCGTCATCAATATACAATATACAATAATAATATAAGCAGATACCGCTCCCTGCCCGTGTGGCAGGTTTACAGTATCTGTGGGAACCAGCCGGCCTGTCGGGCACTACTAGTCCCAAGAGGGCTGCCATGTAAGAACTCGGGGATCCATTCTCTCCATGCCATTATTATTTTATTTGACTTAATAGTCCCTACGTTGAGTGAAATCCCATGCCGTGGATCATGGTCATTCAAATAAGTACTTTCGTACGGGGTACGATATGTGCAACTCTACAACGATACCCGTACGGCTAGGTTGTAGGTCTTACATAGCGTAATGCAACAATCAATTCTAACCACGGAGTAATCATGCCCTGACCATAAAGTACACATGCTGCTTTTGTAAAATAAATAAATAAATAAATAAAATTGAAGCCTGCATGTGCCTGTATGTCAATATTCGGGATCAGCCAGTCGATTACATGAACGTGTCTCATTCATTCAATTCAATAAGACGACTAGCCAGTCTCTTAGTTCCAACTAGGAACGCATGATCAATTTTAGTCAAGATAACCATTATTATCAATGGTGACAAGGCATGAAAGTCAATTAGTATTACATGGGGTCGAGTCTATAACTCTCAAGGTTAAGTTCCAGTCTTACTGGGTATCCATAAACCAATCAAGACACAAGACATGTTCTACGCAACCATATGTATCAAAAACATTAACATGCTAAGATTATCGAGTTCATGCAAAAAGCATAAGGATATAATAGGAGAACTATCATGCCACCATTAAATGAATAAATTATAGAACAAATAGAAATACCCAGGTCAGGAAGTCACGCCAACATGTCTATGCTAAGGCCAACAAGTCACGCCAACAAGTCTAGGCTAAGGCCAACAAGTCACGCCAACAAGTCTATGCTAAGTCTAGCAGGAGTGAGCGTATAAACAGCGTGAGCGTGAAAAGTGGTTCATGTTGGCACGTACTGCGTGAGCGTGAAGGGAAATTCATGCACGCACAGCGTGAGCGTGAAAAGTGAGCGTGGAAAGTGAGCGTGGAAAATGATAAGAAATTCATGCACGCATGCAAAGACGTGTGCGTAACTAAAATGTCACGCTGGCACGCAAGAACGTGTGCGTGACTAAAAATTCACGCACGCACGTAAGAACGTGTGCGTGACTAAAAATTCACGCACTCATGTAAGAACGTGTGCGTGACTAAAAATTCACGCAGACACGTAAAGACGTGTGCGTGACTAAAAATTCACGCAGACACGTAAGAACGTGTGCGTGACTGAAAATTCACGCAGGCACGTAAGAACGTGTGCGTGACTGAAAATTCACGCAGACACGTAAGAACGTGTGCGTGACTAAAAATTCACGCAAACACGTAAGAACGTGTGCGTGACTGAAAATTCACGCAGACACGTAAGAACGTGTGCGTGACTGAAAATTCACGCAGACACGTAAGAACGTGTGCGTGACTAAAAATTTACGCAGACACGTAAGAACGTGTGCGTGACTGAAAAATTCATGCAGACACGTAAGAACGTGTGCGTGACTGAACCTTCGTTCCAAGCCAGAAATGAAGTTCCCATGGTTCAGAACCCATGGGCAACCGAGAATGCACGCCAGGTTGGGAGATCAAAACCCATGAATAACCGAGAATACAACAACTTAGATCTAGAAGAAACAAGCCAAAGAAATCAAAAATGCTAAGTACTAAACTTTCTCAGGATCATGTGAGGAAGACAAATAAACCATAAAAATGGTTCTCCAAGTGGGAAGCAAGAAGCAAGATGTACTTGCCTGCTGTTGGTTGGTAGAAGAGAGTGGTGAGGAAGAAGAAGAAGTAATGGAGAAGGAGAGTTTATGAGGAGAGAGAAGGGGATGGGGGCTTTAAATAGGAAGGGTGGTGGTAGGTGGGGTTTGTGGGGGTTCGGTTCATGTGAACCACCATGAACCAAAAATAACCAGCCATGGCCGAACCTAAAATAAGACTGGAACAGAGAATAAAAGCAGAAATAAAATACAGAAATAAAATACAGGAATAAAATTGCAGGAAATAAAATTGCAGGAAATAAAATGCAGATAATTAATTAACATGAAATTAAAAGAATTTAAATACAGGATAATACATGATAAATACTAAATAAATATATACGAGTTGTACATGTATAAAAATACTCATTCTGGGAACGGGGAGTGACATCTCTACCCACCTTAGAAAAATTTCGTCCTCGGAATTTCAAATCCAAGCAGGTAGAAATATCCGAGCTAAACCAATACAAGCAATTCTAGTGAGCAAGCAATCATTTTTACCATATCAAAAGCAAGTACTATATATGTAAATTCATCATTCTACGATATCAAGTAGCTCTACCCATAAGGTGATAAGCATGAAGAATCAGGACAATCAAGGTATACAGAAAGAGATATACCTTGTGAGTCAAATAGGTGTGGATACCGTGATCGGATATCATCCTCACGTTTCCACGTTGACTCTCCCAAGGAGTGATGACCCCAAGCAACACAGATAAGACTAATTGTTCAGTTCTTAAGTATCTTCTCTCTTCGGTCCAAAATGGACACAGGCTGTTCCTCGTAAGACAGGTTGGTACCAACAACCAGCTCATAATGATCGAGGATATGGCTTGGGTCAAATACATACCTACGTAATTGAGATACATGAAATATGTCATGCACCTCTCGTAACGAAGGTGGGAGGGATAAACGATAAGCAACATCGCCTATCCGATTAAGGATAACAAATGGGCCCACGTACCGCGGACTCAATTTCCCACGAACGCCAAATCTAATGACCCCATGAGTAGGTGAGATCCGTAAGAATACGTGGTCCCCAACAGAGAACTCTAACGGCCTACGATGCTGGTCCGCCCAATGATGATGCCGGTCCTGCACAACTTGAAGTCGCTCTCTAATTCCCTTAACCACTTCAACCGTTTGAACAATCATTTCTGGGCCTAACATCTTCCTCTCCCCGATATCATTCCATGCAAGCGGTGACCTGTACTTCTTACCATATAGTGCTTCAAATGGTGCCATCAGGATACTGGCTTGATAACTATTATTGTATGAGAACTCGACTAAGTGCAGGTGACTCTTCCAAGACCCTCCAAAATCTAGAGTGCAAGCTCGTAACATATCTTCTAAAGTCTGAATCGTTCTTTCTGATTGCCCGTCCGTCTGTGGATGGTAAGCCGTGCTAAATCTTAACTTGGTACCCAGACTATGATGTAAGCTCTTCCAGAAATGTGATATAAAATGGGTATCTCGATCCGACACAATACTGACAGGGACTCTATGCTACCTGACTATCTGTTGCATATACAACTCTGCCAACTTTTCTGTAGATTGCCCTACTCTGAAAGAAAGAAAATGTGCTACCTTCGTAAGTCGGTCCACTATTACCCAAATAGCGTCCTTACCACTTGGTGATCTCGGTAAACCGGTCACAAAGTCCATTGTAATATGCTCCCATTTCTATTCTGGAATAGGAAGCGGTTGCAATAACCCAGCTGGCCTCTGCTGTTCTGCCTTCACTTGCTGACATACCAAGCAACGGGAAACAAATCTAGCTATCTCCCTCTTCATCCCGTTCCACCAGAAATGCTGCTTGATATCTTAGTACATCTTGGTCCCTCCAGGATGAATAAAATACTGAGAACTGTGAGCTTCTGCCATAACCTCCTGTCTGATATCTCCACTAGGCACACATAGACGTGATCCAAACCTAAGTGTACCATCTTCATGAATTCTCATCTCCTTTCTGAGTCCTGACTCACATTCTGTCCTGAGCTTCTGAATCCTTGGGTCCTGAGCCTGAGCAGCCTTGATCCTGCCTACCAAGTCGGATTGAACTTGCAGACTTGTTAGAACTCCTACATCACTAGGAAGTATAACTTCGATGCCCATCTCCTGAAGGTCTTCTAAGATATGCCTCTGTGTTGTCAACATAAATGCGCCGCCTCTCCTGCTAAGAGCGTGTGCTACTACATTAGCCTTGCCTGGATGATACTGAAGCTCCACGTCATAATCCTTGATCAACTCCAACCATCTTCTCTGCCTCATGTTTAGTTCCTTCTGAGTAAAGATGTACTTCAGACTTTTATGGTCTGTGTACATGTCCACTCGGTCACCATATAAGTAATGCCTCCATAGCTTCAGAGCAAACACTACTGCCGCTAACTCCAAATCATGAGTTGGGTAATTTTTCTCGTGGTCCCGAAGCTGCCTAGATGCATATGCTATCACCTTCCCATGTTGCATAAGGACACATCCAAGTCCTTTACCTGACGCATCACAATATACTGTAAAACCTCCGGGTCCAACTGGCAATGTAAGAATAGGTGCTGATATCAACTTCTGCTTCAAAGTCTCGAATGATGCCTGACATTCTGCCGACCAAACGAATGGTACATCCTTCCGGGTCAAGCGGGTCATGGGTGCTGAAAGCCTTGCAAAGTCTGACACAAACCTTCTGTAATATCCTGCCAATTCCAAGAAACTTCGCACATCTGCTACGGTCTTGGGTACTGGCCAACTTTCTACTGCTTCTACCTTCTTGGGATCTACTGCTACTCCAGCTCCTGATATGATGTGACCCAAAAATGAAATATGATCCGACCAAAACTGACACTTGCTGAGCTTGGCATACAACTGGTTCTCTCTCAGAACCTGCAACACTTTCCTGAGGTAGTCTTCATGCTCCTCTTCACTAGCAGAGTATACGTGAATGTCGTCAAGAAACACAACGACAAACTGGTCTAAGTATGGCATAAAGATACGATTCATCAAATCTATGAATATTGCTGGAGCATTGGTCAAACCAAACGGCATTACTAAGAATTCATAATGCCCATACTTTGACCTGAATGCTGTCTTAGAAATATCCTCCTTCCGAACCCTCACTTGATGGTACCCTGAACGAAGATCTACCTTGGAGAAAACTCTAGCCTTGCTCAACTGATCAAATAAGTCGTCGATCCTGGGTAATGGGTACTTGTTCTTCACTGTTGCCGCGTTAAGCTTTCTGTAGTCAATGCACAATCGGGATGACCCATCCTTCTTTTCCACAAGTACCACTGGTGCTACCCATGGTGATATGCTAGCTTGGATGAACTTATTCTCCTTCAGTTCCTCTATATGCTGATATACCTTGGCCTGCTCTGAATCCGCCATTCTGTAAACTCGATCTGATATTGGTTTAGTTCTTGGTGCCAATTCTATACTGAACTCAATATCCCTAACCAGTGGTAGACCTGGAAGTTCTTCAGGAAATACGTCTAGAAACTCTTCAACTACCTTCGGAATCTGAACTTCTTCCATTGCCGTTACTACTCCCTGCTCTTATTGAGTTGCCCCTGATCTGACTAAGGTGAACTGCTTCATGCCTGGAATATCAAAAGATACACTCCCTCTACGACAATCTATTGTCGTATGACTGTCTTTCAGCCAGTTCATGCCTAAGATAACGTCGAAATTTCTAACATGAAATTCTATCAACCGGGCGGGTAAGGAATGCCCGTAAACTACAACGCTACATGCTAAAATAACTCTACTAACTCCTACGAGCCCATTACCAGTGAGTATATTCAACCTCCCTGGCAATGCCTCGAACTCCATTCCTAGTCGTGCCGCAAATTGTGCAGATATAAATGAATGGGATGCTCCCGAATCAAACAATGCTACTACGGGATATGAGGCGACGAGAATGTTACCTGCCACAACATCTCCCGATGCCAATGCCTCCTTCAAGGACAGAGTGAATGCTTGCCCTCGACCTCCTTACTGGTTTCCATGCTGCGGCCTAGCCTGATGTTGTTGCTGGCCCCTTCCTTGATGATGCTGGGGTGGTCTATGCTGGTGTTGCTGCATCGGCGGCCCCTGCTGCCGAAACATCTGAGCCTGCGGCATAAACGGACGCTGTGCCAACGGCCTTACTGCCACCGCTGGTCCTCGATACTGGCCTGCCCCTGGTGCTGGCAGAGCAGGAAACTGCTGCCCTGGTTCTTCTGACCTCGAATTCATGGGACATGTGGTAACCCGATGGTCTGGATTTCCACATATCAGACACAGTCCATTCAATGTCCGACACACATCTCTAGTGTGCCCCATCTTCCCACAATAAGTACAGCCCGTCGGGGGTTGCTGGTTCTTCCTCTGTTGATGTTGCTGCTGCCTGGGGGGTGGTGCTGGTCCTCGTATCGCCACATCGTGGATACGAATGCCAGTGGATGGTGCTGTTGTTCGGGGCACTGCTCCCCCTCCTCCTTCAATCTGACTGTGGGATCTCTTCTGACCCCCAGTCCTCGCCGTAAGCCTCTGAATGGTGATCTCATGCCTTCGAGTTGCCGTCAATACTTCGTCAAAAGTTTGGTAATTGTGCCCCTCTATCAATTGTAAGAGTTCAAGATGAAACCCTTGCTGAAACCTCATAGCCCTCTGGCTCTCTGTTGCTACCATCTCTGGGGCGAATCTACTCAATCTGCAGAACTCTGCTGCATAAGCATCTACAGTCTTGCCGGCCTGCCTGAGGTTGATAAACTTCTGTTGTAGCTCAAACCGTGCCACAACTCCATAGTACTTGGTCTTGAATCTTGCAGTGAAATCATCCCAAGCCACAGAACGTCTGATGCCCACTTCCTCTGATTCCCACCAATCACGTGCGAGATCCTGAAGTAACAACTTCACTAGATCCACACGTTCTTCTGCCGGTACCTTAGCTGCTGTCAGAATCGCCTCAATATCCTTAAGCCATGCATCTGCTGAGATGGCATCCTCCGTGCCCTCGAAACGGCGGGGGTTGTACTTGCAAAACCTGGCTGATGCTCCTGAATCAGTCCTCACTCCTCTTTCCAAAGCCGTCTGCAACCCTTGGTTGAGCAACACATTCTGCTCTTGTAGCTGAGTGTGCATGCGCTGCTGGGCCAACATCTGATGTTGCTGAGTAGCCATCATTCCTCTCATGAGCTCCAGAAGGGCTGGTGTGTCTACTCCCACAGGGGTAGGTGGAACTGTTGGTGGTGGTGGAACATCCGGATACTGCGGTTCAGCTGCTGGTTCTACTATCACTTTTTCTTGGATAGCCTCCTGAGGTGAGACTGGCCCTTGTTGCTGACCAACCTGGTCAGGTCGTTCATGTTGCCCTTGTTGTTGTCCAGCTCTGACCGATGCGGACGAAGTGCCCCTAAGAAAAGGGACAAGAGAACAATCAAACAACCGGACATGAAGGATCAATGAAGTCAAAGGATACCGGAATGTCAAGCAAGGGTTGAGAATAAGAAATCATGAGATCAAGGAGGGAACACGTGTGATTGAGACATCCTATAAATCAAAACACCCCACAAGTCTGAAATTAGACCTGTATTGTCACGTCCCGCTCCCGTAGGAGCGATCGTCCTCGCTAAGGCGTTATGCCGCACGGGCCTAGGTTGCGCCCGTGCAAGGCCAAGTCCAGAAACGGCCGATTTGATGCTAGGCCACAGAGTCGCGCAGAGTGTCCCTATTTGCAGCGAAAAGTAAACGAACACACAAGTTGAATACGAGATCAAACTCTTTATTGATATTCAAGAAGTTACAAACGGCGCTAGACCGATATTACAAGTCGCTCAAGCTCTCTCTCTGAAACATAAAAGGCGTGCCAAGTGGCTTACAAGATGGAATGATACATGGCGATGTTTCGATACATTATGTCCCGTATAGGGTGCTTCAGCTCCTTGCAACGCTCCAAGGCTCCAGAGATAGCTCCGCGCCTTAGCACGTTCGATGGAAGCTCCGCACCCGCCGACGATACCTGCATCCTGCAAGTAGACTGTGGGGTTATCAGTACATTGTTATGCACTGGTGGGGAGGCTAGCTCGCCCACAACGCCATCATTACCCAACACGTTCCATTTACTTTTGTGCATCTCTATCATTCATTGTCTTTCTAATCTTGCCTTAGGGTCAATTTTCATGACATGTATCATAACCTATCCCGTGTTGCCAATTTCAAGTCTCGCATGGAAATACATGCACGACTTACCGATACTTACCGTCCGGCCTTCCCTGTTCCAAGTAAACCAAGTTAGACAACAGTTTATATAAACTTTCAATATCGAGAGACGTAGCTCATGTGGACTTTCAATGTCAAGTGCGAGGCCCTGCCTCGGGTCCTAGCGCGTCGTAGGCGTGTTCTTTAACTCATTTGTACGACGTATTCATTATCATTTAGAGTGATACATTTCAAGTCATTCAGTAGGCACTTGTTCATTTAACTTAGACTACTTTGATTTCAATGCAAAGACTTGCACGTGGATTGCCACCAGCAAAGCCCACCTAATCTATATGCATCGGTCGCTGGCATCACAAGCCATCCTAGACATATTCCTCTTGGTATTTTCTCACCTATCATGGCGTGCGGCTGGTACACCCTGATAGTCTCTTGAAAAATACCCCGCACTTACGTCTCCTGGTGGCCAAGCCTCCCCCCAGTTAAGCCCGTAAGCCCCTTTTGATTCCGTCCGGACCGGCAAGTCCTTCACACTTTGACCATGCCGCGGAATCCCTTTCTCTTTACGGCACAGCATACGCCACCCCTAGCTCGTACCGTTTGTCCACGACCATTTCGTATTAACTTGTCTTTTTAACTTAACGGCTGTCTTTGAGCCATAGGCTAACCCTTAGCCTTAATGCGTTATCGACCAGGTTGGCGTCCGTGCAGCGCGGGTAGCGAGCCCCGTTGCACGTGCCCGTCACACCTGTCGCTAACCATTCTTTTCTTCCTATCTTTTATTCATTCTTTCCTTTCTTTCTTTCACTTGTCCGTTTGTTCATCGATTCATTTACGTATTCATTCTTTCATTCGTTGATTCATTCATTCACATATTTGTTCGTTCATTCATTCATACATTTTGCAACTCCTTGTACGGGAGTCGCCTTGGCGACCCATTGGTCCCATAGCCTTTCAATGTTGCTAAACTCTACTCGGAACGACTATGTTGATAGTCTTCCCGTTTTATTGTTGTAAACCATTCATTGTTTCATTGTTGAACGCAAGCTTGTGCCTTAGCACGAGCGTGGAGCGCGGTGCGAGAGTTTTCGTATTTTCCATGTTCCTTTCCATATTCTATACAAGCATACAAGATGGGATTTATCTCTTAGCTAGGTGCGTTGGGTCATTTATTAGCATGCGTAGTGTTATCGCCTAGCAATTTTAGTGATAGTGTCCGTATTATTATATGTCTAGGCTAAGCAAAGACGGGTTCATCGGAGCCACCCACCTTAGCGATGTTCGCGTCGGCCGAGCGATACTCCGAGCGCGCCTTTGAAAGTCTAAGTCTGGACTCATCTTGACGGGCTAATGTAAGCCTTGTATCGATTCTTCATCAGGTCGATGCCAACTCTTCGGGTCGACGGCTCGTTTGAGTCGTTGCACTTGCCGTTTAAATCGGCGTTTCGCTAGGGCGGAGCGAGTCACTACATAATACACCACTCAAAACAAGTCTCGTCCTCGAGACTTCCTGAGTGCAGGTCATCCTACCATTCCTTAACTCGCATCGTCGTGTTTCTTAGGCAATCCTTATCGAATGGCTATATCGTTCTATGGCACCGAACTATACTCGATACCTTTCCAAGTTTCGCGTCGCATACGTTTGGTCGATTTTATTGAATGGATTTTCATTCATTTCAGAGTTGTTGGTTCTTATTCAATTTAAGTGCTTCTTCGACTCGGTTGCTACTTCGACGTATCATAAGACTGAAATGGTCGCACGAGGTGCGTTGTAATTCTCAAATACGAGAGACGTAGGCTGAGGCTAACTCACTCATTCGTTCATGCGCATCGCAATCACCCACTTGCAGCTGCATTCGAGTTCATCATATCGCTAAGTTTGGATCGTGCACATATTCAAGGCGTCCCCCGAATACGTATATTTCAACAAGCTTAGCGATTAGCGAAGTCGGACAAGCTACTCGTGATAGTTTTGATTTGCCGATCGTTTTGCTAACTTCGATTTAAAACCGAACTTGTGTGCATCTCACTATCGTTTATCTCGGTCATCGAGATGATTCGATTCGTTATCCCAACTTTACTTGCGCGTCATCCATTCCTATCATTCCTTCGTTTAGGGCCAATTTTGTCGTCGTTCACGCACACTCCCAGTTCTCCGTCCTACTCTAAGTCTTGTTTTCCCAAGTCTATCGTCCATCCAGACGATACTGTAAATGCCATCGCACAGGTTTAATCACTCGGCATAGGGTCGTCTGCCTATCCGCTAGGTCAGCTCACAAGGTCATAGTTACACGTCAAGTCCATGGCTCATCGTGCAAGGTCGTTGCATGACGCTCGCCCCAAATCCTATGGTCAAACCATTTGTTCGTTTATACGGGAGTTTCTATCCAAGCTCGCGTCACTCAGATTTCTAAACATCGAGCATGATCATCTAATTCGCATCAAGACTTACGTTGCACATATTCAATTCTGTTCAATCACCAGTTCTAACCAATTCATGTATTCGATTACGAGGTCATCCAGCTCGACAATACATTGCGCCCCAATCTCACGCGAGTCCGATTATCCACGGCGGTTCATGAATCACCATGCAACGCTCCCGTGGAATAATCATTCTCATCGGGACGTAACTCTTGTTTGAGTTTTAGACTAACCCATTCTCGATACGCGGATTGGACCTACTCAATCTCAAGTTCAATTTTTTTTTTCAAGCACACAAATTCATTCTCAAGTCCACCTTCGCGTCAAACCACAAGTCGAAGCAATCAGATTGCCACGCCATCCAAGTTCAATCACTCCCGCTGTATGAATCACCATATCAGCGCTCACGCGGAGTGATCGTCATAGTCCGACGCAAAGCATGTACGAGGCTGGAGTTGTACTCGTATAAGATAAGAATATCGATGTTAAGGTTATCGTCGAAGCAAATCCAACATTTCATTTTCTATCCAAGCCAAGATCGATAGTCCATTTATATTTCGTTCAACTAGAAAATCCTCGAGCCAAATCTATATTTTCCTCGACACATTTTTAACATTTCAAGTATAGCGTCCAACGGAACAATAACATTTGCACGACCGTCATTCGCCGAGTCAGAGTGTCCCCGAGTTATCGTATATCGATCTTTGATACGCCTCAATACCATCGACGATATGCGTAACTTGACGATCTTCCTTCGCAACCAATTTTGAGTCGTACGACTGATGCTATTGTCCGAGTTGGATATTCCACAATTTCCTCGATAGTCAAGATCAAGTTCGATCGCTATTCCTCAAGCTCGTTTCAAGATCGTTGTTCAAAACTCAAGTCACATTTCATTTGAATCAATCCCAAATCGTACGCGCGATCCTCTAAGTTTCCTCGATCAAGACCATTCACTTTCACTCATCGTTCCGAATCGTTTTCTAACTTGCGTTGCCCACTGACAAGCTGTCCGAATGACATCTCGCTCGGAACTTTCGAAGTCACGACCAACTAAGTGTGACGCGTTCTAAGGCTTTGCGCGATCGCATCACCTCGTCGACATACCCGTGCTATCCGTATATCTTGTAGTCTCGCTCGAACAATTTCTATAACGTCCATACACCACTCAGGGTTCGAGCCACTCGACTAGTCGTCGTCACTCATTTTTATTCTTCTTCGAACCTATCACATACACCACTCGGATTCGAGCCATACGATCTAGTCCTCAATCACATTCGCGTCATGCGCTAAGACATCCTTCAGATTCGTTCGACGAATCTCTAGCGTAATCGCTCACGTCGCATCGACGTACTAAGTCGTTCAGACTAATCCTCAAAATCCAAGCCAATCTTTCGTGCACGCCTAAGCGTTAGTTTGATAGCGTTCCTATCGATATAGACTCTAAGTGTGTCTCCGTTCCCGGCCGAGCGGTACTTGATATCGTTCGCACCTCGATTGCACCTGAAGTCGAGGTGCGCGATACTATACACAACTTAGCCAAAAGGCTGTGTGCATAACTATCCCGTTCGAACTATACTTTGGTCTCGTGTACTCGTTTGCTGTCAGCGTAAGCTCATTCAAGCACGCACTGCGTTTGCTAACTCTTAGCATCGGTTCCTTCCAACTCAAGTCCGTCGTGGTGGCACAAAGGCCTTCGCCTATCGATCCCGTCCAACTGAGTACTCGTACGAGCTTTTGAAAATATTAGACTTATTGTATGGAACATCCCAAGGCACACCGAGAGAGAGCGTACACTTCTTTTGTTTCAACGAGCTTTCAAAACTGAGAAAATCGAAATGAAGTCCAAGGACGTGAAGCCGTGCTCTGATACCAATCTGTCACGCCCCGCTCTCGTAGGAGCGATCGTCCTCGCTAAGACGTAATGCCGCACGGGCCTAGGTTGCGCCCGTGCAAGGCCAAGTCCAGAAACGACCGATTTGATGCTAGGCCACAGAGTCGCACAGAGTGTCCCCATTTGCAGCAGAAAGTAAACGAACACACAAGTTGAATACGAGATCAAACTCTTTATTGATATTCAAGAAGTTACAAACGGCGCTAGGCCGATATTACAAGTCGCTCAAGCTCTCTCTCTGAAACATAAAAGGCGTGCCAAGTGGCTTACAAGATGGAATGATACATGGCGATGTTTCGATACATTATGTCCCGTATAGGGTGCTTCAGCTCCTTGCAACGCTCCAAGGCTCCAGAGATAGCTCCGCGCCTTAGCACGTTCGATGGAAGCTCCCACCCGCCGACGATACCTGTATCCTGCAAGTAGACTGTGGGGTTATCAGTACATTATTATGCACTGGTGGGGAGGATAGCTCGCCCACAACGCCATCATTACCCAACACGTTCCATTTACTTTTGTGCATCTCTATCATTCATTGTCTTTCTAATCTTGCCTTAGGGTTAATTTTTATGGCATGTATCATAACCTATCCCGTGTTGCCAATTTCAAGTGTCGCATGGAAATACATGCACGACTTACCGATACTTACCGTCCGGCCTTCCCTGTTCCAAGTAAACCAAGTTAGACAACAGTTTATATAAACTTTCAATATCGAGAGACGTAGCTCATGTGGACTTTCAATGTCAAGTGCGAGTCCCTGCCTCGGGTCCTAGCGCGTCGTAGGCGTGTTCTTTAACTCATTTGTACGACGTATTCATTATCATTTGGAGTGATACATTTCAAGTCATTCAGTAGGCACTTGTTCATTTAACTTAGACTACTTTGATTTTAATGCAAAGACTTGCATGTGGATTGCCACCAGCAAAGCCCACATAATCTATATGCATCGGTCGCTGGCATCACAAGCCATCCTGGACATATTCACCTTGGTATTTTCTCACCTATCATGGCGTGCGGCTGGTACACCCTGATAGTCTCTTGAAAAATACCCCGTACTTACGTCTTCTGGTGGCCAAGCCTTCCCCCAGTTAAGCCCGTAAGCCCCTTTTGATTCCGTCCGGACCGGCAAGTCCTTCACACTTTGACCATGCCGCGGAATCCCTTTCTCTTTACGGCACAGCATACGCCACCCCTCGCTCGTACCGTTTGTCCACGACCATTTCGTATTAACTTGTCTTTTTAACTTAACGGCTGTCTTTGAGCCATAGGCTAACCCTTAGCCTTAATGCGTTATCGACCAGGTTGGCGTCCGTGCAGCGCGGATAGCGAGCCCCGTTGCACGTGCCCGTCACACCTGCCGCTAACCATTCTTTTATTCTTATCTTTTATTCATTCTTTCCTTTCTTTCTTTTACTTGTCCGTTTGTTCATCGATTCATTTACGTATTCATTCTTTCATTCGTTGATTCATTCATTCACATATTTGTTCGTTCATTCATTCATACATTTTGTAACTCCTTGTGCGGGAGTCGCCTTGGCGACCCATTGGTCCCATAGCCTTTCAATGTTGCTAAACTCTACTCGGAACGACTATGTTGATAGTCTTCCCGTTTCATTGTTGTAAACCATTCATTATTTCATTGTTGAACGCAAGCTTGTGCCTTAGCACGAGCTTGGAGCGCGGTGCGAGAGTTCTCGTATTTTCATGTTCCTTTCCATATTCTATACAAGCATACAAGATGGGATTTATCCCTTAGCTAGGTGCGTTGGGTCATTTATTAGCATGCGTAGTGTTATCGCCTAGCAATTTTAGTGATAGTGTCCGTATTATTTTGTGTCTAGGCTAAGCAAAGACGGGTTCATCGGAGCCACCCACCTTAGCGATGTTCGCGTCGACCGAGCGATACTCCGAGCGCGCCTTTGAAAGTCTAAGTCTGGACTCATCTTGACGGGCCAATGTAAGCCTTGCATCGATTCTTCATCAGGTCGATGCCAACTCTTCGGGTCGACGGCTCGTTTGAGTCGTTGCACTTGCCGTTTAAATCGGCGTTCCGCTAGGGCGGAGCGGGTCACTACATGCATGGGCCACCACTAAAACCCTGTCACGCCCCAGAACCAGAATACTGGAGAGCGGGGGAATGACTCAGCCAGCTACGTATTACGGGTAGATAAATACCGTATAATACGATCAATGCTGTCTAACCAGACGAGGGGGTGCATACTACATGAAAGTCTTATTATGGTCACTTCACATCTATTGTCTCAATCATTCAAACAAGAAGCAAAAATAGAGAACATGTAAGATAAAGCATTAAGGCGTCCCAAACGCTTAGTCAAAATGTTCTTGAGATCTGGCTTTACAAAACATAGCCAGATGGTATAGTAACATATACACAATTGTTATCAGCTGCAGTCTGACTTAATTACAATTATGTAAAAGTAAGTGCAAGACAATCCGACTAACATGTCGGTGCCAAACGGCTAAGTATAAAGTAAATAACAAAACGAGCGGTGGAGTAAGGAACCCACTCGAGTCCTTCTGCGATCATTTCCCTAGTATTGACCATCTTGGAGGTAGAAGTAAGTTGGATCCTCGGGGACCGGCTCTAAATCTGGCCATGCAAAACCAGAGAGGTTAGACCTCTAATAGCAAGTACCACAAGGAAGGACGATATGAAGGATTAAACCAGTAAGTAAGAGAATATAATAATAGATCTCTGCTTTCCACTAGGATTCACATAACATCACGACACTTCGAACCAACCTCCCAACCAAACAAGGACAGAAGTTGGCCCGTCATGTCCTGACATTCTGGTCATCTCAGTTAGGCAACATAGTAGGTACAGTACACAAACAAATCATCTTGAATGGCCAATCAACTCCTACGGCTTGCTATTGTGAGTCCCAAGTTATCCTGGAATTATACAAATAGGGATTCCTCAGTTCTTACTATGTGCGAGCAAGGCTAGTCTATCCAGTCAATCAATTGTGCCAATCATGAATTAGACGAGTCCCAGCGGGACGCCCGTCATCAATATACAATATACAATAATAATATAAGCAGATACCGCTCCCTGCCCATGTGGCATGTTTACAGTATCTGTGGGAACCAGCCGGCATGTCGGTCACTACTAGTCCCAAGAGGGCTGCCATGTAAGAACTCGGGGATCCATTCTCTCCATGCCATCATTATTTTATTTGACTTAATAGTCCCTACGTTGAGTGAAATCCCATGCCGTGGATCATGGTCATTCAAATGAGTACTTTCGTACGGGGTACGATATGTGCAACTCTACAACGATACCCGTGCGGCTAGGTTGTAGGTCTTACATAGCGTAATGCAACAATCAATTCTAACCACGGAGTAATCATGTCCTGACCATAAAGTACACATGCTGCTTTTGTAAAATAAATAAATAAATAAATAAATAAAATTGAAGCCTGCATGTGCCTGTATGTCAATATTCGGGATCAGCCAGTCGATTACATGAACGTGTCTCATTCATTCAATTCAACAAGACGACTAGCCAGTCTCTTAGTTCCAACTAGGAACGCATGATCAATTTTAGTCAAGATAACCATTATTATCAATGGTGACAAGGCATGAAAGTCAATTAGTATTACATGGGGTCGAGTCTATAACTCTTAAGGTTAAGTTCCAGTCTTACTGGGTATCCATAAACCAATCAAGACACAAGGCATGTTCTACGCAACCATATGTATCAAAAACATTAACATGCTAAGATTATCGAGTTCATGCAAAAAGCATAAGGATATAATAGGAGAACTATCATGCCACCATTAAATGAATAAATTATAGAACAAATAGAAACATCCAGGTCAGGAAGTCACGCCAACATGTCTATGCTAAGGCCAACAAGTCACGCCAACAAGTCTAGGCTAAGGCCAACAAGTCACGCAAACAAGTCTATGCTAAGTCTAGCAGGAGTGAGCGTATAAACAGCGTGAGCGTGAAAAGTGGTTCACGTTGGCACGCACAGCGTGAGCGTGAAGGGAAATTCATGCACGCACAGCGTGAGCGTGAAAAGTGAGCGTGGAAAGTGAGCGTAGAAAATGATAAGAAATTCACGCACGCATGCAAAGACGTGTACGTAACTAAAATGTCACGCTGGCACGCAAGAACGTGTGCGTGACTAAAAATTTACGCACGCACGTAAGAACGTGTGCGTGACTAAAAATTCACGCACTCATGTAAGAACGTGTGCGTGACTAAAAATTCACGCAGACACGTAAAGACGTGTGCGTGACTGAAAATTCACGCAGACACGTAAGAACGTGTGCGTGACTGAAAATTTACGCAGACACGTAAGAACGTGTGCGTGACTGAAAATTTACGCAGACACGTAAGAACGTGTGCGTGACTAAAAATTCACGCAGACACGTAAGAACGTGTACGTGACTAAAAAATTCACGTAGACACGAGAACATGTGCGTGACTGAACCTTCGTTCCAAGCCATAAATGAAGTTCCCATGGTTCAGAACCCATGGGCAACCGAGAATGCACGTCGGGTTGGGAGATCAAAACCCATGAACAACCGAGAATACAACAACTTAGATCTAGAAGAAACAAGCCAAAGAAATCAAAAATGCTAAGTACTAAACTCTCTCAGGATCATGAGAGGAAGACAAATGAACCATAAAAATGGTTCTCCAAGTGGGAAGCAAGAAGCAAGATGTACTTGCCTGCTGTTGGTTGGTGGAAGAGAGTGGTGAGGAAGAAGAAGAAGTAATGGAGAAGGAGAGTTTATGAGGAGAGAGATGGGGATGGGGGCTTTAAATAGGAAGGGTGGTGGTAGGTGGGGTTTGTGGGGGTTCGGTTCATGTGAACCACCATGAACCAAAAATAACCAGCCATGGCCGAACCTAAAATAAGACTGGAACAGAGAATAAAAGCAGGAATAAAATACAGAAATAAAATGCAGGAATAAAATTGTAGGAAATAAAATTACAGGAAATAAAATGCAGATAATTAATTAACATGAAAATAAAGGAATTTAAATACAGGATAATACATGATAAATACTAAATAAATATATACGAGTTGTACATGTATAAAAATACTCATTCTGGGAACGGGGAGTGACAACCCATCTTTACATAGCGCCATATTTAGGCTATAAAAACTGAACTTGATGAAATAGGTCCTTGCACCTATTTTGTAGTCCCCATCTCTTGGTCCACTAATCCTTCTTCCATAAATTCCTTCACCGTATCTCTTCATAGCATACACGATGTGATGAATAGAATTTTGATGTACCAACTTGTTCCCGGTTATGCTTGACCAAGACCCTTTCTATTGCCTTGATGAAACATAGTCAATATATGAGCAATGTCCAAGACCCTTCGTATGTATGCAGCTGGCATGTCCACGTACTTAGTCCCAAGTATTTTGGGACTGGGGCATTACATTCTATCTATTAAATTTTTATGCCGATATCCATCTTAGTTACTTTGTGATTGAGTTGTGATTATATTCCTCCGTGCGGAGATGACACGTTATATTGTTTGTGTCTTAGATGTTATATGTTCTAGATGACCTATACATCGTTCTACCGCCTACTCTGCGGCGTAGGCTGGACGTACCCACGTGCTCGTGTCCCTAAACAGGGTGCGGTCGTGACAGGGGTAGGCGTGGACTGATACACGACTACACTGATTGCGGGATGATCTAAAATATCAAACTCTATTTTGAGTATTGGTATTTTAGTCCCACATCGGATAAGAGAAAAAGTGAAGTCTCACTCACTCTATATATAGAGCCCCTTGGCCTCCTTTGTAAGATGCATAAAATAAAAAAAACAAATAGACCCCGTTGAGTCTAGGGAGCCCGTTCGAGTCACAAAAAGTTGACCAATGAGCGTTCCAGGAGTTCTTTACGAACTTGCTGGTTCCTGGGAGCAGATCGCGGTGGGCGAATATTGCTTTGTGCAACGATAGTCTTCACCCTCTCCAGCAAAAATATCTCTGTGCCTGACAGTTGCTATATCAGAATATAGAGCAAATTTATTTGCAAGTGATATATAAATGCTGTTCGTTCTTGCATCTAGATCTAGTTCGGAAATAACTTGTAATTATTTTAATGTTTGTTAAGACTACTTAAAAAGACTTAAAATAAATATCTTAATTATTCTAAATTTAAAAAATATTATATGTATACAATTAACTTGAAGACTATTTAAGAAGACTAAAGGACATTTTCTATAATTAATGAATAATTTTAGTTAGTAAACACAAAAAACAGTATATTTGAAAACATTTACGATGAAGATGAAATTGTTTTTACTATATAATAGTATAGATATAGATATTGATGGTATAGATTAGCAAAATTCTTGTGACACTTCGAATAAGTGTTTTAAAAATCAGACCGGATTGACTGGTCAAATTGGTTGACCCGTGAATCGGTAGCATTTTCGTGTTGGATCCGTATTGACCCACTGCTTTTAAAAAAATATATGTTGTATATTAATATGTTTCTAAAAATTAGTGTTTATTAGAAAATGAACTTGGACCACTTAGATTAATCTAGTGGTTGAACCGACTGACTGAACCGACTTGATCCGACCTAATGTCTTATCCGGATCGTTTGCCGGTCGAAATTTTTAAAACACTAGTTTGAACTACTTTTTAAAAAAGAGAGGTAATTGTCAGCTAAGAGCATCATTAGTAGTTGGGACTCTCCAATGCAATTTGGAGCCCAAAATTTAAAAAAAAAAGGTAAATGTAGAATGGGTTGGGTTTGTATGAGAATAATAGGAAATGATAAAGTGAGCTCTGGTCCCAAAAATTGTGTGGTCAAAAATTAATGTAGGAAAAAAATAATATAAAGTTTAGAATCTAGAAAGTTGGGCTCCAAATTGGAACTTACTATTCTACAAAACGAGTTTCTACAATCTAGAATCTAGAAATTGGGAGGCCCAACCCTTAGCACCCATGGATGGGTTGAGACCGAAATTGTAAAAATTGGGACTAGAAAATAGGAATAAAATTTATTATTCTACAAAATGAGCTCCTACATTCTAAATCTAGAATCTAGAAAATGGGATGGGCCTTACTAATGATGCTCTAACATGTGTAAAAAAGTTGAATGCATTTATTTCTTCACCTTCAACAAAAAAAAAATGTGAACCCAACACCATAAACCGGATATTCGCTTTGAAATAAAGACAGCTCATCTCATCCAAACGAAATTTGAATTTTGAAACCACATCCACCCCTCTCCCCACCAAGTACAATCCACCCAAATTTGCCAATCCACGAAACCCCAAGGTCCTTTCTGCTAAACCACCCAAAAAAAAATAAAAATAAAATAAAATATTATGTCCACGTTAGCGATCCGCATCGTCACATCCCAAACCACTCCTGTCCCTCCGATACGTGCCACAATACCGAATCCCGGCCGTCCATTATCACCGAAAAGAAACACTACCGCCTCTCTTTCTATCATCAAGCTCCAATTTTTTTTTAATGTATATAACCATTTATTTATTTATTTATTTGTCCATCCCCAAATCCCAGCTTTTAAAAATCCCCCACCCCCACTTCTAAAAAAGCACATCCATCCCTCCTTCCTCCTTTCTTCGTTCTCACATTCCAAATTTTTTTGTTGCGCTCAAGCTCCAGCCATGGTGACTGACGAGCTCACCGAGTCCTCAACCATCCCTCCTTATCCGGAGGTGAGATTGATTGTAAATTTTTTTTTTTAGGTTGTTCTGATGCTAAATATGGAAAAAAAACTGAAAACTGAGATTTGTTGTTTGCTCAGATGATACTATCGGCGATTGAAGCTCTGGACGAGAAGGAGGGGTCGAGCAAGTCGTCGATCAGCAGCTACATCGAGTCGAAGTACGCCGAGAGCCTGCCGGAGGCCCACCCGGCGCTGCTGGCGGAGTACCTGCAGCAGATGAAGGAGACTGGCGAGATCGCGATGGTGAAGAATAATTATGTCAAGCCCGACCCCGCCGCTCCCGCGAAGCGGGGCCGGGGGCGGCCCCCGAAGCCGAAGCCCGAGCTGCCCCCGGGCACGGTCCTCCCCCCGCCACGCCCCCGCGGGAGGCCCCCCAAGGACCCGCTGGCGGCCGCCGTCGCGAAGGTCGCCAAGGGCTTCGGCGGGAAGCCCCGCGGGCGCCCGCCGAAGAAGCCGAGGACCGCCGCCGACGGGGAGGACGACTCCCCACCGGAGGCGGAGGCTGCTGAGCCCCCCGCCGCGGCGGTGGCGGGCTCGGCTGCCACGCCCCCCAGCGGGGTCAAGAGGGGCAGGGGCAGGCCCCCGAAGGTGAAGCCCCCGTTCGCGGATGTCGGGTTCGCCTGAACGGAATGGCTGCTGCTGCTGCTAATTTAATCCCTCTTTAGGTGGTTGTTATGGTTTAGTTGTACTGTTCTATTTCAATTCGCTTCGGTAGGTGACTCGTGCTGTGCTTTGTTGTAATCTGTATGTACATTTGTGCAACATCCGGGAGTAACTTGTGTTAGTGATAAAAATGAACTTGATTGAGCTTCTGATTCCGTAGCTGATGCTTAAATGTTTATTGTTATTTCTGCTATGGGAAAATCTTCGTGCAAGGAAATATGCTATTGTTAATGCCGAGAGTGGTGAAATTTGAATTCTCGACTGATGCTTTGTTCTGTGTGAGACTTTTGTTAGAATGCAGTGGAAGTGTGCTTGATTCTTTGGTAGAGGGCTTCACATTTTCTGCGCATAGATTGTAAGTTGCTTTTTGAACCTGATTTTATTATCCTACCTTTGGTGATATGTTTTTAAGTAGTTCATATGAATTGATGTTGGTTGTCTATGTAATGTATTTCTGCTGTTTATGTGATGAGTTCAACAATTTTGTCATGACCACCACTTAACTAGTGGTCTTTGATTTCATTGTTCATATACTCTTATTTTGTCATGACAACCACTTAACTAGTGGTCTTTGATTTCATTGTTCATATACTCTTGGATAATATATATATGAAGGACACTACTATTTTTGCTTCGGTAGGTGACTTTGCTATGTTTGTTGTAATATGTATGTACATTTGTGCAACAACTGGAAGTAACTTGTGTTAGTGATAGAATGAACTCAATTGAGCTTCTGATTCTCTAGCCGGTGCTTAATTGTTGTTATTCTGCTACGAGAAAGTTGTTGTGCAAGGAATTATGCTATTGTTAAAGCTGAGAATTACAGTGGAATGGTGCTTCTTGGCTGTGGATCTTTGTTCCTCGAGTGAGGGTTGCACATTTTCTTCGCATACAATGTAAGTCGCTCTTTTAACCTGATTTTATTACCCTACCTTTGGTGATATGTTTTCAAGTAGTTCATGTGAATAATGTTAGATGACTATGTAATATATTTCTGCTGCTTATGTGATAAGTTCAACAATTTTGTCATGGGAACCCCTTAATTAGTGTTTTTTTTTTAAAATTTCATTCTTCATATACTCTTGGATAATCTAGATATAAAGGACACGCTCTACTATTTTCACTGTGTTTATGTTTCCTACTCGGAGAAGATAAATCTTGAATTCTTATACCATGGTAAAATTTATATTGCATGTAAATGTGGAAAATTATTGTCATTCTGCACTCAAATTATAATAGATGGTCACCAACGTTTCGTTTCTATATGGTTACTCAAAAAGAGTTGTCGTGTGTGTATTTTCTTGGACAATTGGTTACTTCACATTGTGCATTTGTTTTAAGTCTGGCGTGTCTTGTTCATTTGTTGTTAAACATGATTTTGACCTTCATCTAGACACGAGTCTTCTTACATCATTGAAGCATGATAGGGTTCTTAAATTATTGAATGATCACTATCTTCGTTCCTAGAAAATTTTCAAAGCGTCCAAGTACATGAATTACCCCCCCCCCCCCCCCCCCCCCCCCCCCCCCCCCCCCCCCCCCCTCCCCAATTTTTATAGTTGGGTACTGAATTTATGTAGTTCTTCAGATTTCAGTTTTCTACCAAGGAAGACTTGAAGTTTTAGACGGCTAGACCCTTTGTTACAATTTTAAGTGCTTGAATTGCTGTCTCAAAATCTACAGGATGTTGGCAGGATTAAGCTTATATTGCTGTCTCAAAATCTGTGGAAATGTGTTAAAATCCATGAGAAGACATTAGGTAGGGTTAATTCAAATTTGTATACCTTGTTAATTGGTTATGGAAAATAGCTCTATGATTGTTTTCCCTTCAATTGTTTTAGTATCAAGTGACAGAATTTGGTTTTCTAGTGCACACTACTGCACCACATAGTTCTGGATCATTGTTGGCAGGATTTAGCTTATAATGCTTGGAACGTAAAGGATGACATAGTTGTTTAGATTTGGATCATCAGATTAGTAGTGCTTAAGTATGGTGTCATAGGTGCTACTTAGCCAATATTGTCATATGCATGGTCCTTGTGCTTCCCTCTACGTTTTCACATCAAGTATCAAATATTTTCCTTATTTTTTTCTATAAATGAGTGAACTTAAATGGTCAAAAAATGTTTCAAGCCTAAATAGTGGTTGACTATAATGTTAAGTGCAAAGGATGCCTATCTACATCTTCGTTACCACCGGCATCCCAAATGGTGAGATTAATATGATAAATTCACCTGGCTACTTGATTGGAGTAGATTTATGATCATTAACTGTGTTCTTGAATATGGTAAGATATATATCTAGAAAATGTAAAATTTGGAGGGCTGTTCGGTTTATAAAGTGGAGACAAGAAGCTTAAAGATGACCAAACATTAAGGTGATATTTCGTTCAAGCTTTGGGTTCCTTGCCGATGTTTGGTAAGTCTGGGATTGAGAATTGGGGTGAGGGTGAGGGTGAGGGGTGGGGGTGGGGATATGGGGGCCTTCAGTCTCCATACTTGTGGCGAAGTAAAATCCAAGATCCCTTGGGAATATTTTGCTTTCGTGGGAATGTTTGTTGGGCGGGTAATACCCATAAAGACACTAGCTGTGAAAGGGTATTTGTAGAAAATTAAACAAATTAAGATTTTCATTTGTGTGAACCAAACATGTGAATGATTTTTTTTTGGGCTGCAAATTCTCAACCTAACCAAACATGGGTTTGAGAAAGTCGAATTTCTTTCCCATGGGGAAGCAATGAGAAGTGGATTCCTGGCAATACCAAACCTTCGTCCAAATGCCACCTAAAAAGAAGAAATATTTAAGGTTTGCATAGAATATGGAGTTTATGAGTCTTGCTCTTCAGTTTTGCTAAATGAACAATGGTTCTTTGTCTCCACCCTAAATGTGGCCTAGTGCTGCCCCCTGCCCCCACCAACCCTTGTGGCTTGAAGTATAGTAGCTGCTTTGTTTCTACCTATGTCTCAATGGAGATGACATGGGTTACAAGACTTGGAAATTCTATATATATATATATATAAATATTTTTTTTTTTGGAATAAGGGTGAATTTATTCCTCGCATATAGCGGAAAAGGTATTAAAGTACAACATCACAACTCTCTATACCCCAAAGAATTTATGGGGCCATTACAGATACATCGAATTCTATATTATGAAGAATTCCAATCGGTTAAGCCCTCAAATATACGTCTGTTCCTCTCCTTCCAGATGTGCCAAACAGACGCAGCAAGACGAACTCTGGCTTTTCTAGCCCACCCCGGCTCACGGCCTCCACGGTCCCGAATCCAGCTAAGAATGCTCCGGATGTCACGGTCCCCTCCAACTCCTCCTCTCAGCTGAGCACACTGCTCAGTCCAAATGTGCCATGTCACCGGGCACACAAAGAAAAGATGTCCAATGGATTCATTCTCAGCATTACATAGCACACATTTGGCATCCGGGACCTGCATCCCAAATCGGAGGAGTCTATCTCTCGTCATCAATCTACCCCGCAGAAGACGATAAGCACAAAGTTGCATTTTTCGTGCAACGCCCTTGCCCCAAATGAAAGCCACCTCCTCATCCTGTTCGTGATGGGTGCGGACCAAATCATAACAGCTGCGAAAGCAGAAAAGACCTGACCCGCCCCCCGTACCCGGACCGGCCCAACTCCATGTATCCTCAGCCAGGCTAGCATCAATGATAATAAGATGTATCTCGGCTGCCAGCTGGGCAGTATAAGGATAATCCTCTGGCCTCCAATCAATCGGAAATTCTGGATTTTGTTTCATGCTTCCAAGAACCAACCAATCTGTTTAAGCAGATGATATTAGTGAACTTTTGCAACAAGGTACCTGAATTTCATCTCCATGCTTTGGTTGGTTTGTAGTTGTCTTTACTATTGGCTGATTTGCTATTTGTTTTCGCGTTTCATTTGGTGGTTGCACTTTCTGTAGGCTGTTGCTATTGTATTGTTCTGTTTTGGTACATATTCTTTTTTATCCTCAAATGTTGCATATCTTTTGTTTTGAAATGAATCTCTTGGTCAAATTTATTTTTGAGAAAATTTGAGTGACATCCCACTTTATTTATCCAAATTTAAGGTGCATCCCACACAATTACAAGAATGTAAGGTACCTTCCACTTTTGACGGAAACCGTCTTCTACTGACGGTCAACTCCTTTGACCGACATTTTTGGACGAAAATACCCTTCCTAAATTTTTGCCCCACCCCTATCGACCCCCCTCCGGCCATAGGCGCCCTCCCTCTCCGGTTAACAACCGAACCCCCCTTCTTCGGCCGCCACCAACCCCCCGCCCTCCACCCCCCCTCCCTTCTCCGACCGCCACCAACCCCCCCCCCCCCCCTCCCCCTCCGCCCGCTGCTGCTGCTGTCGTGTGCCGCCGGTCGCTGCTGCTGCGCCGCTACTGCCACCGCGTGCCGCTGCTGTTGCTGTTGTTGCTGCGGTGTCTGGGAGTGTGCCAGTCAGGGGCGTCGTGGGCGGCCGGGAGGGGGGGGGGGGTTGGTGGTGGTGGTGGTGATGATGGTGAAGGTGGTGGAGATGATGGTGGTGATGATGGTGAAGGTGGTGGAGATGATGGTGGTGACGATGGTGAAGGTGGTGGAGATGATGGTGGTGATGGTGGTGGTGGGCCGAGCAACGCGGTGGAGGGGGGGCCGAGCACGGCGGGAGGAGGTGGGTGGTTGACACAGGGAAGAAGACGACATACGGAGGATATTTTTGTCCAAAAAATTACTGCCAGTTGACCGTCTATATTGGACGAAATTCGTCAATAGTGGAGGGTAAATTACATTAGTGTAAAGCACTGGGGTGCACCTTAAATTTGAATAAATAAAATAGGGTGCCACTCAATTTTTTTTTCTCCCTTTTTGATATGTTAAGTCCTATTTGTTGTCATGTAGCTTTTCTTTTTGTTTTTGTTCATGTACTTGAAATACCTACAAGTAGTACCCCCATTTTTTCGGATTTCGATGCAACATTCTTCTTACCTTCTGGTACTTGTTCGACATTTGAGCTAGATATGGCGACTGCGTGGATGGTTGGGGTGACGAGAAGAATTTTTCATACGAAAAACAGGTTAATTGTTTCTGATTTTTTTGTAACTGTGAACTTGTATGTGAATTGTTGCTTTTTTATAGATCTTTGTCATATATTGAGTTCTTTCTACATGCTGGAAAGAGGCATTGAGAACCTTGCAACTTCTTTTCCTTGATGTCTTTTGTACTGATGATGATATTGTTTTTTCGTCAGTGATTTTTATTATATATCATCTTGAAACCAACCATTTTAGAGACTTGTCATCTATCTGCTGGTTTTACTTGGTTCTCAAATCAAAATATGGTGCCAACTTTTTCTTCAGGTTAGACTCATTTCAGGAAGGAAAGAAATTGAATGTCTGCAGTTTCTAATGTTCTTTGATGTGTGCACTTTGGGCTTGTGAATGTACTACAGGACAAGTATGATGCTGTTGTTGGTCTCTGCAGATTGTCTTTCTTGATGCCCAGGATTACATTTGCAACTGATGGGAGATTGATTTACTTGTGGTGCAGAGCGTAATGGCCTAGTCATGATTTTCATTTAGGAGACTAGATGTGTAGTTGTGTACAGTAAAAAAATAAATAAATTATCATCATCATTCAAGTCTTTTTCGAGTATAAAAATTTATTGCCAATAAGTAGAGATGTACAATTCTTTCAAAGGTTCTCACATTCTAAATGTTCAAACTAGCATGTAACTAAACTATTTTTTTTAAACTAACAAATATTTCCATTTTTAGTAGAGAACAATAAAAAATTTAAAATATACGTTCACTTTTTTAACATTTTTTTGTTGTTGTTTACACAGGAGTGGGACATTTGTTTGTTAAAAAAATTTATTGAGAGTATATACTAGTTTCAATATTTATAACAGACGTATTTGCTAAAATATTCCTTCTTACAAATATTATTTGTTTTTTTAATGAAAATTATCTTGCAACATTATGTCTGCCCCGAAGCTTGGGGCTAGAGGAAGTCTTTTCTTTTAGACTATTTGGACAGTTTGTACTTAAATATCCTCAATTAGTAAGTTTTCTAAGGTAAATATTATTTTATAGGCATTTAAAAGTTGCACTTAAATATTCAACTACAAGATTTTTTGCAATGAGAGGCTGATGGGCAGTATCACAAAATAAATTTCTCTCTATTCTAAATATTGGTGAGCATTCGGTTTACTCGGTTTCAACAAAAACCGAAATAGTCAAAATAAAAAAAAAATCAAAATTCTAAAAATTAAAATTGAACCAAAATTAGCTGAAACCAAGGCAAACAGAATCAATAATTCAGTTTATTTGGTTGGGCCATTTCTATTGTATAATGAGTCTGGTCCAAAGTTGAGATCGTGATTAAATTATATTAAAAATTATAATTTTATGCACACATTTGTTATATTTTAAAATTGCATTCAAAGTTGGACTAATTATTAAATTATCAAAGTTGAATTTTAAACCACATACATTGTCACTTCCCGTTCCCAGAATACGTATTTTAAATACATGTACTGCTGGAATGTATTTATTTAATATTTATCATGTATTGTTCTGTATTTAAATTCCTTTAATTTTCCGCTAATTATCTTTATGCATTTTACTTTCTGCTTTGCTTTTGGGTTCGGTCCGAGTTGGTTTATTTTCCGGCCTTGGATGGTTCAACATGAACCCAACTCCCTACCTACCACCACTCCTTCATTTAAAGTCCCATTTCCTTTCTCTCTCTTCATTACTTCACCACTACTCTTCTTCTTCCACATAAACTCTTCTCCCACCTACCTAGCCGCATAGGCAAGTGCCAACTTGCTTCTTGATGGATCTCCGTTTTTGCTGTTCCATTGTCTTCCTCTTAAGATTCTTAGATACTTTAGTACTTAGCATTTTCAATTTTCATGGTTCATTTCATGTAGATCTAAGCTTAATGCATTTTCGGATTTCTTAGGTTTTGATCTAGCTAACTTTATTATTTTCAAGTTTTGATGGTCCCATGTTATAGGGAATTTTGTTCTACCCCATTTTGACCTATGGAAGTCCAGATTTGGACTTAGAATGAAGGATTTAGGGTGCTTGAAAGCAATGGCTTCCCATGGTTCTTCTTCTCGAAAGAGTGGAGAAGAAGAACAGTGCTTGACCGCATAAGTTTTCATGCGGCAAGTCTTCTTGAGCCGCATGAAGTGTCTGGCCACATGAACTGTCTGGCCACATGGAGTTTCGGCCGCATGAAGAGTTTCGGCCGCATGGAGTTCTGGCCGCATGGAGTGCATGGACTAATAATTCTCAGCCGCATATGTCCCGTCCATTTTTAGCCGCATGAGTATTACATCCTGGCCGCATAAGGACCCGAGTCATATCTGGCCGCATATGACTTAACTCTGTCCGCATGAACTCTGAACTGTTCGGCCGCCAGCCGCATGGACTTCTATCCAGCCACATAAGGCTCAGCTTAACCCGAGCCGCATAAGGATCATTCCCCTTCAGCCGCATGGAAACACTTGGCCGCATGGACATTTCCTACCGCATAGACTACATCCTTTTCAAGCCGTATAAGGCTTGTGACTCTGAGCCGCATGGCGCTGATTAACCCAGCCGCATGGACTTAGTTCACCCGCAGCCGCATAGGCGCATGCTATTCCAGCCGCATGAGAGTTCACTGTTCCCGCCGCATGAGTTTGAATCTCAGCCGCATGGACTTAGTTTCCTTAGCCGCATATGCATGTCTTACTCAGCCGCATGAATCAATAATTTTTCGGCCGCATGAACTCTAGCCCATAATGCCCTTTGGGCTGATTCTGTCCTAATTAACATTGATTGTTATCTTGGCATTAATTAACATGGATTGTATCTTGAGTAATAATTGATCATGCGTTCCTAGTTGGAACTAAGAGGCTGGCTAGTCGTCTTATTGAATTGAATGAATGAGACACGTTCATATTAACTATGAACTATTGTAATCGACTGGCTGATCCCGAATATTGGCATACTGGCACATGCAGGCTTCAATTCATTTATTTATTTTACAGAAGCAGCATGTGTACATTATGGTCAAGGCATGATTACTCCGTGGCTAGTTTTGATTGTTGCATTACGCTATGTAAGACCTACAACCTAACCGCACGGGTATCGTTGTAGAGTTGGGCATATCGTGCTTTGTACAGAAGGTACTCATTTTGAATGACCATGATCCACGGCATGAGATTTTACTTAACATAGAGGCTACTAAGTTAAATAAAATAATGATTGCATGGAGAGAATGGATTCCCGAGTTCTTACATGGCAGCCCTCTTTGGGACTATTAGTGCCCGACAGGCCGGCTGGTTCCCACAGATACTGTAAATCTGCCACAAGGGCAGGGAGCGGTATCTGCTTATATTATTTATTGTACATTGTATATTGATGACGGGCGTCCCGCTGGGACTCGTCTAATTCATGATTGGCGTAATTGATTGACTGGATAGACTAGCCTTGCTTGCACATAGTAAGAACTGAGGAATCCTTATTGCATATTTCCAGGGTAACTTGGAACTCACAGTAGCAAGCCGTAGTAGTTGCATGGCCGTTTAAGTTGACTTGTTTGTGTATTGCACCTACTCTGTCAACTAACTAGATGATCAGAATGTCAGGGCATGACGGGCCAACTTCTGTCCTTGTTTGGTTGGGAGGTTGGTTCGAAGTGTCGTGATGTTATATGAATCCCAGTGGCAAGCAGAGATCTATATATAATATTCTCTTATTACTGGTTTTAATTCCTCATATCGTGCTTCCTTGCGGTACTTGCTATTAGAGGTCTAACCTCTCTGGTTTTGCATGGCCAGATTTAGAGCCGGTCCCCGAGGACTCAGCTTACTTCCACCTCCAAGATGGTCAATACTAGAGGAATGATCGCAGGAGGACTCGAGTGGGTTCCTTACTTCCCCGCTCGTTTTGTTATTTACTTTATACTTTCCGTTTGGCACCGACATGTTAGTCGGATTGTCTTGTAATTACTTTTGCATAATTGCAACTAAAGTCAGGCTGCAGCTGATAAACAATTATGTATACTTTGCTACATCATCTGGCTATGTTTTGTAAAGCCAGATATCAAGAACATTTTGACTGAGCGTTTGGGACGCCTTATTGCTTTATCTTACATGTTCTCTATTTCCGTTTCTTGTTTGAATGATTGAGACAATAGATATGAAGTGACCATAGTGAGACTTTCATGTAGTATGCACCCCCTTGTCTTTTAGACAACATTGATCGTATTAGACGGTATTTATCTACCCGTAATACGTAGCTGGCTGAGTCATTTCCCCGCTCTCCAGTATTCTGGTTCTGGGGCGTGACAAGGTTTTAGTGGTGGCCCATGCAGGTCTGATTTCAGACTTGTGGGGTGTTTTGATTTATAGGATGTCTCAATCACACATGTTCCCCCTTGATTTCATGATTCGTTGTTCTCAACACTAGCTTGACATTCCCGTATCCTTCGGCTTCATTGATCCTTCATGTCCGGTCGTTTGATTGCTCTCTTGTCCCTTTCCTTAGGGGCACTTTGTCTACATCTGTCAGAACTGGACATCAACAACAAGTGCAGCATGGGCAACCTGACCAGGTTGGTCAGCAACAAGGGCCAGTACTACCTCAAGAGACTATACAAGAAGAAGTGATAGTGGAACCAGCAGCTGGACCGCAGTATCCGGAGGTTCCAACACCGCCAATAGTTCCACCTACCCCTGTGGAAGTGGACACACCGGCCCTTCTGGAGATCATGAGAGGGATGATGGCTACTCAGCAACATCAGATGTTAGCCCAGCAGCGCATGCACGCTCAGTTGCAGGAGCAGAACATACTATTCAACCAAGGGTTGCAGACAGCTTTGGAAAGAGGGGCGAGGCCAGACTCAGGAGCATCAACCAGATTTTGCAAGTACAACCCCCGCCGTTTCGAGGGCACGGAAGATGTCATCTCAGCAGATGCATGGCTTAAGGATATTGAGGCCATTTTGACAGCCGCTAAGGTGCCGGCAGAAGAACGTGTGGATCAGGTGAAGTTGTTACTTTAGGATCTCGTACGTGATTGGTGGGAATCAGAGGAAGTGGGCATCAGACGTCCTGTTGCTTGGGACGATTTTACTGCAAGGTTCAAGACCAAGTACTATGGAGTTGTGACGCAGTTTGAGCTACAACAGAAGTTTATCAGCCTCAAGCAGGTCGGCAAGACAGTAGATGCTTATGCAGCGGAGTTCTGCAGATTGAGTAGGTTCGCCCCAGATATGGTAGCAACGGAGAGCCAGAGGGCTATGAGGTTCCAGCAAGGATTTCATCTTGAGCTCTTGCAATTGATAGAGGGGCACAATTACCAGACTTTTGATGAGATATTAACGGCAACCCGAAGGCATGAGATCACCATTCAGAGGCTTGCAGCAAGGACTGGAGGTCAGAAGACCCCATAGTCAGATTGAAGGAGGAGGGGGAGTAGCGCCCCGAACAACAGCACCGTCCCTTGGCATTCGCATTCACGATGTAGCAATACGAGGGCCAGCACCACCACCAAGGCAGCAACAACAACAGTAGAGGAAGAACCAGCAACCCCCAGCAGGCTGCACTTATTGTGGGAAGGCAGGGCACACTAGAGATGTATGTCGGACATTAAACGGGCAGTGTTTGATATGTGGAAGTCCAGATCATTGGGTTACCACCTGTCCTATGAATTCGAGGTCAGGAGGACCAGTACAACAATTTTCCACTCTGCCAGCACTAGGGGCAGGCCAGTATCGAGGACCAGCGGTGGCAGTGAGACCGTTGGCACAGCGTTCGTTCGTGTCGCAGGCTCAGATGTTTCGGAAGCAGGGACCGTCGATGCAGCAACACCAGCATAGACCACCCCAGCATCACCAAGGCAGGGGCCAGCAGCAGCACCAGGCTAGGCCACAGCATGGGAACCAACAAGGAGGTCGAGGGCAGGCATTCACTCTGTCCTTGGAAGAGGCATTAGCATCGGGAGATGTTGTGGCAGGTAACATTCTCGTCGTCTCATATCCCGCAGTAGCATTGTTTGATTCGGGAGCATCACACTTATTTATATCTGCACAATTTGCGACACGGCTAGGAATGGAGTTCGAGGCATTGCCAGGGAGGTTATATATACTTACTGGTAATGGGCTCGTAGGAGTTAGTAGAGTTGTTCTAGCATGTAGCGTTGTAGTTTGCGGGCATTCCTTACCCGTCCGGTTGATAGAATTTTCTGTTGGAAATTTCGACGTTATCTTAGGCATGGACTGGCTGAAAGACAGTCATGCGACAATAGATTATCGTAGAGGGAGTGTATCTTTTGATATTCCAGGCATGAAGCGGTTCACCTTAGTCAAATCAGAGGCAACTCAACAAGAGCAGGGAGTAGTAACGGCAATGGAAGAAGTTCAAGTTCCGAAGGTAGTTGAAGAGTTTCTAGACATATTTCCCGAAGAACTTCCAGGTCTACCACCGGTTAGAGATATTGAGTTCAGTATAGAATTGGTACCTGGAACTAAACCGATATCAGATCGAGTTTACAGAATGGCGTATTTAGAGCAGGTCAAGGTATATCAGCACATAGAGGAACTGAAAGAGAAGCGGTTCATCCAAGCTAGCATATCACCATGGGCAGCACCAGTAGTACTTGTGGGGAAGAAGGATGGATCATCCAGATTGTGCATTGACTACAGGAAGCTTAACGCGGCAACAGTAAAGAACAAGTACCCACTACCCAGGATCGACGACTTGTTTGATCAGTTGAGCAGAGCTAGAGTTTTCTCCAAGATAGATCTCCGTTCAGGGTATCATCAAGTGAGAGTTCGAAAGGAGGATATTCCCAAGACAGCATTCAGGTCGAAATATGGGCATTATGAATTCTTGGTAATGCCGTTTGGTTTGACCAATGCTCCAGCAATATTTATGGACTTGATGAACCGCATCTTTATTCCATACTTAGATCAATTTATCGTTGTGTTTCTTGATGACATTCTCGTATACTCTGCTAGTGAGGAGGAGCATGAAGATCACCTCAGGAAAGTGTTACAGGTTCTGAAAGAGAACCAGTTGTATGCCAAGCTCAGCAAGTGTGAGTTTTGGACGGATCAAATTTCATTCTTGGGGCACATCATATCAGGAGCTGGAGTAGCAGTGGATCCCAAGAAGGTAGAAGCTGTAGTGCCCCATCCCTACATCGTGCCCCGTACTCCGTCCACGGGGTGCGCAAGAAAGGAACACTGTCGCTATCGATTCGGTCGGGACCGATAGGTCGAGATCGATCGAGTCGATCGAACGGGAACGGTTGAATTAAGATCCATTCCTCGTTATGGAATGGCTTCTTCGGAACCAAAGTCCCATATTCAGCGGGTTGTGCCTCAAGGATTGACTCTGCGGCTGAGTCAGGAGAGACCTCTCGTTGCTCTGCTTTTCACGCCGCTTGCGTTGGTTTCGGCTTTGTTTTCTGAATGCGTTTTCGTGAATATTTTCGATGATTTTCATGGCTTGCATTTCGAACTCGCATTTCCTATCGAACATCTTGAATAATGCAGTGTTCTAATCGGTTGCTTGTGCGATTTCAGGTAATCGCGTAGGCGACGTCTAGCGCGGCCAACAAGTTCTCTCGCCCGAAGTAAACTCAAGGTGAGTGGCTGACCCTTCTCGTTTTGACCTCTTCTTAGGTAAATTGACAGTGTTGTTACGAATGAAAGAATGAATGCAAAGGCACGGGCACGGTAAAATGATCAAGTTTTCAAAGTGAACGTAGGCTAGACCTTAATAACTGAATATTGTCTTAACTCGGTCATTGGACAACTTGTCGACAAGGAGAGAGTTTCCTCGAGCGACTACCCGGGGCCACGGGACCGACTCGGCCTAGGAGGAAACACGGTATAGCTGTGCTGGATGATAGCACGAGTTAAGCGGGGACTTGCAGCGGGGTTCGCTACTTGCGCTGTAAGGGCCCCCGGCTAACAAAGCTATAGTCCAGGATGGCTTGTGATGTCAGTGACCAAACACACGTAACGTTGCACTTGGAATGTAAATGATAACAATTGACAGAAAAGAACATGGTAAGTTTCATAAGGCGCGGTGCGGTCCGCCGTGGGTAAGTTCCAACGAAAATTACATTATGCTTATCATTGCTCGCTTGAAATTCATTAGGATGGTTAGAAACATTCATGAATTAAGTCATATAAACTCTTCAACCAAATGAGAGCTTGGAACTTAATTTGCCACGCACCAGTACAAAGTGTAATGTACTGATCCTCGCTCTCCACGCAGGTACCCCGAACCACGAAGGGCGTGCCACTTGAAACTCAAAGCGAAGTAAACTCTTTTGAAGCCTCGTCCGCGTATGAAGGCTTGTGTTTCTGGATTCCTTTTGAAGAAGACCCCGCACTCAGTCCAAAAGAAGATGACGACTCGACTCGCCTCGATAGCAGGTGGAAAGTGTTATGTTTTGCTTGTAAAAAAGGGATGTAATGTATGGAACGACTATCTCATCGGCGTTCGTTTTGTAAGTCGATCATGTTGTAGCCCGCGCAGCAATGAATGTAATGAAGTCAATGTAAATAAAGTTTTATTATCAATGAAAAAGTCTACTTCTATTTCAATATGTCAATCAATTTCTCTGCGTACTCTAACTTGATGTTGTGTTTTGGATGACCTTATGACTACGCCTTGTGCGATCGCAACTTAGGTTCGCACGGTATCACGCCCGGGGGACAACTATCGATTCTACGGAATCGGGGCGTGACATAATGGTATCAGAGCCCGGCTTTACATCCTTTGACCTCGCATCGATGAGATAAGTTGTTCCATACAATGAGCCCGTAATAATTTGTGACTGATGTGTTTGCCTTCGTATCGCAGAAGTGACGGAACCCACGGCTGAGCGAGAGCAGAGCGCTTCTAGCGGCTCTAGTAGTTCGTATCGTTCGCGGGCCGGACCTTCTAACGATACCATCGAAAGGATGCTGGGCATGATGGAGGCACAGCGGAACCAGTCCGAGAGCCGACATCAACAGACAGAGGAACGACAGGCCCAGTTCGAAGCTCGCTTCGACGCACATGCGAAACTTCAACAAAAGCAGCTGGATACCCTGCAGCAGATCGTCCAAACAATCGTGGCCAACGGAAATTCTGCGACTGTGCCTGCCGTCACCACGCCTACTGTCACCGTGCCGGCGGTCCAACCCATTGAAGTCGACACGGAGGAGCCTGAGCATCAACCAGCGGCACCGAAAAAGTACAACTTTGAAGTGTCAGAATTCAAGAAGGCGTGCCGCACTTCCTTCAGCGGTACCGAAGGCCCTTCCATGGCGATCGACTGGTTGGAAGAGCTGGAAGATCACTTCGAGCTTCTCGGCATTGAAGAATCAAAGCAAGTCGCCTGCGCACAACTTCAACTATGGTTGATCGCGCACGACTGGTGGGCCGTGCGCAAGCGAGCGATCCGACCGGACAACACCACCGCGCCGATCTCTTGGGCCACGTTCCGCAAAGCTTTTGAAGTCCAGTACCTTTCGTCAGCCGTTCGTCAAGCGAAGGAAAATGAATTCATGCAGTTGAAACAAGGGAGCCGGACAGTGGAACAGTATGTCGCAGAATTTAACAAGTTGTCTATGTTTGCTAGTCAGTTTCTGCCTACGGAAGAGTACCGTGTGTGACGGTTCGAAGTGGGTCTGCGACGCTCTATCAGTGCGCATGTCGGGGTCCCGGAGTACAAGACCGTATGCGAGGCTCTGAATCACGCTCTTCGCCTTGAGTGCGAATACCCTTCCGGTGCTGCCGACGTTGTGCGCCACTCCAACCACAAATGTCCTAGCTATACGGGAGGCAACAACTACACATCAAAGCGTCCAAACCATGGCGGCAACCAGGGATGAACCCCACCATTTTCTTGTGCTAAATGTCAAAACTTCGGTCACCATGCCAACGACTTTCATGTTCTCGACGAAGGATGCTTCAACTGCGGAGCAAGGAACCACCAAGCACGAGATTGCCCCCGGAAATGGAATCGTAATGCCCCGCCACAACAACACCGTTAAGAGAATCGAGGACAGGCGCCCCGACCTCCTCCGCCCACTCAACCCGTACCGCAAAATAGCCGAGATCGTCGCCTCAACACTCAGGGCCGCGTCTACGCCATGACTCGAGACGAAGTGCTAGCGTCGGATACAGTAGTGTCAGGTATACTAAAATTCAATAATGTGCCTGCTCGTGTGTTATTTGATTCAGGCGCTTCACATAGTTTTATATCGGCAGACTTTGCCGCCGAGTACAAATTTCCTGTAATATTATTAGATCTCGACCTTAGCGTAAGTACACCTTCGGACACACCAATACTCACAAACTTAGCCTGTGCCGGCAGGATTATCTGTATCGGTGGTCAAAAGATCGGTCTTAATGTGATAGTTCTAGACATGAAGGACTTTGACATCATTCTGGGAATGGATTGGCTCGGGCCGTGCAACGCAACCATAGACTGCGCTAAAAAGAAGGTCACATTCCGCATACCTGGAGTGCCTGAATTCTGCTACTCGTATGGTGAGGCGTCGCCGACCTGCATGGTGATCTCCGCAATATCTGCTCGACGGATGCTACATTTCGGGTGCGAAGGCTATCTAGCTTTCGTTTGAGACATGCGACAGGATGGTGCAAACGCGGGTCAGACCGACGTTGTGGCAGAATTCCCAGACGTGTTCCCGGACGAGCTACCCGGCATGTCGCCCGATCGAGAAATAGAGTTCACCATCGACACATTCTCCGACACCCGGCCGATCTTGAAGGCTCCGTGCAGAATGGCCCCTGCAGAACTGAAGGAACTAAAGGCACAACTACAAGAATTACTCGACAGAGGGTTTATCCGTCCGAGTGTCTCGCCGTGGGGTGCGCCCGTGCTATTCGTGAAGAAGAAGGATGGATCGATGCGGCTCTGCATCGACTATCGGAAATTGAATAAAGCCACCGTCCGAAACAAATACTTCCTGCCCCACATCGACGACTTGTTCGACCAGCTCCAAGGTGCAACAGTATTTTCGAAGATTGATCTGCGGTCGGGTTATCACCAACTCAAAGTCAAGCCAGATGACGTACCGAAGTCTGCCTTCCGTACTCGTTACGGCCACTACGAGTTCTTGGTAATTTCGTTCGGTCTGACAAACGCCCCTACCGTCTTCATGGATCTAATGAATCGGGTGTTCCATCCGTTCGTTGACAAGTTCGTAGTAGTCTTCATCGATGACATCCTCGTCTACTCAAAGGATCGAGCGCAACATGCAGAGCATCTACGGACGGTACTCCAAACCCTTCGAGAGAATCAGTTGTATGCGAAGATGAGCAAGTGCAAATTCTGGCTGAACAGCATCTCATTCCTTGGGCACATCATCTCCGTCGCGGGCATCGCAGTCGATCCGAAGAAAGTTGAGGCAGTCGCTGATTGGAGACGGCCCGCATCAGTTAGCGAAATTCGAAGCTTCCTAGGCTTGGCGGGATACTACCGACGCTTCGTGAAGGATTTCGCGAAGATTGCATCGCCGTTGTCTCGCCTCACCCAGAAAGGAGTCGCGTTCGAGTGGTCAAAAGACTGTGAAGCTTCCTTCCAAGAGCTCAAACAACGGCTCATTTCGGCCCCGATACTTGCACTTCCTGAAGGGACGGAGGGATTTCAAATCTTCAGTGATGCTTCTGGCCAGGGCTTGGGGTGTGTGCTCATGCAGTGGGATAAGGTGATATCTTTTGCTTCCCGGCAGTTGAAGCCGCACGAGAACTACCCCACGTACGACCTAGAATTAGCGGCGATTTTGTTTGCGTTGAAGCTGTGGCGTCACTATCTCTATGGCATGGCGTACAGGATTTATACGGACCAAAAAAGCCTTAAGTATCTCTTCACCCAGAAAGAATTGAATTTGCGGCAGAGGCGATGGCTCGAGCTGATCAAAGACTATGACTTATCAATCGACTACACGTCGGACAAGGGAAATATGGTAGCGGATGCGCTGAGCCAAAAATACTTAGCTTCGTTATGCATCAACGATCGACTGCTACACGACCTGGAAGGAATGGGCATCGAACTCCGAGTTCGTTTCAGAGACGTGAAACTGGCGCAACTGTGGGTGGAACCGAGCCTACTGGAGAGGATCAAGTCTGCACAGAAGGACGACCCATACCTGGAGAAGATGCGAAAGCTGATATCGACAGGGAAAGCGTCCGACTTTGCAGAGGACGAGTCATGAGTGTTGCGCGCGTGAAGGGACGGCTATACGTACCGGACGACGCAGAACTTATAAAGGAGATAATGTCGGAGGCGTATTATGCAAAATATTCCTTGCATCCTGGCAGCACCAAGATGTATTAGGACCTCCGCGTTGTCTTTTGGTGGCACGGCATGAAGAGGGACGTAGCGCTCTTTGTGTCAAAATGTATAGCCTGTCAGCAGTCAAAGCCGAGCACCAGCGGCAGGGCGGGGAGATGTAGAACCTTGCCATTCCAGAGTGGAAATGGGATCACATCATTATGGACTTCGTTGTTGGCTTGCCGAAGACGCCGCGAGGAAACGAGGCCGTCTGGGTCATCGTCGATCGACTAACCAAGTCAGCGCACTTTATTGCCATCAAAGTTACTTGGAGCGTCGATCGCCTTGCTCAGATATACCTTGATGAAGTAGTTCGGCTGCACGGGGTCCCAATATCTATTGTCTCGGATCGGGATGGACGGTTCATAGCGCGCTTATGGAGTAGTCTTCATTCAGCACTGGGGACCAAGTTGAAGTTCAGCTCAGCTTATCATCCTCAGACTGACGGCCAAACAGAGCGGGTGAACCAAATTTTCGAAGACATGTTACGACTCTGTGCGATCGACTTGAAGTCAAGTTGGGACGTCCATCTACCACTGGCCGAGTTTGCCTACAACAACAACTATCAGTCCTGCATCCAAATGGCGCCGTATGAAGCTTTGTACGGCCGGAAGTGCAGATTGCCCATTTGCTGGAATGAAGTCGGGGAACGGCAGATACTTGGTCCGGAGCTGGTGGAGCAGACCGTACAGAAGGTCAAGTTGATACGAGAGAGATTGAAGATAGCACAAAGCCGACAGAAAAGCTATGCCGACTGTAGGTCCTAAAAAATCAAGTTGCACCCATCAACAAAGTCATGAAAATCAAGAAAAACAGCTTTCAAATGAACTGCGCAGACATCAGATTGCGTATCATCCAGATTGTGCAGATTGGACCGCGCACACTCTCAAGTGCGCATGCTGACATGGCCATATCATCATTACCTGACACAATCAAATCTTCTGACAACTGACAGCACAAAGAACGAGGAGACTGTTCGTTTATTGCGTCGCACAGTGCTCGAGGACAACTGTACATGCAGCATACTCTGTCTGCAGCGCAGTCCATGCCAGCGCCATCCATCCTAGTGCAATCCAAAGTCAGCGCAATTCATGTGGCGCACTTCATCATGATAACTGATAAATGTACACGTGGCATTCATGCCATCAATTGCTCGTTACGTGGCAACCGTCTGCACACGATCATGCATATTTCAATCAAATGATGCCATGTGTCCAAGACAGTTAACCCACGACCAGACAACTGTCTGTGCAGTCTGATGCTGCGCAATCCAGTGCCTGTACAATCCAACTTGCGCCATTCAGAATAACTAAAAGTTAGTTATTTTCAGAACTCTATAAATAGAGTTTCAAGTCTTCATTCAAGGGGATCAGACATAAAGTTCAAAAATATCAGAGAGTTCAGGAGTTCTTTCCCAAGTGCTGCTGCATTCTTCCGAGGCTATCGCCTTCAAATTCAGAGGCTACTGTCTTCAAAGTTCACATTGTCCAAGGGATAAAGCAATCGTCTTCTAGATTGGATTCCTACAGTTGTACTTTCCCATAATTCTTGTAATCTTTACAAAGTTTGTTGAAATAAAGTTTATACTTTTGTTTTTGCAAACAACGACATGCACCGACGCCCCCTCGAGTTCTCGGAAGGCGACCATGTATTCTTGAAAGTCATGCCTATACGGGGAGTTTCCAGGTTCGGTGCGAAGGAGAAATTGAGCCCAAGATTTGTTGGCCCGTTCGAAATATTGAAGCGAGTCGCCCCGATAGCTTACCAAATTGCCTTGCCGCCTGCGTTGTTAGAGGTACATGACGTCTTCCACGTATCACAATTGCGAAAGTACGTGCAAGATCTGAGCCATGTTGTGGATTTGGGTAAGCTGGACCTGAAGGCGGACTTGTCATATATCGAAGAGCCGGTACAAATCTTAGAGCGCAAGGATATACTTCTCCGCAACCGTGCTATTCCTCTCGTCCGCGTCCTCTGGAGAAACCATTCGGTCGAAGAGTCGACGTGGGAGCTTGAGTCAGAAATGAAGGAAAAATTCCCTTCATTGTTCTCGTAGAGGTAGGTTCTATTTTAAGTTTCGAGGACGAAACTTTTTCTTAGTTGGTTATGGTGTAGTGCCCCGTCCCTACATCGTGCCCCGTACTCCGTCTACGGGGTACGCAAGAAAGGAACACTGTCGCTATCGATTCGGTCGGGACCGATAGGTCGGGATCGATCGAGTCGATCGAACGGGAACGGTTGAATTAAGATCCATTCCTCGTTATAGAATGGCTTCTTCGGAACCAAAGTTCCATATTCAGCGGGTTGTGCCTCAAGGATTGACTCTGCGGCTGAGTCTGGAGAGATCTCTCGTTGCTCTGCTTTTCACGCCGCTTGCGTTGGTTTTGGCTTTATTTTCTGAATGCGTTTTCGTGAATATTTTCGAAGATTTTTATGGCTTGTATTTCGAACTCGCATTTCCTATCGAACATCTTGAATAATGCAGTGTTCTAATCGGTTGCTTGTGCGATTTTAGGTAATCGCGTAGGCGACGTCTAGCGCGGCCAACAAGTTCTCTCGCCCGAAGTAAACTCAAGGTGAGTGGCTGACCCTTCTCATCTCGACCTCTTCTTAGGTAAATTGACAGTGTTGTTACGAATGAAAGAATGAATGCAAAGGCACGGGCACGGTAAAATGATCAAGTTTTCAAAGTGAACGTAGGCTAGACCTTAATAACTGAATATTGTCTTTACTCGGTCACTGGACAACTTGTCGACAAGGAGAGAGTTTTCTCGAACGACTACCCGGGGCCAAGGGATCGACTCGGCCTAGGAGGAAACACGGTATAGCTGTGCTGGATGATAGCACGGGTTAAGCGGGAACTTGTAGCGGGGCTCGCTACTTGCGCTGCAAGGGCCCCCGGCTAACAAAGCTATAGTCCAGGATGGCTTGTGATGTCAGTGACCAAACACACGTAACGTTGCACTTGGAATGTAAATGATAACAATTGACAGGGAAGAACATGGTAAGTTTCATAAGGCGCGGCACGGTCCGCCGTAGGTAAGTTCCAACAAAAATTATATTATGCTTGTCATTGCTCGCTTGAAATTCATTAGGATGGTTAGAAACATTCATGAATTAAGTCATATAAACTCTTCAACCAAATGAGAGCTTAGAACTTAATTTGCCATGCACCAGTACAAAGTGTAATGTACTGATCCTCGCTCTCCACGCAGGTACCCCGAACCACGAAGGGCGTGCCACTTGAAACTCAAAGCGAAGTGAACTCTTTTGAAGCCTCGTCCGCGTGTGAAGGCTTGTGTTTCTGGATTCCTTTTGAAGAAGACCCCGTACTCAGTCCAAAGAAGATGACGACTCGACTCGCCTCGATAGCAGGTGGAAAGTGTTATGTTTTGCTTGTAAAAAAGGGATGTAATGTATGGAACGACTATCTCATCGGCGTTCGTTTTGTAAGTCGAGTCATGTTGTAGCCCGTGCGGCAATGAATGTAATGAAGTCAATGTAATGAAGTTTTATTATCAATGAAAAAGTCTACAATTCTATTTTAATGTGTCAATCAATTTCTCTGCATACTCTAACTTGATGTTGTATTTCGGATGACCTTATGACTACGTCTTGTGCGATCGCAACTTAGGTTCGCACGGCATCATGTCCGGGGGACGACTATCGATTCTACGGAATCGGGGCATGACAGAAGCAGTGGAGAGTTGGCCAGTACCTAAGACCGTAGCTGATGTTCGGAGTTTCTTGGGATTGGCAAGATATTACAGAAGATTCGTATCAGACTTTACAAAGCTTTCAGCACCCATGACCCGCTTGACACGAAAGGATGTACCATTCGTCTGGTCGACAGAATGCCAGGCATCATTTGAGACTTTGAAGCAGAAGTTGATATCAGCGCCTATTCTTACATTGCCAGTTGGATCTGGAGATTTTACTGTATATTGTGATGCGTCAGGTAAAGGACTTGGGTGCGTCCTCATGCAGTATGGAAAGGTAATAGCGTATGCATCTATACAACTTCGAGACTACGAGAAGAATTATCCAACTTATGACTTGGAGTTGGTAGCAGTAGTATTTGCTTTGAAGCTATGGAGGCATTACTTGTATGGTGATCGAGTGGACATGTACACAGACCACAAAAGTCTGAAGTACATCTTTACTCAGAAGGAACTGAACATGAGGCAGAGAAGATGGTTGGAATTGATCAAGGATTACGACGTGGAGCTTCAGTATCATCCAGGCAAGGCTAATGTGGTAGCAGACGCTCTTAGCAGGAGAGGCGGCACATTTATGTTGACAACACAAAATCATATCTTAGAAGACCTTCAGGAGATGGGCATCGAGGTTATACTTCCTAGTGATGTAGGAATTTTGACGAGTCTACAAGTTCAATCCGACTTGGTAGACAGGATCAGGACAGCTCAGGCACAGGACCTAAGGATTCAGAAGCTCTGGACAAAATGTGAGTCAGGACTCAGAAAGGAGATGCAAATCCATGAAGATGGTACACTTAGGTTTGGATCACGTCTATGTGTGCCTAGTGGAGATATCTGACAGGAGATTATGTCAGAAGCCCACAGTTCTCCGTATTTTATACACCCTGGAGGGACTAAGATGTACCAAGATATCAAATAGCACTTCTGGTAGAACGGGATGAAGAGGGAGATAGCTAGATTCATTTCCCGTTGCTTGATATGTCAGCAAGTGAAGGCAGAACAGCAAAGGCCAGCTGGATTATTGCAACCGCTTCCTATCCCGGAATGGAAGTGGAAGCATATTACAATAGACTTTGTGATCGGTTTATCGAGATCAACAAGTGGTAAAGATGCTATTTGGGTGATAGTAGATCGGCTTACAAAGGTGGCACATTTTCTTCCTTTTAGAGTAGGGCAATCTACAGAGAAGTTAGCAGAGTTGTATATGCAGCAGATAGTCAGGCAGCATGGAGTCCCTGTCAGTATTGTGTCAGACAGAGATACCCGTTTCACATCACATATCTGGAAGAGCTTGCATCATAGTCTGGGTACCAAGTTAAGATTTAGCACGGCTTACCACCCACAGATGGACGGGCAATCAGAAAGAATAATTCAGACTTTAGAAGATATGTTGCGAGCTTGTACTCTGGATTTTGGAGGATCTTGGGAGAGCCACCTGCACTTAGTCGAGTTCTCATACAATAACAGTTATCAAGCCAGTATCCAGATGGCGCCATTTGAAGCACTATATGGTAAGAAGTGTAGGTCGCCACTAGCATGGGATGATATCGGGGAGAGGAAGATGCCAGGCCCAAAAATAATTATCCAGACAGTTGAAGTGGTTAAGGGAATTAGAGAGCGAGTTCGAGTTGCACAAGATCGGCATCGTCATTGGGCGGACCAGCATCGTAGACCGCTAGAGTTTTCTGTTGGGGACCATGTGTTCTTGCGGATCTCACCTACCCGTGGGGTTATTAGATTTGGCGTTCACGGGAAATTGAGTTCGCGATACGTGGGCCCATTTGCTATCCTTGATAGGATAGGCGATGTTACTTATCGTTTATCCCTTCCATCTTTGTTACGAGAGGTGCATAATGTATTTCATGTATCTCAGTTACGTAGGTATGTATCGGGCCCAAGCCATATCCTCGATCATTCTGAGCTGGTTGTTGGTACCAACCTGTCTTATGAGGACCAGTCGGTGTCCATCTTGGACCGAAGGGAGAAGATACTCAAGAACCGAACAATTAGCCTTGTCCGGGTTGCTTGGGGTTATCATTTCTTAGGAGAGTCAACGTGGGAACGTGAGGATGATATTCGATCACGATATTCGCACCTGTTTGACTCACAAGGTATATTTCTTTCTGTATACTTTGATTGTCTTAACTCCTCATGCTTGTCACCTTATGAGTAGAATTACTTGAAGTCGTGGATTGTTAAACATAGATATGTTACTTGCTATTGACATTGTAGAATGATTGCTTACTCAATTTACTTGTACTTAGATTAGTTTAGCTTTGATGTTTCTATCCTGCTTGGAATTGAAATTTCGAGGACGGAATTTTTCTAAGGAGGGTAGAGATGTCATTTCCCGTTTCCAGAATACGTATTTTAAATACATGTACTGCTGGAATGTATTTATTTAATATTTATCATGTATTGTTCTGTATTTAAATTCCTTTAATTTCTCACTAATTATCTTTCTGCATTTTACTTTCTGCTTTGCTTTTGGGTTCGGCCCGAGTTGGTTTATTTTCTGGCCTTCGATGGTTCAACATGAACCCAACTCCCTACCTACCACCACTCCTTCATTTAAAGCCCCATTCCCTTTCTCTCTCTTTATTACTTCACCATTACTCTTCTTCTTCCTCATAAACTCTTTACCCACCTACCTAGTCGCATAGGCAAGTGCCAATTTGCTTCTTGATGGATCTCCGTTTTTGCTATTCCATTGTCTTCCTCTCAAGATTCTTAGATACTTTAGTACTTAGCATTTTCAATTTCCATGGTTCATTTCATGTAGATCTAAGCTTAATGTATTTTCGGATTTCTTATGTTTTGATCTAGCTAACTTTGTTATTTCCAAGTTTTGATGGTCCATGTTGTAGAGAATTTTGTTCTACCCCATTTTGACCTATGGAAGTCCAGATTTGGGCTTAAAATGAAGGATTTAGGGAGCTTGGAAGCAATGGCTTCCCATGGTTCTTCTTCTGGGAAGAGTGGAGAAGAAGAACAGTGCTTGACCGTATGAGTTTTCATGCGGCAAGTCTTCTTGAGCTGCATGAAGTGTTTGGCCGCATGAAGTGTCTGGCCACATGGAGTTTCGGTCGCATGAAGAGTTTTGGCCGCATGGAGTTCTGGTCGCATGGAGTGCATGGACTAATAATTCTTAGCCGTATATGCCCCGTCCATTTTTAGCTGCATGAGTATTACATCCTGGTCGCATAAGGACCCGAGTCCTATCTGGCCGTATATGACTTAACTCTTTCCGCATGAACTCTGAACTGTTTGACCGCATAGAATTATCCAGCCGCATGAACTTCTATCCAGCCATATAAGGCTCAGCTTAACCCGAGCCGCATAAGGATCATTCCCCTTCAGCCGCATGGAAACACTTGGCCGCATGGAAATTTCCTGCTGCATAGACTACATCCTTTTCAAGCCGCATAAGGCTTGTGACTCTGAGCCGTATGGCGCTGATTATCCCAGCCGTATGGACTTAGTTCACCCGCAGCCGCATAGGCGCATGCTATCCCAGCCGCATGAGAGTTCACTGTTCCCGCCGTATGAGTTTGAATCTCAGCCGCATGGACTTAGTTTCCTTAGCTGCATATGCATGTCTTACTCAGCCGCATGAATCAATAATTTTCCGGCCGCATGAACTCTATCCCATAATGCCCTTTGGGCTGATTCTGTCCTAATTAACATTGATTGTTATCTTGGCATTAATTAACATGGATTGTATCTTGAGTAATAATTGATCATGCATTCATAGTTGGAACTAAGAGACTGGCTAGTCGTCTTATTGAATTGAATGAATGAGACACGTTCATATTAACTATGAACTATTGTAATCGACTGGCTGATCCCGAATATTGGCATACAGGCACATGCATGCTTCAATTCATTTATTTATTTATTTATTTATTTTACAGAAGCAGTATGTGTACTTTATGGTCAAGGCATGATTACTCCGTGGCTAGTTTTGATTGTTGTATTACGCTATGTAAGACCTACAACCTAACCGCACGGGTATCGTTGTAGAGTTGGGCATATCGTACTTTGTACAGAAGGTACTCATTTTGAATGACCATGATCCACGGCATGAGATTTCACTTAACATAGAGGCTACTAAGTTAAATAAAATAATGATTGCATGGAGAGAATGGATTCCCGAGTTCTTACATGGCATCCCTCTTTGGGACTATTAGTGCCCGACAGGCTGACTGGTTCCCACAGATACTGCAAATCTGCCACACGGGAAGGGAGCGGTATCTGCGTATATTATTTATTGTACATTGTATATTGATGACGGACGTCCCGCTGGGACTCGTCTAATTCATGATTGGCGCAATTGATTGACTGGATAGACTATCCTTGCTTGTACATAGTAAGAACTGAGGAATCCTTATTGCATATTTTCAGGGTAACTTGGAACTCACAGTAGCAAGCCGTAGTAGTTGCATGGCCGTTTAAGTTGACTTGTTTGTGTATTGCACCTACTCTGTTAACTAACTGAGATGATCAGAATGTCAGGGCATGACGGACCAACTTCTGTCCTTGTTTGGTTGGGAGGTTAGTTCGAAGTGTCGTGATGTTATGTGAATCCCAGTGGCAAGCAGAGATCTATATATCATATTCTCTTATTACTAGTTTTAATTCCTCATATCGTGATTCCTTGCGGTACTTGCTATTAGAGGTCTAACCTCTCTGGTTTTGCATGGCCAGATTTAGAGCCGGTCCCCGAGGACTCAGCTTACTTCCACCTCCAAGATGGTCAATACTAGAAGAATGATTGCAGGAGGACTCGAGTGGGTTCCTTACTTCCCCGCTCATTTTGTTATTTACTTTATACTTGCCGTTTGGCACCGACATGTTAGTCGGATTGTCTTGTAATTAATTTTATATAATTGTAACTAAAGTCAGGCTGCAGCTGATAAACAATTGTGTATACTTTGCTACATCATCTGGCTATGTTTTGTAAAGCCAGATATCAAGAACATTTTGACTGAGCGTTTGGGACGCCTTACTGCTTTATCTTACATGTTCTCTATTTCTTTTTCTTGTTTGAATGATTGAGATAATAGATGTGAAGTGACCATAGTGAGACTTTCATGTAGTATGTACCCCCTTATCTTTTAGACAGCATTGATCGTATTATACGGTATTCATTTACCCGTAATACGTAGCTGGCTGAGTCTTTCTCCCGCTCTCCAGTATTCTGGTTCTGGGGAGTGACATACATAGAATTGTTGTTTTTAAAATATGTATATAATTATGGGCAAGTTTTATTCAATTTTTGGTTTTAGATCGAAACCAAAAATCAAAATCGAAAAGAAAATTTAGTTTAAATTCGTAACTGTACCATTTTTCTTTCGAACGAACTAAGTCTCTTATTTGGTGTCACGACCCGATCCCAAATTGTTGGGTCGAATCGGATCATGTCCAGCCTGCACCGTTGTGAGACGGCGGCATTAAGCTGTTTCTAGTTGCAAGAATCCTCAACATTAACTATACATTTGTCACAACTCGAATATACGAAAATTTTAAAACTTTTAATATTCAACAAAGAGAAGTACAACTGGAAATGAAAGTACTAAAATAAAATACTAAATTCAAAATCTACAAACTCCAACACAATAAAACTAGGTAGCTGGAAAAAAATGACTAGCTAAACGGTCGGCTCATCGGCCTCTGGTTCTACGTCCTCCAAGGGGGACTCTGGCAACACCACAGGATATAACACCGGGTCATAGTAGCTATTGTACAATAGCTCAGCATCATCAACATCACCTATTGGGGGGGAAGGAGCAAGTACGAGTACATATCCGACATTCTAAATAATAATGGAAAGATGTAATTTTAAACAGTTGAAATACTTTGAACAATATTTTCCAGCAATTTCAGCAATTCAGTATTTGAAACAATATGATTTGAATAGGTAACGTCTATGACCGGCTTGGGTTGTACAATAGCATCCTAGCGATGCGATACGACTTAACCCCGTGTGTAAGAGGGGTATGCTCGCGCAATAATACAATATGAGGGTATTGGTCATAAACGCTACACTACTCCCCCAATATCCCTACAATCAATAATCGAACTCAAGGAGAGAGTTCCGTGTAGCAATGTTGTTTAAGCATGCAACATGACAATTACTAATTAAAATGCAAGAAAACATAACCGTAACTTGCCTCTGTTTGTATGACTGGATCGGGATGTCGGTACCGGGAAGGAAGTCAAGTACGTCCTCGAAATCCTACAGTTTGAGAATCCTGACTTAGAACCATAATGAGCCATATCTAGTTGTGCTAGTTGTAATTTCTAGAAACAGACCCTAGTTAGGTTTTAAGTTTTTAAATTAATCTACCGAAATCCATCTAACGTCGTAAACTACATTTGTTATCAATTAACAGGATAAACCGATTACTGATTTATTGGAAAAAATAGCAATTACCGGTTAATTGGCAAAACTTGGTATTTTAATAATATATCTAAAACTAAGTTTTCTTTAAATGATAAAAACATGAACTTGTTAATTACTAGTAATTTATTCACTTTAATTAAATGTGAGAAATCCTTATTAATTTTATACAAAATAATTAATACCTAATTATAATTATGCGCCTAGCTACGCCAACAACAAACCCAGAAAAAATAGAAAATCTACACTACACAATTACAGGGCCACAGAAAATAAAGAAAAACTGGGCTTATGCCCTTACAACAAAATAAATTAAATTAAATAGCTGAGGCGAGCCCTGAGTGCCGTGAAGCGGTCCAAACAGAAGGTCGAGGCCATGTACCCAAAATACTAAAGGCCAGTAACCAGTTCTAAAATAAAATATAATAAAATATAATTTATAGAAAATGGGACGTCTCAGACTTGGTCATGCAATCTCATGTTGCTGGCTAACGCCTCAACGTACAGGAGTGTCCCGTAGCATTTGCGTTTCTCTGAGGCTCATCCGACCGATACGGTCGTTGCCTAAGGGGATATGGAAACCAATAAAACCAACACTTAAAACCAATCAGGAAACCAATTTAATAAACCGTTTGCAAAGACCAGGATTTTAGAAATAGGTTTCGATATACAAAAATTACTAAACATTATAAAGTACTATTTTGAAATACTTTTACGAAAAATTTGGGCAACACCTCCTCTGTAACTAGGACGATCTAGCCACATAGGTGGTACAAAAAGTCCCGTATGGATATACATATAGTTTCCAGCCTTTCAAATTCCATCCAAACCAAAACACATAACCACCGCACCAAAATAAATACAAACGAAAAGGAAAATAGTCTACAGAACCAACTAATACCAAACCAAGTAACTGATCCACAGAACCACATATTACCAAAGCTAAGTAATAGTAAGCCACAAAACACAACTAATCAAAACCAAAGCCAAAGAAATAGTCTACAGTACTAAAATCTGAGCAGATACAGCGCGTATCCCCTACACAACGATAAAGCCGATCCCCATGACGGGGTCGGGACCGCGTCATCATCGACTCTACGACGGGAGGGACACGGGGTCACGAAATTATACCTCGGGTGCTCGGCTAGAGTTCTCAGATGTAAAAAATAGAGGAAAGAATTCGTACGGACAGCGGGATTGGCTCGGGACAGTACGTACGGGAACGCGGACAGTGCACGAACAGCGCACAGGAGCCGTGAAACAGCAGATCGGGGCCCGGGGTGGACCGATTAGCGGTACAGAAGACCCCGGGGCGCGAGGTTGCGTGCGGAACAACGGCACAGGGTCTAGGGATCGCCCTAAGGCGGGCGGTCGGCCTGGGCGGCCGCGGGGCGCGGGCAGCGTCGGGAGGCGGACGCGCCGGAGGGGCCGAGCGGGTCGAAAGTGCAGGGTCGGCCGGAGCAGGGCGGTCGACCGCGGGGACGGGGCGCCGGTTGGGGCGGTCGGCCGCGGAGATGATGAGTTTCTGGATAGGGAGAGAATAAAGGAAGTGAAGAAGAAGAAGAGTTTAAGAAGGAGAAGAGATGGTGGAGTGGTGGTTCTGTGAGGGTGAGAGAGAGATTTGTGAGGGATAAAGAATGGGGGATTTCCTTTATGGGAAGATGAGAATAGAGTGGCGGGAAGGGGAGGTGATTCAGGAGAGTGAGGGGAGGAACTTGAATCGTGGGAGGAAAAATAGGGAAGTGGGACTTGGTCATGTGGGAAGGGGTCTGGGATTGGGTAGTTTTGAATTTTTTTTTTAAAACCCTCATTCTATTTTATTATTTTATTTATATATAAATATTTCTAAAGCCAAAAGATTTTTAAGGGATGGATTGCGGGTTTCACAACCTTCCCTCCTTAGGAAATTTTGTCCTCGAAATTAAAAAGGCAGGGTTGGGGGTTACCTCAAGTTTCAAACAGATACGGATACTGCGCCCGCATCTCATCTTCTTGCTCCCAGGTAGACTCGCCTGGGGAGTTGTGCCGCCACATTACTCTGACTATTGGTGTCACAGAGTTTCTCGTTCTCTTCTCTCCTTTGTCTAATATCGCCACTAGCTTATCTGGCACTGTGAGACTGGGTCCAATCTCCAGCTCCGAATGATCCAAGATATGGCTTGGGTCCGGGATGTAGCGTCTCAGCTGCGAAACATGGTAGACGTTGTGGACGCCTTCGAGACTTGGAAGAAAAGCCACCCGATAAGCTATTTCTCCAATCCTGTTTAGTACTTCAAAAGGACCGATATACTTGGGGCTTAGCTTTCCTGCTCTGTCGAAACGGATGGTTCCTCTAGTAGGGGAGATCTTCACGAACACACTGTCACCTACTTCAAACTCCAACGGCCGTCGACTGCTATCGGCCCAATGCTTCTGTCTGTCCTGGGCAATCCTGAGCTTGTCTCTAATCATCTTTACCTTCTCTGCTGCATCGGTCACCATCTCAGGTCCAAGCAATACCCTTTCTCCTACGTCGTCCCAAGCAAGTGGAGTGCGACAACGACGTCCATAAAGTACCTCGAACGGAGTCATACCGATACTAGCTTGGTAGCTGTTGTTGTAGGAGAACTCTTCCAAGTGCAAATGGTCTTTCCAAGACCCTCCAAATTCTAAGACGCAAGATCTCAGCATGTCTTCTAGCGTTTGGATTGTTCTTTCCGATTGTCCGTCAGTCTGGGGATGGTAGACGGTGCTGAACTTCAGTTGCATTTCCAAACTGTCGTGCAAGCTCTTCCAGAAGTGAGAGGTGAATCTGGTATCCCTGTCCGATACACTACTTACCGGAACTCCATGAATTCGGTAGATGTGCCGCATGTACAATGCCGCCAACTTCTCGGTGGATAGGCCCACCTTAAAGGGAATAAAGTGGGCTGACTTCGTAAGTCGGTCCACGATAACCTAAATGGCATCCTTTTCTCCTTGGGATCGAGGCAGTCCTGACACAAAGTTCATCGTCAGGTGTTACCATTTCCACTCTGGGATGTCTAGTGGCTGCAACAGTCCTGCTGGTCTCTGTCTGCTAGCTTTCACTTGTTGACAAATTAAGCATCTAGGTACGTACCTGGATACGTCCTTCTTCATTCCTTACCACCAAACTATAGTACGCATATCCTGATACATTTTGTTAGCTCCTAGATTTATAGAATACTGCGACTGGTATGCTTCTTGCATCAGCTCGTTCCTCAGTTCGCCAGTTGGTACGCAAAGTCTCGTACCGTGCTTCAGTGCTTCGTCGCTGGCGATTGAGAATCCTTCAAGTGTTCCTGCCAGCACTTGATCTCTGAGTTTGTAAAGCGTCTCGTCTTGGAATTGTGTCTCCTTGACTCTGTCTATTAGACTTGAACGCACTTGCAACTGCATCATTGATGAATCAGCTCCTGGTACAATGGCTTCTCTTTCCAGTTTCTTTATTTCTTCTTCGGGCAGTACAATCTCCAGTCCAAGCTTTTCCATGTCTTCCAGCAAGTGTCGTTCCTTGGTCAAGAACATCTCCATCGAGTATCGACTAAGTGCATCTGCAACAACATTAGCCTTAACCGGATGATACTTCTGGTTGATGTCAAAATCTTTTATCAGCTCCAGCCATCGTCTTTGTCGCATGTTCAGCTCCTTCTGAGTGAAAACATATTTAAGACTTTTGTGGTCTGTAAATATTTCCACTCTCTCTCCATAGAGATAGTGCTTCCACAACTTCAATGCGAATATAACCGCTGCAAGCTCCAAATCATGCGTGGGATAGTTCTTCTCATGAGTCCGTAATTGCCTAGATGCGTAAGCAATTACTTTCCCGTGTTATTTTAAGAACACAGCCCAATCCTTTACCGGAAGCATCACTGTAAGTTGAGAAACCGCCGGTACCTGAGGGTAGCACAAGTATCGGCGTCGTAGTAAGTCTCTTCTTCAGTTCCTTAAATGCTGACTGGCAAGCTTCAGACCAAACAAATTTTTCGTTCTTCCTGGTGAGCTTCGTCATCGGCTCATCAATCCTGTAGAAGTCCTTTACAAATTTTCGGTAGTAGCCAGCTAAGCCCAAGAAGCTTCTGATTTTTGCAACTGAACTTGGTGCAGTCCACTTCTCAATAGCAGCTATCTTCATTGGATCTACCGAAATTCCTTCTCCTGTGACAACATGGCCTAGAAAATCCACCTTATCTAAGAAGAATTCGCATTTAGATAGCTTACGATAGAGCTTCTCCTTCCTTAAAGTTCCCAGAACTTTCCTCAGGTGCTCTTCATGCTCTTCTTCGGTCTTCGAGTAGATCAGAATGTCATCGATGAAGACAACAATAAACTGATCCAAGTATTCAGGGAAGACCTTGTTCATAAGGTTCATGAATACCGCAGGGGTATTCGTCAGTCCAAACGGCATGACCAAAAATTCATATTGTCCATTTTTGGTGTTGAACGCCGTCTTTGGAATATCCTCCTTCATGACCTTGATTTGATGGTAGCCAAACCTGAGATCTATCTTCGAGAATACCTTAACTCCACTCAGTTGATCAAACAAGTCATCGATCCGGGACAGAGGGTACTTGTTCTTGATGGTGATGTTGTTCAGCGCCCGGTAATCAATGCACATTCGTACGGTTCCATCCTTCTTGGGCACGAACAAAACTGGCGCTCCCCAGGGTGAAGCTCCATCTCTAATAAATCCCTGGGCCTTCAGTTCGTCAATCTGGTCCTTCATCTCCTTTTCCTCCTTGGGGTTGACTCTGTAGTATCCTCGAGAAATAGGAAAGAGCCGGGAACTTGGACGATGGTGAACTCCACACCTCGATCCGGGGGCAATCCCGGAAGACTATCAGGGAAGACGTCTATGATAGGGTGAGGAGGCCCGGGTTCTTCGGTGATAGAGGAGTCGGTAACACTCTTCATGTCTTCCGGAGCTCGAGAGATTTCAAACTCTGGTTCTCCCGGTGGACTGAAAATTACACATCCTCTGTGACAATCTATCAGCGCATGCTGGTCACTTAACCAGTCCATCCCTAGGACTACATCATAGTTAGGTAAGGGCATCACAAGTAAGGGTGCTAAGAATTTGTGGCCTGAGATAGTTATGGGGCAGTTACATGTCTCGGTGATGGGTATGGGTCCACCACCGGTCATAACTCTACATATCATCTTGCTAAATCCCGTAACTAGGTGGTGTACAGAAATGAACTTTGATGATATAAAATTGTGTGATGCACCAGAATCAAATAATGCTAGAGCAGGATGTAAAAACACATAAATGGAATCTGTGATGACATCAGCGGTGGGTTCCTGCTCTAGTTTTTGCTCGTCTGCTGCTAGGGCAAAAGCTCGCCCGGTCTTCTGCTGATGTTGCCCGAACCGTTGTTGCTGAGTGGGTAGAGGAGCTCTTTGCTGAGTTGCTCCGGTCCGTATAAATGATGTGGGGGCAGTCCCTCACTTGGTGGGTGGCAGACCCACAAACTAGGCAGTGTCCCAGTTTCTTCCTGCAGATGTTCGCCTGATGTCCTAGCCTCTTGCAGAAGTCGCAGACAGGGTTCTGTTTCTGAGGCGCTCTATCACTGGTCCTTGCCTGATGGTGCTGGTGGTGGTGGTGAGGAGGCCTGTTGTTGTTGTGGTTGTTGACGTTGGGCCTCTTCTGGTTACCCTGGAAGTTGCTAGTTCCAGGATACTCCATTTTTGAACGAGGAGGCTGGCTCTTCTCCATATCCTGAGTTCATATCAGGATCTTCTCGTACGTTTTGGCGCCGCCTGCGATCACAGGGGTGCGAATATCTTCCCTTAGTCCATACCTGAATCTCTCAGCACGATCCGCGAGGTCAGCAACCAATTTCTTGGCAAAGCGGCTAAGTCGGCCGAACTCTTCTGCATACTCTCCAACCTTCATGTTCCCTTGCTTCAGATCCTGGAACTGTCTTTCCATCTCCCGCAACTCTGATGTTGGGAAGAATTTCCTACGGAACAACCTCTTGAAGGTGTCCCAATCAAGCTGCTTGTCCTGGAGTCGGGGTTCATTCCGATACCAGGTGCTTGCTACATCTCGCAGTTGGAGTCCTACTACTTCGACCTGGAGGTCGTCTGGTAGTCGAGCGACGCTGAGGAGACGCTCCATGCTGTCGAGCCATTCGTCGGCATAGATGATTCCCTCGGTTCCTTTGAAGGGTCGAGGGTCATGCTTCTTAAAGTTCTCGATATTGTCGACCTTCACATAATAATATGTCTCCTATCAAATTAAATGGCCTTAATGATACATAAATTAACTCTTAGATTTATATTTAACTTAGCAGGTCTTGGTTCCGATTGAGCTGCTCCTCCTCTCTCGAAGGCAGCCATAGCCACGTTGTGGGCATTCTCCATGCCTTCTCTCATGATCGCGGTCTGATCGCGATGAGCATCAGCTTGGGCTCTCTGGACCTCAAGCATTCCTCGTAGCAGGCCTACAAGCTCGGTAGGGTCCACGGGCACTGGTGGGGCAGCTGGTGCGGGCACTACCGCAGGAGACTGCGGCTCAGTTCGGGGAGGTACAGGTTCTGCCGTTTAAGCTATAGTAGCGTAAACGACACGGGGTGCTGGTGCAGCGTGGGACGGTCAGTCAGCTGCAATGCAGGAGGGTCCGGGCGAGCTTGAGGAGGTGGGGTGTGATCAGTAGATGACACCTCATCGTCAGCAGGGCCGGAGCGGGTGGTCTTTCCTTTGGCCATACTCTGGAAGGTTTAGGATGCAATACATATGTAAGGTAGCCTACCAGTCTATAACAAACAAAAATACTTACTTATAGTATATTCCGGTCCTATGTTGTGACAAATTAATATTCTAGTGTTCTTATTATTTATAGATATGTTTACCTAAGTTGTTGACCAGGTGACCTGCATGGGCCACCACTAAAAATATGTCACGACCCGATCCCAAATTGTTGGGTCGAATCGGATCTTGTCCAGCCTGCACCATTGTGAGACGGCAATAGTAAGCTGTTTCTAGTTGCAAGAATCCTCAACAACAACTATACATTTATCACAACTCGAATATACGAAAATTTTAAAACTTTTAATATTCAACAAAGAGAAGTACAACTGGAAATGAAAGTACTGAAATAAAATACTGAATTCAAAATCTACAAACTCTAACACAATAAAACTAGGTAGCTGGAAAAACGACTAGCTAAACGGTCGGCTCATCGGCCTCTGGTTCTGCGTCCTCCAAGGGGGACTCTGGCAACACCACATAATATAACACCGGGTCATAGTAGCTATTGTACAATAGCTCAGCATCATCAACATCACCTATTGGGGAGAATCCAGTCAGGAAAGAAGCAAGTACGAGTACATATCCGACATTCTAAATAATAATGGAAAGATGCAATTTTAAAAAGTTGAAATACTTTGAACAATATTTTTCAGCAATTTTAGCAATTCAGTATTTGAAACAATGTGATTTGCATAGGTAACGTCTATGACCGGCTTGGGTTGTACAATAGCATCCTAGCGATACGATACGGCTTAACCCCGTGTGTAAGAGGGGTATGCTAGCGCAATAATGCAATATGAGGGTATTGGTCATAAACGCTACACTACTCCCCCAATATCCCCACAATCAATAATCGAACTCAAGGAGAGAGTTCCGTGTAGCAATGTGGTTTAAGCATGCAATATGACAATTACTATTTAAAATACAAGAAAATATAACCGTAACTTGCCTCTGTTTGTATGACTGGATCGGGATGTCGGTACCGAAAAGAAAGTCAAGTATGTCCTCGAAATCCTACAGTTTGAGAATCCCGACTTAGAACCATAATGAGCCATATCTAGTTGTGCTAGTTGCAATTTCTAGAAACAGACCCTAGTCAGGTTTTAAGTTATTAAATTAATCTACCGAAATCCGTCTAACGTCGTAAACTACATTTGTTATCAATTAACAGGATAAACCGATTACTGATTTATTGGAGAAAATAACAATTACCGGTTAATTGGTAAAACTTGGTATTTTAATAATATATCTAAAACTAAGTTTTCTTTAAATGATAAAAACATGAACTTTTTAATTACTAGTAATTTATTCACTTTAATTAAATGTGAGAAATCCTTATTAATTTTATACAAAATAATTAATACCTAATTATGCGCCTAGCTATGCCAACAACAAACCCAGAAAAGAAAATAGAAAATCTACACTACACAATTACAGGGCCACAAAAAATAAAGGAAAAATGGGCTTATGCCCTTACAATAAAATAAAATAAATTAAATAGCTGAGGCGGGCCCTGAGTGCCGTGAAGTAGTCCAAACAGAAGGCCGATGCCCTGCACCCAAAATACTAAATGCTAGTAACCAGTTCTAAAATAAAATATAATTAAATATAATTTATAGAAAATGGGACGTCTCAGACTTGGTCATGCAATCTCATGTTGCTGGCTAATGCCTCAACGTACAGGAGTGTCCCGTAGCGTTTACGTTTCGCTGAGGCTCATCCGACCGATACGGTCGTCGCCTAAGGGGATATGGAAACCAATAAAACCAACACTTATAACCAATCAGGAAACCAATTGAATAAACCGTTTGCAAAGACCAGGATTTTAGAAATAGGTTTCGATATACAAAAATTACTGAACATTATAAAGTACTATTTTGAAATACTTTTACGAAAAATTTGGGCAGCACCTCCTCTGTAACTAGGACGATCTAGCCACATAGGCAGTACAAAAAGTCCCGTATGGATATACATAAAGTTTCCAGCCTTCCAAATTCCATCCAAACCAAAACACATAACCACCGCACCAAAATAAATACAAACGCCAAGAAAAATAGTCTACAGAACCAACTAATACCAAACCAAGTAACTGATCCACAGAGCCACATATTACCAAAGCTAAGTAATAGTAAGCCACAAAATACAACTAATCAAAACCAAAGCCAAAGAAATAGTCTACAGAACTAAAATCTGAGCAGATACAGCGCGTATCCCCTACACAACGATAAAGTCGATCCCCATGACGGGGTCGGGACCGCGTCATCATCGACTCTACGACGGGAGGGACACGGGGTCACGAAATTATACCTCGGGTGCTCGGTTAGAGCTCTCAGATGTAAAAATAGAGGAAAGAATCCGCGCAAACAACGGGATTGGCTCGGGACAGCACGTACGGGAATGCGGACAGTGCACGGACAGCGCACAGAAGCCGCGAAACAGCAGATCGGAGCCCGGGGTGGACCGATCAGCGGTACGAAAGACCGCGGGGTGCGAGGTTGCGGGCGGAACAATGGCACAGGGCCGCGGGATCGCTGGAAGACGGGCGGTCGGCCTGGGCGGCCGCGGGGGGCGCGCAGGGGGTCAGCGGCGTCGGAAGGCGGACGCACCGGAGGGGCCGAGCGGGTCGGACTCGCGGGAGGCGCGCGGGGGCGGCCGGAGCGGGGCGGTCGGTCGCGGGGTCGGGGCGCCGGATGGGGCTGTCGGCCGCGGGGATGATGAGTTTCTGGAGAGGGAAAGAATGAAGTGAAGAAGAAGAGTTTAAGAAGGAGAAGAGATGGTGGAGTGGTGGTTCTGTGAGGGTGAGAGAGAGATTTATGAGGAATGAAGAATGGCAGATTTTCTTTATGGGAAGATGAGAATAGAGTGGGGGGAAGGGGAGGTGATTCAGGAGAGTGAGGGGAGAAACTTGAGTCATGGGAGGAAAAATAGGGAAGTGGGACTTGGTCATGTGGGAAGGGGTCTGGGAATGGGTAGCTTAGGAAAATTTTATTTATTTTTTTTTAAAACCCTCATTCTATTTTATTATTTTATGTATATATAAATATTTCTAAAGCCAAGAGATTTTTAAGGGATGGATTCGGGACAGGAAAACGAAGTCAGGCTCGGCTAAACAATCAAAATCCAATTTATTTTTGAAATAATAATTTTCCTAATCCGACTAATAATATAATAGTAGTAGTAGTAGTTGTAGTAGTAGTAATAATAATAATAATAATAATAATAATAATAATAATAATAATAATAATCCTAACTAGCTAACTAAAATACTCTGCTGCAATCCAAATCCAATTGACAACCAAAAATGCAATTAATTTTCGATAATCCAATAATTCAATAAATTTTGAAATTGCGGGTTTCATATTTGGTTCGGACCAAAATTGAATAATGCTTGTCTCCAATTCTAAATCATAATATCATCGTGTGTTGGGAATCAGATACGCCCTCCTGCGCTCTGATACCGTGTCTGAGACGTTGCCGCAGCGAAAACTTAGGCCAACCCACCTGAAATAACCAACCCCCGTCTAACGGACACCAAGCACAGATAAAGACAAGTATATGGCGGTGACTACGTCACCTGGACAAATCCTAATTTCTATAACTCGGATAAAATTACAAGATTGATAAAAACTAGTGTTGAACCCTTTGTCTTAATAGGTTCAACCCCCTCACCACACTTAAGAAGAAAAGAAAGAGATTACAATTGAAATCGCTCACCAACCCGTAGCAATCTCCCTAACTGAAGTTGACGACCACTCGATTAGATCTCTTCTTCCTTCTGTCTTGGATGGAGAAGTCCTAAGAGCAAAGTGCGAAACTTTCTCTTAGATTTTCTGTGGACGAGCACCTCGAATCTCCACTTTTTGTGCTGTTATTTATGCCTCCACCCTCACCCCATATATAGGATGAGAAAAACCTATTTTAGGTCATAATAGGATTTCTTAAATATGAAGCCCTCAAATAAGAATCCTATTACACCTAAAATAGCTCATCAACATCCTATTTTAGATTATAATAGGATCTCTTAAATAGGAAACCCTCAAATAACAATCCTATTATAGCTAAAATAGCCCAGCACTAATTATGGACATCCAAATCAAATTAAATCAAATATTTAATCAGATTTGCACTCCATAAATATGCTATTAAAAAATTCAGACTGGACTCCAACAATCTCTCCCTCCAGTCTGATGAGAGGGTGTTGACCCTATGGCTTCTCAACTGGACTCCATGCCTGTCGTCATGCGACAGAGTTTCTGCTCCCCCATGCCACTGATCTTTGATCCCACGAGCTACTTTACATCTTCCTTCGTCTCCAGCTCCTCGATCGTCACGTCGATACTAGCTGCCATGCGTAACATCTCTTGCACTACTGGGATTCTGCCGATATCAATAACACGATCAAGATCGAAGTCCCTGACGATCAGCCTCACCGCAAGTCTCGGCTGCCTGTCCCCGACTTCTATCTTCCACCGAAAAGTGTTAATGTTCCGATGAGCTTCTTCATCATTGGCTGGCCCAACCAAGCAGACGGAGCGGTCCTTCTAAGATTCGAACTCCTGAACCTGTCCACCTTCGTGTCTGAACTTGAAGCTCCCCCATACACATGCGTCCTCGAGCAGAACATCACGCACTGTGTGTAATGCCCCGCTCCGCACGATGCATTATGATGAGTCGTTGACTCGAAGAGTTGCGTTGACCCGATGAAGTATCGATACGAATCGATACAAGAGTTACATTGGCCAAAGGTAAGCTTTGAGTCGATTGGAATCTATGAATCGAATCGATGTAAAAGATAAGTCCCGTTTGAGCAAGTGCTGATTTTAGTTGATCTGGTGTGCAGGCTATGCTTTTACGCTGGATGATAAGAGGTCGGCATTTTACCTTATTCAGTAAAATATCCGCAAAACCAAATCGTCGCCTTGCAACAGAGTGTGGCATGGGCACGTTAGGCAAAATCAATCGAGTAGTTCAAAGGAATGGCTAAGTCCGAGAGTTAGCTATGCAACCAAGTTATGGAATCGAGCCGCTTCAGCTCGACGAAACGACAAGGCGTATCGGCTTAAGGTGGGCGGGTTCTTGACTCTCTCTCCCTATTCCTTCACGCCTAATAAAATATATCATTGTGTGCGTAAGATATTATCGAGTTAGCGAGCGGGACTCGGCGAGGTAAAGGTCTTAGTGTGGGTCGAGTATTAAGATAGAACATTGAACAATGGGAGCGACGTGCATCAAGTGTACGGGTCGCGGTAAGGTGCTGATGGTAGAACATAAAAAGGAATATCGAGATGTGCACCACGTGCACGGCTCCGAGAACATTCACTACCAAAATAAGTCAAATCTGCGACGAATTTAGCGACGCCAAGTAAGAACGTCGCTAATGTTTGGGGGTTTAGCGACGTTTTATTATTACGTCGCTATTAGTCGCCAAAAGCGACTAATAGCGACGTCTAGCGACTACTGTTTATTAAATGGGAACCTGCGTCGCAAGATCGTCGGTAAACGTCGCTGATGTAGCGACGCGTAGCGATGCAATGTAAGCGGTGTCGCCGTATATTAAATTTCAGCGACGTTTAGCGACGTCCTTTTCGGACGTCGCTAAATGTTTCATATAGGCTGCGAGGGTTTCTTTTTCGATCATTCACAAATTCCCCCTCCTCAATTTTTCGTGCGCTCCTCCTCCGCGGCGCTCCTCCGGCGATCTCCCTCCTTCGGCCTCCTCCTCCTCCTCCTCCTCCCTTCTCCTCAGGTAGCTCCCCTATCTCTCTTTCTCTCTCTCTCACACACACACACACACTCCCCTGTCCCCGCTGCCTCGACTCTGATGCTTCACAGTTTTTTCTTATCTTCTAGCTCTCTCTCTCGCTTCTAGTTCGTGTCCACGAGAGCGTGGACTCGTCGTACGAGCAGCAGTCTGTACGTGTGTGTTTTGTGATTTTGTTGGTTTAGACACATCGTGTCCCACTGTGTGGACACGAGACTCAAAGTGTGACACCTATATACTGATACTGGGAGTTTTTTGGGCATATCAACTGTCAATTTGATGTTTTGCTTGGATTCAAATTCTAATTTAGGGTGGGTTCGAGCCCTATTTACTGATACTGGGAGTTTTTTTGGGCATTTTCAGGGTTTTGAAATTATGAATAAATTGACTAATAATTATTATCGACTTGTTGAACCCGAGTCCCCCTTTTTTTCTTGGACGGCATATATGTGTATGGGCAGTTTAGTACGTCTGTCCGATGTGTGCAGGGGGCAACAGAGGGTGTGCATGTTGTGTGAGTATTAAGCCATAGTAAAGGGTGTAGGGGTTTTAGATTGCTGCAAGGGAGTGTAGTGCCTAAGGTGTGTCAACCAGTGTCACATGAGTGAGAGTGTATTATGCTCACGTGAGAGAGGGGAAGAGTTGGCAGCAGGTGATGTGTTACCTATATAAAGTTTATGATGGAGAGTGAAATATATATAATATATTATATATATATATAATATATGTATCCCAAACAATCGCATAAATTCCTCCTCATCATACAAAATTGGCACATATTTTTTCTATTTTCCAAATCATTATCGTTGGTAGCATAATTGCTTGTAGCAAAAACAAGATTATAGCAGAAACAACTAATCGTACCAATTTGATGTCCTCCAAACATTACAATACATGGAATATCAACACATTATCAATATGGTACGATATGGGCGTGTCATGGAAGGGTTCAGATATGCCTACGGGCGGACAACAATCGTGCAGTCTCACTACCAAGTATAGTTGAGAAACATATATCAGAATCGGTACAAGCTCTTATCAAAAATGGGTCAAATACAAATACGATGATATAATTACTAAATAAAATAATTAAGCATGGAAATGGTGGTACCGAGAGGGTGCCAGTGTTGATATATGTGCAATGACAATAATGAAATGCCGTAAGGACGTACGACGTCCCACCCACGATCCCACAACATCAGAGGTCTGATGGTTTGTATTAATCAACGGTACTATGTATACTGCCCCTCTTTAACAGTATACTATGTATACTGTTAACACATAACCCCCTGGTGTAAGCCCACTTCCCGAATAATTTTGGCATTTTATTATTTTTATTTTGTCAATATCTTCTAGTTAGAAAATCTATGTTAATAAATAATTAGACTGATGAAAGGTTTTGCCAAAACTATTTCATATTATATTATTTTGTTTGGACCTTGGGCCTCTAGAAAATAATAGTTAATAGTTAATTATTATTACTATTGCTATTACGATTATTTGGTTATCTATTGCTATTATTATCAATATTACCATTATCCTTGATTTTATTAGTACTAATATTGTTATTCATTAAATCTAATTTATATGAGGGTAATATGTATACGGTATTTTTAAAATAGAATTTTAGATTTATAAAAGTTATACTTTAAATTGTTTGATAAAGGGTTAGTACTTTAAGACACATCTTATATGATATTGGGATAAGTATAATATAGGAATTGAATCTAAACAAGATTCACCCTAGGCTAAGCTGCATATCCATCCAAACCCTACTTGTAGTCGGCCTACCCTTGTATATGTACACCTATACGAAACCATAGGAGAACACTATTTTTGAATCCAAAGATCTGATCCAATCTAGTCGATAGGAAGCACCTTATCTTTTCTTCCTCAACAGTATTATAAATACATCGATAACATATCCATCTTCCTTCCGTAGCCACCCCGCCATCATCGACAACCCACATCCATCATCATCCCCACAGTCATCCTCCATAAACCATCACCATATTTGTGTCCAATTGTATCTGTGTCCAGCACAATCACCACCCAACCGTGTTCGGACCTGTGTCCGTGTCGACCAGATTTTCTTCTATCGTTTATACATATACATTTTTTCCGTGTCGGACACAACCCGACACTTCAGTCCCAACTCCGGACAATCCACATAGCCTACACAGGAAGAAACAACCATAAATCCTAACCTTTCCGACCATACGAGCCGACGCGCCCGCCACTTCGGAGCGCCGCCCTGCCTCTGGAACTCCCATCGACCACCGTCTCGCCGAGCAGCGTCCGCCGCCGCCTGGGTTTGCGACCGGACCGCCGCTCTCGATCCCGACCCTCCCGCCGTGCCCCGTGGCAGAAGGCCAGGACCACTCGACACACCTCTCCAGAACCTGCATGCGTACGAGCATCACCATCGGTGGTGACCCCCTTCGCCTCGCTACGTGCACGGCCACTCCACACCGATCCGACGACCGCCGCCGGTGATCTCCTCCGCGGAGCCAAGCACTCCGGTCTTCTACCCGGACCCACCACCACGAGCTCGCCGCCGCTGTGCTGCGCCATCCCCGACTCCTCTCCTCCGCCTCGAGCGACCGTCTCCGCCAGGCGGGCATCGCCGCTAGAACGCCGTCGCGCCGAGCCCCAAATCCGGTGAGCACTTCCTTCCCTAATTTTTCCTCTCTACTTTCCAAATGTTCTTTCTCTCTCCAATTGCCGAGGAGAGCAACTAAACTGATTTAGTATTGGGCTTTAACAATGGGTTTAGGGCTTTAGTAAATGGGCTAAAGCCCAGCTAAGTTAGTTAATATTTTGTGATAATTTGTATTTATTTTTGGGTCTTAACATTGGACTCGGTTTGGCTTTTGGACTGAATTTGGGTTTGGGTTTTAAATTAATATGTCGATTAAAATAGTCATTAGGTTTTAACTATTATAATTTTGACCAATAATTAAATTAGTTATTTTGATAGGCCTTTTCATTATACAATATTTAGTATATTATTTGGGTTTAGTAGTGGCATTGGGCTTTCTTAAGCTGATACATTTTACTTGGGTTTAATTTGGATTTTATTTCCTATTGGACTTATAGGCCAGCCTAGTTTAGGAATTAACTAATGGGCTGGTCTAATTCCTGGGCTGGACTAGAATATTTTTGGGATATAATTTGAGCTTTCAATATTTTGGCCTATAAAGTCAAGCTTTAACTAAGGACCTCTATGTTAATGAAATTTATATGAGTATTATAAATAGATTTTGTAATATGACTATAAGTATATGTTATATTAGGCTTAGTATAATTTGTATTACTACTAGCTTTATTAGTTATTTTGAGAAAATATAATTAGTATTTCTAAACTACTTATTATAAATAGTTGGATAATAAGTATATGTTGGACCTTAGTATTGGGCTTTAAGCCTAGGGCCTATTACGATAGTTTAAAAAAAAATATGGTTTCGTAATATTTTCTAAATTAACTTGATAACTTCGGCTTAAAATGATTTTACTAGATTTCCTTAAAGTATTTAACTAAATTTATTTTAACTAACAAAATAACATTTTCAAATATCGTAATAATTTATGAATAGTCTTCTATATATATATATATATATATATATATATATATATATATATATATATATATATTCCTGTATTAGGAAATTCCTTCCCAACCTCTCTCTTAAATTAGAAAGTCTTAATCGTAGCTAATCGTATTTCTTTTGTACTTTGGACTTCTTTACGTCTACGCTAGGCTATTCGGACTATCATAAATCTAATGGAAATGTCGGTTTCAGCAGCTAAGAACTGCAGGCAAGTACACTTTCTGATTGCTTTTTGATTCATAGTAGTCTTTTCATTTCATGCTTATACATATGTCGTACTGCTTGTTGACACGTTCGTCACACGGAGTAGTCGGAAGGGAAAATATCTTAGTAGACATGTGGACTACCCAGAACTATCCCCCGTGTCTTTCGTGGAGTATAGCAGCTGCACACGACACGTGCAGGGTGCCGGATTTACCCCCTAGCCGTTCACATGTCGAAACAGATATTTCACACCACATAGGTAGATGTCTTTTATTTATTTTTCCTTTTCTTCTCCATCGTGCCATGTCATCAGTTATCTTCCAGTTTTTTTATCTCTCATATGTTATTTTCATGTCTTGTTAATTCTATTGTGTTTTCGTATTGCCGTCAGTTTGTGTACTTGTTCTATTCCTGACTGGAAATCAACATTTTTCAGGTTTAGCCGCGATCACTCTTAGCATTGGAAAGGCTTGGGTATGCTGAGGTCAACCTAGAAATAGATAGCAGATGTATCAATTTCATTTATTGTAAAATCTTGTATTTTCTTTAATTATAAATGTTGTAACTGTTGTAATAAACTTAGAATGTGAATGAGTAGCAAATGTGATATTTTGAGCATTTATTTCCTGCGGGCTTGACAGCGTTCTACCGTCGACTCTGCGGCGTAGGCTGGCTTGGACACGTCTCGTATCCGAAGAACCGGGTGCGGGTCGTGACAAGTTTTTGTGGTGGCCCATGCAGGTCAGTTTTTGTAAAATTGTGCGAACTCGTGGTAGTGCCATATTAGTCGTACTACTGCGAGCCTGCGACTAGGAATGCTCATTCACAACTAGGAGTAAATCAATTTTAAAAGAGTGGTTAGGATTAGGAGTCCCTAATTTAAAGTTGACATTGGGTAATTGAGGTTACTACATAGGTCTCACTAGATACACTATCACATTTGATTCGACGATAATTCTAAGGAGGGTAGATGCGTAATACCTTCCTGAAATTTTGAAAATAACATTTATTCCTTCATTTGAATTAAGATGTGATTTTTGGAATTTTATAATTATTTAATTTAATTAATTATTATTATTATAGAATGCCTTAGTCTTGGTTAAATTTTGGAGCGCCATATGACTAGAAGTGATGGTACGGATAGTGCAATGGCATGCTTTGACTAGCGTATTAGCTATAGTAGAGAAGACCGAGTCATAGGTGTATACTAACTAGGAAAACCTGGCCAAATTATGACATAACCCTAGGAATAATTTAATTACTTATTATTAAGATTATTGGCTTTTAGAAGAACTGGTTGTCCCAAACTAGGCCGAAATTAACCCAAGTCCTAGTGGTCATGTTGCGTGACCAACATCGTCCATGTAGATATGTAGATGTGTATATATATTGGTAGTCCATTTCTAGTATTGTGAATGATTTCTATAAGTTATATATTAAATATAATATAAGTATTATTGCTATTTAAAATTATATTTTACTTGAAAATAGGATAACCTTCTCTTAGAATAATATTTTGGGATTTTTGGGATTTACTTAGGCTATACATATATATTTGTATATAAATATATTCATAATAGATAGACGTAGTGCTTTATACATATTTTTCTTCGATCTTGAATATTATGGAAATATAAATTTAAGTTTATATTTCTTTTGTTTTCGATCATTTTCTCCCTAAACATGATCATTTGTACAAACTTTATCTTATGTCTTCTCTAAACATCGCCATATCATGGGTTTGTATCACTTATATTTTCCTTGGACCCAAGGGATTATATATTTTTAAATAATTTCTCACTCAATTGTCTATACATTAATCCCAAGTTAAGTTTTTGGATTCAAGAGTTATCCTTCCTAACTAATCATTTTCTTTTCAAGACTTGATATTCATACTTGAAGGACAGATACTTACACCCTCATGGAATTTGTTTGAAATTCTAGAACCTTCTTTGAAATTTCATAAAGTATAGTTAAAAGAATGTTCGTTGACTTGCGATGGCAAAACAGCAGCGCACTGTCGCCACTTATTTGAATTATCGAGACAACGGATTCACTGCAGCCAGCAGCGCACTGGCGTGACATGTTCCCCAAGTTGAAATAATTTCAAGTAAATGTGAGTTCTCGAATGTCATTAAAACTATAGCTTAGTTGCCCTATTTTCATCCTTGAATTATTATGTCAAGATTGGATAGAGTTGATAGGGTATTCATTACCGTATCCTCATTTGAGTCGTGGAACCAAGAGTTTATTGCAGCTAGCTGTACACTGGCGAGGCATAAATTCTCAGTAAAACGACTTCAGATATGTCTACGATATTTGAATACCATATAGGCTACGTCTTTTATTAGCATACGACTATAAAGTTTCTAAATTGATTTGTGCTTATTCCTAGTCACAATCTTCTCCCTCCCTTTCTTACCCTTATATTTTTCAGATTATCATCTTCTAATGTAATTTCGACTAGATTTCCAAACATATCTAGATTTTGTCCTAAAACTCATGCCTAAATGATTGTGGATAAATAGTTAATCGTGACGAAAAGCTTTTGATTTTGATCGCGATTAGACTGCTTTTATCACAGGTTGACCGAGTCCATTCGCATTTTCAAAGATATTGATCGTGCCTAAAATAATTTTTCTTAACTAGCTTATCGTGCCAAAATGATTCAATTTTGATCCGTCCTAAACAAATTTTGATCATGATCAACTATTTTGACTATAGTCATAGTCGTACCTATATTTTCTAGAGTTTGACTCGGTAATCGTGCTTAAATAATCTTCACTAAATAGTTAATCGTGCCTAACGATTTATTATAGTATAGCTAACCTTATTTCGATTATATCCTTGACCATCGTGACTAGACTCTTCGGACTATATTTTAATCATGCCATGGATATATTTTTAAAATTAGACACTATTCACGACCTAACCCATTTCGATTATTGATCGTATCGTTTATTGATTATACTCTAAGTCATGACCTTCAAAATTTCTAGAAAGAAATTTTCTAAGGGGGTAGAGTCTTCGATTGATGAACTTTTGTCGAATTCTTTTTGAAAACATTTTTGAGCATTCAGAATTCAAGACCATAGCCAAAGGTTCCAATACCAAGCCATACATATTACCTCTTCCCTTTCCACCCAGTTGACCAATGCTTTTATCATAGATTTTATTTTATTTTATTTTATTATGAGCAGTTTCTTCTTTCTTCCCTTTTCTTTTCATCTATTATCAATATTTCTTATCATAGTCTTACCATCTCTTTTTCTTTTTTCGCCGATCAACCAGGACCGTCTATCTTGATAGTCCTTAAATTCGAGGACGAATTTATTTCTAAGGTGGGTAGATTTGTAAGCCCACTTCCCGAATAATTTTGGCATTTTATTATTTTTATTTTGTCAATATCTTCTAGTTAGAAAATCTATGTTAATAAATAATTAGACTGATGAAAGGTTTTGCCAAAACTATTTTATATTATATTATTTTGTTTGGACCTTCGGCCTCTAGAAAATAATAGTTAATAGTTAATTATTATTACTATTGCTATTACGATTATTTTGTTATCTATTGCTATTATTATCAATATTACCATTATCCTTGATTTTATTAGTATTAATATTGTTATTCATTAAATCTAATTTATATGAGGGTAATATGTATACGGTATTTTTAAAATAGAATTTTAAATTTATAAAAGTTATACTTTAAATTGTTTGATAAAGGGTTAGTACTTTAAGACACATCTTATATGATATTGGGATAAGTATTAATATAGGAATTGAATCTAAACAAGATTCACCCTAGGCTAAGCTGCATATCCATCCAAACCCTACTTGTAGTCGGCCTACCCTTGTATATGTACACCTATACGAAACCATAGGAGAACACTATTTTTGAATCCAAAGATCCGATCCAATCTAGTCGATAGGAAGCACATTATCTTTTCTTCCTCAGCAGTATTATAAATACATCGATAACATATCCATCTTCCTTCCGTAGCCACCCCGCCATCATCGGCAACCCACATCCATCATCATCCCCACAGTCATCCTCCATAAACCATCACCATATTTGTGTCCAATTGTATCTGTGTCCAGCACAATCACCACCCAACCGTGTTCGAACCTGTGTCCGTGTCGACCAGATTTTCTTCTATCGTTTATACATATACATTTTTCCCGTGTCGGACACAACCCGACACTTCAGTCCGAACCTCGGACAATCCACATAGCCTACACAGGAAGAAACAACCATAAATCCTAACCTTCCCGACCATACGAGCCGACCCGCCCGCCACTCCGGAGCGCCGCCCTGCCTCTGGAACTCCCATCGACCACCGTCTCGCCGAGCAGCGTCCGCCGCCGCCTGGGTTTGCGACCGGACCGTCGCTCTCGATCCCGACCCTCCCGCCGTGCCCCGTGGCAGAAGGCCAGGACCACTCGGCACACCTCTCCAGAACCTGCACGCGTACGAGCATCACCATCGGTGGTGACCCCCTTCGCCTCGCTACGAGCATCACCATCATTTATTGCAAAATCTTGTATTTTCTTTAATTATAAATGTTGTAACTGTTGTAATAAACTTAGAAATGTGAATGAGTAGCAAATGTGATATTTTGAGCATTTATTTCCTGCGGGCTTGACAGCGTTATACCGCCGACTCTGCGGTGTAGGCTGGCTTGGACACGTCTCGTATTCGAAGAACCGGGTGCGGGTCGTGACACCTGGACACCAATACTGTAATCTTGAGCTTGGCTTGATTAGAATTAATCGAGCTCGAGCTCGAGCTCGAGATTGATAAGTTTTTCATTTTGGAGTTTGAGATTGGTATCGGGAAATATGAGTTTGGTATCGAAAAATATGAGTTTGGAAAAATATGGATCCATGATTTGGTGCAGCAGCAGCTGCTTCTTATAATCAAAACTGATGTGGTTAGCCATTGGCCTTGATTTTTAGTTCAGGTTCTATAAGGAATTTGCATTAATCAAAACTGATGTGATCAGGACATTGGGGGTCTGATTTTGAGCTGTGTGAGGAGGAGGAGTGTGTCTGGGTTTTGAATTACATTGGGGGTCTGATTTAGGCTTAAATGATCATATCGGTTTGTTGAGTATTGGCTTTCTATATATTTGGATTGTTGTTCATTTGTTGTTCATTCATGGATTCTCTACATTCGTGGATTCTCTATATTATTATAAGCTGGGTTTGGAAGTAACTGTCCCATTAATCTGATTTGAATTACATGTACCAGCCAGACACTGTCCCTGCAGCCATTCGACTGGCGAGGCAGAAATCTATATACGATATTTGCTATAAGGAATTTGCATTAATCTACGGTACGACATCGTGATCAGGACATAGTCCCTGCAGCCATTCGACTAGCGAGGCAGAAACTATGTATCCGTAGATAAAGTTGACTGTCCTCCGACCCCCATCACTCGGCAATGATGATACGACAACCTAACACTACATCTTTTAGTAGTAGATAATGTCTTAGTATTATATTTTGTGGGTTCATCTTATTGATTCTGTTACATCCTTCAGATACTAGATTCGATAAGAACATATACTACACCATATGATAGAACATAGATGATTTACACTAATGTATGCTAGACTGAATTTTGGGTTGCGTTCTGAGCCATTTGTCCCCACACTTGGCAATTAAGCATGTGAAATATATCGTTGAAAAACATAAAATTTTGGGTTGTTTTCTGAGCCATTCTTCACTTTCTGCAGTAATTATCTTAAAATGGATATGAATTACTATCTGCGAAACCGTTTGTGGATGTACAATTGTCATTCTGATGAATTACTATCTGTGTCAATCTTTGCTGAATTATGTTAAAATGGATATGAATTACTATCTGCGAAACCGTTTGTAGATGTACAATCGTCATCCTGATGACATGTACGGTGTGCGGGATGAATTTATACAGGGTGTGCAACAGTTCATGCAGTTTGCCAAGGCGTTCCCTCAGTACATGGACCGTAAAAAAATTAAGTGTCCATGTGTGAGATGTCGCAACTTGAAATATCATTCGGAAGTGGATGTGACATATCATTTGTATTCGAGGGGTTTCATGCCAAATTATTATCAGTGGACCGCACACGGAGAACTTGTGCCTTTAGCCTCCGAGCCGGAGCCTTATGTGGAGCCTTATGTAGATGTCCACGAGCATGCTGATTACGACCAAGGGTGGACGAACATGGTTTTCGATGCTGCGGGGCCTAGTTTCGATCCGAACAATCAATATGCAGCTGAGGAGGCACGGAATGTCGATGCTGCAAAGTTCATGGAGTTGCTGGACAATTCATGGAGTCGCTAAACGTCGCTATGTGTCGGCACTATAGCGACGTAAAAACGTCGCAGAACGTCGCCATTTGGCTCTCAAGCCAGGTCAGCATCAATGTATGTAAAGTCGCTAGGTGACGTCGGCAACTGCAGTCGTTTTACGTCGCTGGTAGTCGCTGGATTAGCGACGCGGATGCGTCGCTAAGTGTCGTCGCAATAGCGACGTATTGCGACGTCATGTTGTTTATCGACTAGGTAAATCGCGACTACGTCCAAACGTCGCTAAATACATTGCTAATTGAATTTAGCGACGTATTTTCCCTATTTAGCGACGTCCTGCGGCATCGCTGATTTGACAGATTTTAGTAGTGATTGAACACTAGGTCTAGAGCATTGATTATGGCGTTAAGTGTGCCCTCGCGCACGAAAGCTAGGAAATGACTAAGTAACTACGAAGTAGGCTATATGAATAACTTACGAACGAAACGCGTGGAATATAAGTACGAGAAGTCTAAGACGTTGGACGTCGTGCATCAATACGGATGTGTTGGGACATAATGCCGGCGGAACTTGAGATAGAGATGGTGGATTATGTTTATGGAACATGAGATCGGTTAGAATGTATGACTTGTATGCTATGACGCGTAATGCATGGTCAATGGACTCGGATGGCCCGTGTACGGGTGCGGCTTCCTTCAGACGGTTACGACCGGGGCACCGGGACCGTTCGGCCTATGAGAGAATTATGTATGGTATTTATGGTGCACATCATTCGGACGGTTTACGACCGGCCCGTGTTGTGATAAGCTATGATATAAGTAAGTTTGGGATCCTTCGGATATTGGGCTAGCAGCCCGTATCGAAGCGATCATAGGCTTACACATAAGAGATGCCAAGTCCATTACGGTGCGAAACACCGTGACCTTCATATAGATAGGGCCGGTAGGCTGAGATTAGAGTTGGGTGCAAGCGCAGGGCCTGCTACCCTTATGCATATGTTTGAGTACGGTTGGTTGGTAGTATGAATCATATGATTGCTTATGTTAAGTTCTAACCATTGTAGGCTAGGCAAAAGGGGACGGAGATGAGCACGATCACTATGTTATGTTATGCTATGTCTAACTGTATCTGTTACAGGAACACGGTAGTAGACACATTATGATAATGTCGCTATGCATAAATATTGCCATGAAACTGATCCTAAGACTAAATAGAAAGATCACCAAATAATGTTGCATGTTTCACTTAATATGCTTAGTGCTTGGTTTGTGTGCGAGCGGGTCTTGATCAGTACAAAACGAGTACGAAAGCACTAATCTCCTACTAGTCTGTGTACAGGTTCAGGCTATGATCGGCTCGGGACGGGGCTCGGCTTGGATGCGCCGAGACATGGAGTCCTTAGCGTTTCAAGAGGAGGTCCCGCATAGGCGTTCGGACATGCGACATGGAGATGTTCGACCGAAGGCTACTTGTTGGCTATAAAGAGGCATAATGTATGGAATAATGTAATCCTTTGTGAGCTAGAGAGATCTTGAGCGTTGTAGCCAATTGGCATGTTAAGTTGGGCGATTCAAAGCCTTTGTAACCTTCAGTTCATTATGAATAAAAGAGATTCTTATTGTATACTTTGTCTTCCTTCCGCTGCTTATGTTATCAACTTGAGATAAATACTATGTGAACCTGTTATCTTGCCTTGCATGAGCGTAATTCCAGGCTCGTGCGACATCACGCCCCAGCGAGGACGATGATTCTGGTGAAATCTAGCGAGGACGAGCGATTTTTCGGATTGGGGCGTGACAAGTTGGTAACGGAGCGATTCCATCCTCTGGACCATGAATGAATCTCTTTGACCCTCAGTTGCTTCGTTATCGAATTCAGTGGACTCTAAGTTGTTTCCGCAACCGCATGGCTCATGGATCCGCCCGACGTTACATTGGATGTTCTATACAATAAGTCTATATTAAGTGCGTACGTCTACCACAAGTATGTCGTGACTATCACGCTATCTCCGGGTGTCATCGGAGAATATTGGTTGCACGAAGTGCAACGAGTTATGAAATGTTGGTTCCCAAAGTGCAACAAAGTTGCGAGTCGTTGGTTGCATGAAGTGCAATGAATATGGTGATGTTGGTTGTATGAAGTGCATTGTGATATACGTATTGACGATCGCACGAAGTGCGAGGTGTTATGTGTTGTTGGTCGCACGAGGTGCAAAAAGGTACGTGTTGTTGGTTGCACGAAGTGCAACGAATCGATATGTGAGGCGATGCGTGTTATGTGGCTATACGAATGGTTATGTGTTGTTGGTTGCACAGAGTGCAGCAAGCCGTGAATCGTTCGTTGCATCGGTGCAACGAGTCGACATGGTATGATACATGTCGTATGGCTATGCGGATGTATAGCGATATGTTAAACGAGATTGAGTAAAGACCTTAAGTATCGAGAATGAGTTGTTGCAAGAGTTGCAATGAGTGAGATTGGAAAATCGCAGATGCGATAGTAACGAGTCGCGTTGATCGCTAAGTCGAGTTGAGCAGGCGAACGTTTATGTTGGCCGAATGTCGCGTTGAACTTTGAATAAGCGAACGTTGCGTGTGTGATCGATATGATCGCCAAGGTACGGTCAGATTTAAATATATGTCAAACTTGGATGAACGACTATCGTATTGGTCCAAGTTGTTGTGCCAACTTGGGCAAGATGAACACTAGATATGGGACCGAAAAAGATCGTCACACGGAATAGTGATTGGAAAATTGATGTCGGACTTATGCGGAGTGTAATATCGAGTAATAACTTGATTTCGAGTGGTATATGCAATACCACTTACGCGATCAGTGTAGCGAAGCATTATATCGATAACGATAGGCTCGATTTCTGAGTGGTATATGCGATACCACTTAGCGATAGCTATGTTAAGCTGTTTGGTGACTCGAGATAGAGTGCGTCGAGACGAATGTGTTGTTACGATATGTTTGTCCTGAACGGACGGTGTAGTGCCGAGACTTGAGTGGGAGTGACTTGATAGAAGTCGATGCAGGTATGCTTCGATGATATGAGTTGAACAATTGTGCGCAAAGTCGTACCTGTGGATGATACGTCGGACGGGGAGTCTTTAAGTGTAAGTCGAACGATAGGCTGAGCATGGCGATGGAGTGTTGCGTGGAAGAAATAGTTGACTCGGTCGAAATTGCGTTGAGTTAGTACAGAGACTTGTTCGGAACGAGTTGAGTGGGTACGAAGAAATCCTGCAAAACGAATTTGAGTTAGTGCGATGAATCGATAGCACGAATTGGAAGTACGAGTTAGGGATATGAGAATGGATATATGAATTGGAAATTGTGTCTCGATGATGGTAGTTAGTTACAACGGAATGGATCTTGGTACGTGAGACTTGATTCGTGTTCGAGTTCGAAAGATAGCAGTGATTGCAATGAATTGGAGCTTATCAGAGAGGAAGATGTTCAAGTTATGCATATCGACGATGGTATTGAGGCGTATCAAAGACGATATGCAATAACTCGGGAATACTCTGATCGAATGAACGAAAATTATGTTGAGCATTGTTGTTGGATGAATAAGATGCAAGTTAAGTTGATGTCAGTTCGGGATGACAGTGATAAGAACGCTTCGGGGAAATTGAGAGTGGATGGATGTTACTCGGATGAAAAGAAAGTGTTTTGGATTGCTTCGTGGATAATCACTATGTTGACGTTCTTATCTTGTGCGAGCGCAAGACCAGCCTCGCACGTGCGTCACGTCGGATTTGGGGTGATCGTTCCGTGTGAGCGCTGACATGGTGATTCATGTTACGGGAATGGTCGAACTCAAAAAATCAGGACGTGGCACTTTGTATGCTTCGACTTGTGGTTTAATATGAAGGTGAATTTGAGGATTGTGCGATAAGCCTAGAGTGTGTCAGGTATTGACCGTGAGTCGATAAACTCGTACTGAGGTAAACAAATATTGCTCAGTTGCGATGTTGTTAACGGTAGTGCATGTGTGATTCGAATAATAACGGCGCATCAGTTGCGAGAGGGTAGATAAATTATGGATTGGTAAATTACGTCGGATTAGAGAAAGTCCCATAGGAATTGTCGGGAATCGATTTGGCTCCGCGTTAGGATATAGCATGGTTCGTTGTAACTGTCCCTCGTTGATGATCTTTAATTATCGAGCGTAGTTTCGGGGCAGATGACCTTAGAAGACTTGAGCGCCAAATCAAGTGAATGTTAAAGTCCCATAGGATGACCCAATGAAGTCGCATAAAAAATTTTGTCGAAGATGAAGTATGATGTAGTGCATGTTGAGGATAAGTCTAAACGAGTGAGTATCGTATTTCGGAACTTAGTGAGTAGCCTTCGACTAGATCGATATGGTCAGAAAAGTTATGATCGATCGAATGAGTACGTAAGTAGACTTGGTTGGTCGATGATCGAATAGATGTTGAGGAACGTACTTAGCATAGGGTTGTGGTAAGGCGATTGCAAGAATTCTGCAATACACGAGAGCGACGAATAGTAGAATGACCCTAAGAGTTGTGTCGTAGAGCGGGTTGAGTAACGATTAGGTTACATGTGTTGAGCACACATTCTATGTTACGAGACGAACTAGTTGGGATTGATTCAAAGATTGAGTAGGGAATTCCTATTTGATCAAGAATCGGGGATAGGCGTATCGTAAGAGACCTTGGATCGGAAAGATTGTTGCCTTTGAGCATCGTAGACTCAAGTTGACCTCTTGTGCCGGGAGAGATTAAGCACGATGTCTGGATAAGTTATCTAACGGGGGTAGCCCAGACGCGATATGTAGATAATTCGAGAACGTGGATCATGTTGGGATAGTTGTGTGCGAGACTTAGTACAATAGTAGGCAGGAATTTGAGACATGTTGGATTTAGTCCATGTCGTTGAGGCCAAATGCAATGAGCGATTAGGCGAAAGACTCGAGTTATATGAGAGATAAAAAACGGTTGGGGCGAATAGGCGTTGCGGAGAATTGTTACGATCGGATGCGCAATGACTTGATGCAATACATGCGTTAGATGACCGACGAGAAACTTATGGGATCAAAGTGACAGTTTTGAGTTAAGTTATATGCAGAGATGTTTGGAGGATAATCGCATGTTATGGAATGATGCATACGAGAAAGATTTTAGGAATATGTGCTAAGATCTGACCAAGTCGAGTACGGAATAGCTGGTGCTTGAGGATTTAAGTTGAACCTGTTAGTTGTCCTGATATCCTACAACTGAGCTTGGCTGAAATGCATATATTGGTGGGACGCCTAAAATATGTGTATGATCCAAACTAAATTGTATGATTCCAATAATAGTAGCACGAGATCGTGAAACGATCTAGCGAGACACTTGGATTAAGTGTTGGTTTCGGTTCAAGGACGAACCTTGTTTTGAGTGGTATATTATGTAATGCCCCGCTCCGCACGGTGCATTATGATGAGTCATTGACTCGAAGAGTGGCGTTGACCCGATGAAGTATCAATACGAATCGATGCAGGAGTTACATTGGCCAACGGTAAGCTTTAAGTCGATTGGAATCTATGAATCGAATCGATGCAAAGGATAAGTCCCGTTTGAGCAATTGCTGATTTTAGTTGATCTGGTGTGCAGGCTATGCTTTTACGCTGGACGATAAGAGGATAGCATTTTGCCTTATTCAGTAAAGTGTCCGCGAAACCAAATCGTCGCCTTGCAACAGAGTGTGGCATGGGCACGTTAGGCCAAATCAATCGAGTTGTTCAAAAGAATGGCTAAGTCCGAGAGTTAGCTATGCAACCAAATTATGGAATCGAGCCGCTTCAGCTTGGCAAAACGACAAGGCATATCGGCTTAAGGTGGGCGAGTTCTTGACTCTCTCTCCCTATTCCTTCACGTCTAATAAAACATATCATTGAGTGCGTAAGATGTTACGAGTTAGCGAGCGGGGCTCGACGAGTAAAGGTCTTAGTGTCGGTCGAACATTAAGATAGAACATTGAACATTGAATAATGGGAGCGACGTGCATTAAGTGTACGGGTCGCGGTAGGGTACTGATGGTAAAACATAAAAAGGAATATCGAGATGTGCACCACGTGCACGGCTCCGAGAATATTGAACACTAGGTCTAGAATATTGATTATGGCGTTAAGCGTGCCCTCGCGTACGGAAGCTAAGAAATGACTAAGTAACTACGAAGTAGACTATGTGAATAACTTACGAACGGAACGCGTAGAATATAAGTACGAGAAGTCTAAGCCGTTGGGCGCCGTGCATCAATTGGGACATAATGCTGGCGGAACTTGAGATAGACATGGTGGATTATGTTTATGGAACTTGAGATCGGTTGGAATGTATGACTTGTATACTATGACGCGTAATGCATGGTCAATGGACTCAGATGGCCCGTGCACGGGTGCGGCTTCCCTCGGACGGTTACGATCGGGGCACCGGGACCGTTCGGCCTAGAAGAAAATTATGTATGGTATTTATGGTGCACATCATTCGGACGGTTTGCGACCGATCCGTGTTGTGATAAGCTATGATATCAATAAGTTTGGGATCCTTCGGATATTGGACTAGAAACCCGTATCGAAGCGATCATAGGCTTACACATAAGAGATGCCAAGTCCATTACGGTGCGAAACACCGTGACCTTCATATAGATAGGGCCGGTAAGCTGAGATTAGAGTTGGGTGCAGGCGCAGGGCCTGCTACCCTTATGCATATGTTTGAGTACGGTTGGTTGGTAGTATGAATCATATGATTGCTTATGTTAAGTTCTAACCATTGTAGGCTAGGCAAAAGGGGACGGAGATGAGCACGATCACTATATTATGTTATGCTATGTCTAACTATATCTGTTACAGGAACACGGTAGTGGACACATTATGATAATATCACTATGCGTAAACATTGCCATGAAACTGATCCTAAGGTTAAATAGAAAGATCACCAAATAATGTTGCATGTTTCACTTAATATGCTTAGTGCTTGGTTTGGGTGCGAGCGGGTCTTGATCAGTGCGAAGCGAGGACGAAAGCACTAATCTCCCACTAGTTTGTGTGCAGGTTCAGGCTATGATCGGCTCGGGGCGGGGCTAGGCTTGGATGCGCCGAGGCATGGAGTCCTTAGCATTTTAATAGGAGCTACCGCATAGGCGTTCGGACTTGCGACATGGAGATGTTCGACTGAAGACTACTTGTTGGCTATAAAAAGGCATAATGTATGGAACAAAGTAATCCTTTGTGAGCTTGAGAGATCATGAGCGTTGTAGCCAATTGGCATGTTAAGTTGGGCGATTCAAAGCCTTTGTAACCTTCAGTTCATTATGAATAAAAGAGATTCTTATTGTATACTCTGTCTGTAGTACCCCATCCCGCTCAGTCAATCGGAGGAATCGAAATGCCGACGGCGTTCGGACTTAGCCTTGCAACGGCTGCATGAAGACATCGCTCGGTCAAGGCGACCGCTCGCTCAGGTGGGATAGTTTCGGTGAACTTGCCTCATCTTAGCCTTCACATAATAATTCGTATATTTTCAATTTGCACAAGTAGGCTTGATAATAAAAAAAACGAATCCACATAGCTAAAGGGAATAATCCCGACGGGTCGAATTGAGTTAGAATATAGAAAGGTCCAACGGTCGGCTTAGAGTTGGTGCACGGCGTGCTTTGAAAATGACACTCGATCCTTCGTCCTGTGGCTTGGGAGAAGAAAAGTTGGTTGAGTAGGCGAAGTATGAACGTAGCCTAAGTCATAGGCGTCGCCCGCATAAATACTTCATGAAGCATGCACGGTCCTTTCGTCCAAGGCTTGGCATAGCCTTGGCTTGCCCTATGAGTCCAAGGCTTGGCATAGCCTTGGTTTGCATCGCACGGCTGCTGGCATAAGTCTAGGCGCCCAAATGACTTGGTCGTTCAGAAGTCGAACGCATTCGCGGCACGTTTCCGTAATACGAGGCTTGACGCAGCCTTTGCTCGTCGAGTCGTTGTACGTTTAAGTCAGGCTAGTTATGTTAGGCTATCGGAGTGGTAGCAAGCACGGTCCTACGAGTTCTACGGTTGGGTATAACCAAATAGTCTTACGGTCTCAAGGCCCGTCATATAAAGTATGACTTGGGCGATATCGTCGCGTAGATCGGAAGTCGATTTGAGGCACGATGCACGGACTTAGTGTTTAAGGCATGAACCACGGTTGATTTAATGAGTTTTGGAGAAAGGACTATCGAATAGGCATTGAGTTGAATAAAATGATATGGTAACATGGAAAGAAATGCTCGCGACCGTGGGTCGTCGAGGGGCCTCAAATGATAGAAGGCTTGATATGGGTTTGAAAGAGATGGTAACATTGGAAGAGGAATGACTGTGTGAGACGTCAGTTTGTGTCGAGTCTTGTATGGTCATTGGACAACTTATCGACAAGGAGGAGTTTCTACGAGTGGCAACCCTGGGCGCCATGGGACTGCGTCGTTCCGTAGGGAAACAGGTATAGCCGTAGCTGGACGAACCGCTCGGGTTATTCGAAAACTTTCAATGGGGCTAGCTACTTGCATTGAAAGGGTCGTCGAATAGCAAGGCTATAGTCCAGGATAGCTTGTGATGTTAGTGACCAATTCATATAGATAGGTCGGCACGGGCGACAATTCGCGTGTGTGCCTTTGGATTGAGTTAGTTGAATGTGTGTATAGTTAGAACACAAGGTTTGGTCCTAAGATTTGACATCAACATAGGCGACGTGCTTCGGTATGAGATGCGACGCCGGGTCTTAAGTTGTTGGCATATAAGTCGCATAAGTTGGTTTGAGTCATCTTGAGTTTAAGTCAGGAAACGCTGTAAGGCAAAGTCGGTCAAGTGATACATAGTCCAGAAGTCTTGATTGGGTTTGTTGGTGATCGAAGTAGCAAGGGCCGCGAGACGACGATATGGTGAAGTCACATTGAGTTGCGAGGCACGGTATGATGGATTTGTAGCACGGCCACAAGGAATTGGGTACTATCACGTAGTTGAGTCTCTGATTTTATGCCGAAAGGCAAGCACGACTTGATAGGTTAACGTTGTTGGAACGAGAAGGGTCTTGAGACAAGGTGTGGGTTAACGTTGTTGTTGCAAGCACGGGATGGTCTAGAGACACAAAATAGGCCAAGGCGTCGGTCCTTAAACTGATCCTAAGGCAAGACTAGAAAGACAATTGATAAGAAGGGACCATGTTGCACGAAGTAAATCAAACGTGTTGGTTTTGTATGGGTGGGCGAGGAGCTCATTCCACCAGTACAGTTGAGTACTGACACCCACATAGTTTTCATGTGCAGGCACAGGTAGAAGCTCGTGGAACGGAGCTCGCTTGGATGCGTCGAGGCATGGAGTTCCTTGGCAATTCGATGCGTGCGGCCGTATGGAGTCAAGACTTATACGGGATATAATGTGTGGACGTTGCCTTCCGAAGCATCCGCTGGCTCAAGGGTTGTAATTGAGAGATGAGAGAGAGCTGAGTGACTTGTAATGTGAGCTTGAGTTTGCTCGAGAGACTTGTAAACTTGGCCTTGCGCCCATTGTAACCTTTATTTCAATATCAATAAAGAGCTTCTTTGAATAACTTGTATTTTGTTCTAATTTTTGCTGCTATTATTCAATGTCTCTGTATGGGACTTCTGTGCGATGACCCCGTCGCAGCCGCTGAAATCGGCCGTTATGGAACCCGCCTTGTACGAGCGCAATCTAGGCTCGTGCGGCATCTTGTCTTAGCGAGGACGATCGCTCCTACGAGAGCGGGGCGTGATACTGTCTCTCTTCTGCTGCTTATGTTATCAGTTTGAGATAAATACTATGTGAACCTGTTATCTTGTTTTGCACGAGCGCAATTCCAAGCTCGTACGGCATCACGCCCACAGCCCCCCTGAACTGTGTGAATGATGGTGCTCCCTCCTCAGATTGAGTTTGCTGCAAACCTTGATCTCCTTTCTGGCTTTGAACTGCTGAAACTGATGTCGCTCTGTGAAGCTTTGGCAAACCACCCGTCGCCAAAATCGGATCCGTAGAGCAACCCCCACCTAGAGACCGACCAGTTGTCATGGGACCGACAGACTGACCCTCAATCTTTGACTCACCACCATCCGTCGCTCTGTCTCGATGAACCGAATCCTCTGTATCCCTCAAAGCACCTAGAAGCCCCTCAGCAAGTTCTCGATGATCCACCTCCTGTCGAGCACCCCTCGAGCCTCCATCCGGTATCTGTGGCCTACCAGTACAGCTCAGCGGCTTGAGCCTGTACATGCCACAACACAAATCTTCCCGGGCCAGCAGTTGGGAATCCTTCCCAAGCATCCAATCTTTGTCCCCAAACAGACTGCGACAGCCATCATCTGCCAGCCTCCCTACCGAAATCAAGTTGTAGCACAAACTCGGTACATGTCGTATACCCTTGAGAACGAGCTTCTCACCGAGCTCCGTTGTCGAGTGCACATTACCGATGCCTACAACTACTGCCGCCCCCTTATCACCCATCTTCACACGTCCAAACCTGCCGCCGCGATTTGACGTGAAGATCTTCTTATGTGGAGTAGCGTGATACGATACCCCCGTGTCCATGACCCAATTACCGTCATGACACATGCCATAAGGTTCCTCTGCGTCGGTTGCTACGATGATGATATCTCCTATTGTTGTGAGATCCTCTTGATCGTCCTTGCCTTTTGCCTTCTCAGCTTTGAGCTTCATGCAGTTCCTCTTGATATGACCCATTTTGCCACAGTGATAGCTGCCCTCCTTGCGGTCCACAATCATAAGATTTCGAGAACTCCCCCCTGTCCTCGCTTGTGAATTGGGTCTTCCCTTCCCGTAGAAAGTCACCAGAGCGGACTCCTGCGATGATTCCACTTGCTTGCGCCAAACCTCCTCATTCAACAAGCTACTTTTGATTGCCACCATCGTGACAACTCCATCAGGCACGGAGTTGCTCACCGACACCACCAACGTCTCCCAGCTTTTCGACAGAGAACTCAAGAGCAGTAGGGCCTAAAGCTCATCATCAATCACCATCTTCATCGTAGACAGCTGATTGATGATACCCTGAACCTCGTTCAGGTGTTGTGCCACTGGGGCACACTCCGTGTACTTTAAGTTGACGAGTTCGCGAATAAGGAACGCCTTGTTGCCAGCTATCTTCCTTTCGTTTAGCGAATGCAGCTTCTCCCATAATGCTTTTGCTGAACTCTCCATGGACACGTGGTAAAACACCGAATCATCCAACCATTGGCAGATGAATCCAACAGCCTTCCGATACAGCCGTTTCCAGTCTTCAACAACTTTATCCATTGGCTTTGCGTTGTCGCCCTCCAACGGACCATGTAAGTCCTTGCACCAGAGTAGATCATCCATCCTTGGCTTCCAAATCGTCCAGTTTTCGAGTGTTTATTTGCTCCGTAGACATGGTTGCCAGAACCTCCAAAGCTTACCAGATATTGGAAATCAGATACGCCCTCATGTCCTTTGATACCGTGTCTGAGACATTGCCGCAGTCGAAACTTAGGCCAACCCACCTGAAATAACCACCCCCCCGTCTAACGGACACCAAGCATAGATAAAGACAAGTATATGGCGGTGACTACGTCACCTGGATAAATTCCAATCTCTATAACTCAGATGAAATTACAAGATTGATAAAAACTGATGTTGAACCCTATGTCCTAATAGGTTCAACCCCTCCACCACACTCAAGAAGAAAAGAAAGAGATTACAATTGAAATCGTCCACCAACCCGTAGCAATCTCCCTAATCGAAGTTGACGACCGCTCGATTAGATCTCTTCTTCCTTCTGTCTTGGATGGCGAAGTCCTAAGAGCAAAGTACGAAACTTTCTCTTAGATTTTTTGTGGACGAGCACCTCGAATATTCACTTTTTGTGCTGTTATTTGTGCCTCTACCCTCACCCTATATATATAGGATGAGAAAAATCTATTTTAGGTCATAATAGGATTTCTTAAATAGGAAGCCCTCAAATAAGAATCCTATTGCACCTAAAATAGCTCATCAACATCCTATTTTAGATTATAATAGGATCTCTTAAATAGAAAACCCTCAAATAACAATCCTATTATATCTAAAATAGCCAAGCACTAATTATGGACATCCAAATCAAATTAAATCAAATATTTAATCAGATTTGCACTCCATAAATATGCTATTACCAAATCCAGACTGGACTCCAACATCATGTTCTTCCTCCCTTAACCATGACATCTTCCTTAAGCATATATTATCTTATTCCCTCCATATATTTATTATTATGATTATTATTGATAATAAAAGAAGTCATAGAGGATAATTCTATTCGGTTACAATTTTTTTTTTATAACATTAATTTTTTTTTTGGAAGAACTTCTAATTATATAATATTTGGGAGAACTTTTATTTATATACTGTAATTTTATTGCTTTACAAGGTATATGTTAGATTTTTTATTTTTATAACTGTTGTAACTCATGGCTTTTCACCTTTCATCTCCTTGTAACCTACACATGACCTTTGGCCCTTCATTTCTTCATAACCCCCAACCTCTCTCCCTATATAAAGAGAGGTTGGGATAGCTTGTATGTGGCACTTGAGTGATTTATATTATACGAGTATACTTCGTCACATCTCTGGCGTGTTTGAGTTTTTGCCTTACAACACGTTATCAGCACTTTGCTCGTGCAACGCCGGAGACCCGACGTACCGTTCGTTTTTTTTACCTCCTTCTACCATACGGTAAGAAAGGTAATTTTTAAACTGACATTTTCATCCTAAATAACTAAATAAGGTACTTATTTTTGTCATATACTCGTATATAAGAGTATCTGTTATGCATTATCTAGTACTTGTGTCAAATGAAGAAATTTTTTTAAAAGAAATTTTTTTGGACTAATTTTTTGGAAGAATATGTTTTGTTAAAACAAGTAACTACAGTAGTATTGAAGAATATACTTTCTTTGTTACAGCAGACTATTTGATAAAAGAAAAAAAGAGGAAAACAAAAGTTTTTTTTTCTTTTGTCCAATTCTACATTACTTGCTAAACTTTGCTGTTTGTCTTTACTGTTTGTAATACTAATCTTGTTTTCAAAGAAAAAAAAACATATACATATTTTATCTCAAGTGGGTTTTTGAACCCAGGACCTATCGGACCAGAACCTTAAACTAGCCCTTTAGACCAACTTCCCCATTTTAGCTATTGTCACATTATTGCTCCTTCCTTCTTGTTGTCTGGGATTTGGAGAGCTAACATTTAAATGCTAACATTTTTTTGGTAATGATGGATTTGAGCGCCTCAGTAGCAATTTTTTATGTTGCTCAGCGAATCATTGTAACAGATGAATAATAAAATTGTATTTTTTTTGTCGTTATTTTTTGGGCGTCGCTTCATTAGACGTCGAAAAAATAGTTGATATTTTATTGGTGCCGCTTGCTTAGGCACCAATTCTTTTGTGTACTGTTGCTTGCTTATGTTGTACGTTTTTTTTTGCGTAATTACGGGAAAAAAAAACAAACTTGAAAAATTGGAAAAATGGTTTTGGCTACATAAACAAATTCTGGTACCGCCAAATTTGGGCCTTCCAAAATAACATTTTTGGCTAATTTTTTTCAAAAGCAACGCTCATTTTGAGCACGCACTAAATTGTCACCTATTTTGCACAGTTCGCAAATAGTGTGAATTTCTTGAAAAATCTTATTTATTCTTACATTTGAAATTTTTTTTTACGAAGTCTCTCCGAATAGGCTCACCTATTTGGGTATGATGTCAGAAAGAACTTGGGGCTTAGTTTTTAAGCGGTCCCTGGTGACCCTCCTCCCTCATTTTTTCGCCTGGTCATATTCACGTAGAGCTACTGAAAGGGGTTGATCGAATATTATTTTTGCTCAAATTGTATTTATAATTATACATTTTTGCAAGAAACTAATTGACCTATCTATATCGGCCCGTCGATCGATATAAGGGAATTTTAAAAAAAAATATTTTTATTTACGATTGTTTGTTGTTGCTTATACAAACCAAATCCATATAAACCTGTCGTTTTTTATGTTGACTGATCAAGATTTTTTCTCTTGTTGTAGAAAAATATCGATCAAGATTGATTTTCCTATCCTTGAAGCCTCTGGCAAGAACTACTTGGACTGGACGCAAGACATCCAGAACCATCTAGATGCGCAGGGCCTCTTGGACGTCATCTATAACGAGGAAGAGCGCGAAGTGGAAGTCGCTCGCTCAATGAACGCCAAAGCGATGATTCTATTCCGCAGGCATTTATCTGACGCCATGAAGGCGGAGTTCATTGAAATCTCCTCGCCGAAGACGCTATGGAACTCTCTGAAAGAGCGCTTCGACCACCAGAAGACTATATGGCCATGACTTGTTGAACCTGCGCTTCCAAGACTTCAAGAGCGTAACTGATTATAACAATGAAGTCTGCAGGATTCGATCACTTCTCTAATACTGCGGTGAGATATTAACCGACAGTGATCTATTGGAGAAAACATACACCACATTTTCTTCCACTGACAACTTGCTCCAGAAGCAATACCGTCAGTCTAAGTTTACCAAGTTTCCTGAGCTCATCACCCAGCTTTTACTAGATGAGAAGAACAATCTCATTTTAATAAGAAACAACAATTCTCGTCCTACTGGAACAAAGGCAATTCCTATGCCTGATGCAAACGCTCTCCGTGGGCCAAATCTACGGTGGAAACGAGACAAGGGCCAGTCGTCCCAGCCAAGGAACAGAGGCGAGTTTAAGTCTCGTCACCCAAAGCGAGGTTCTAATAAGAACCAAGGACCTTTGACTCCTAGACAGTCTCATGGTAAGAACCAACGGGCCAGTCGTCCTAAAGCAAAAGTGGAAGGCCAAGCGCCTACTCTCTGCTATAAATGTGGTACCTATGGTCATATGCAACGGACTTGCAGGACAACCCCCTAAGAAGTTGATAACTATCACAAGGGGCACCGGGCCGAAGCAAATCTGGTCAACGAGTGCGAAAATCTAAATCTTGAGACCCCCGATTTTATAGCAGAAATGAAAGAATGAATCTCCATTTTCTCTCTATATGTGATTTAAGTCATGAAACTTTTGGTGGTTTGTATTTTCTGTTTTCTCAATAAATTAAAGTTTTATTTCGAGCACTTTCATCAAACGTGTGACAAACTTTAATTTTCTTTACTTATAGGCATGGACCACGGGGCAGTAGATTGTCTGGTTGATAGTGGAACGACTCACACTATCTTAAGAGATAAATCATACTTTATCTCCAATATACCTAAAGTAACCTCAGTGACAACCATTTCGGGACCCTCAACCCTTGTTCAAGGTTTTGGCAAAGCCCGTTTTTCGTTGTCCAATGGTACTTCCGTTGAAGTATCAGAGGCCTTATATTCTCCAAGGTCCAGTCGTACCTTACTGAGTTTTAAGGATATTCGAGAAAATGGATTTCATGTTGAAACTGCTCGAGAACATAGCTTCGAGTATCTTTTCATTACCTCCACTCAGTACGGCCAAAAGCGTATCATGGAGAAGTTGAAAAGTCTTTCAAGTGGTTTGTATCTCACTACGATACAACACATCGAGAGTAATCTCATCATTCGTCGAGTGCCAGTTGATGAGAGCATTTTTATGCTACGGCATGACCAGCTGGGTCATCCGAGTCAAAATACGATGCTTCGCACTATGAATGCATCGCATGGGCATCCTCTTAGAGGAAAGAATTTTGTTATAAATCCGAAAAGCCTTTGCCAAGCTTGCTCGATTGGGAAGACGAATCTCAAGCTGCTCCATATGAAACCTACGAGATTGGTTTCTCAATTTCTTGAAAGAATTTATGGAGATATTTGTAGACCAATCCAACCAACATACGGACCATTTAAATACTTCATGGTTTTGGTTGATGTATCGACTAGATGGTCACACGTAGTGTTGTTGTCCACCCGAAATACAGCATTTCCTAAACTCCTCGCCCAGATCATTAAGTTAAGGGCTCACCATCCGGATTATCCGATAAAGTCTATTAGACTTGATAATGCCGCGGAGTTTATATCAAAGACTTTCGATGATTATTGTATGACTTTGGGAATAAATCTTGAACACCCTGTTGCGTATGTTCATACCCAAAATGGCCTAGCGGAAGCTTTTATAAAGCGACTGCAAGTGATAGCGCGGACCTTGGTTATGCGTACCAAACTCCTACTATCTGCATGGGGCTATGCAATTTTGCACGCTACAAATTTGGTCCGTCTGAGGCCCATGGCCACCCAACCACTTTTCGCGTACCAGCTGGTTACTGGATGTGAGCCTGACGTCTCACATTTACGTGTATTTGGGTGCCTAGTCAATGTTCCAATTGAGCCGATAAGGCGTTCAAAATTTGGACCTCAGAAGCGACAGAGAATATATGTCGGTTATAACTCCCCGTCCATCATTCGCTATTTAGAGCCCTTGACAGGCGATCTCTTTACCGCGAGACATGCGGAATGCGACTTTGATAAAGCAATCTTCCCATCGTTAGGGGGAGAAATGCACACTAACATTGGTGAGGAACGACGTGAATTAGCATGGCATGTGCCCGCTTTTGCTCATCATGATCCTCCCTCTGCACATAGTGATAAGAAAGTGCAGAGGATTCTAGGTCTGCAAGATATTACAAATTAAATGCTAGACGCATTTAGCGACCTAGCAAAAGTCACAAGATCAATTATACCTGCTGCAAATGTGCCTGCAAGGATAGACGTCCCTAAGAGACGCCATGTTTCTGTGAAACATGTTGCTCCGGTCGAACCCGTCGAGCAAAGGACGCTGCCATCGGCCGTCCAGTCCGCCGCTATTCCCAAGAAGAAGGGAAGACCGATTGGTTCCAAAGATGTTCTGCCTCGGAAGCGAAGAAATCTTGTTGAAAGCGTTTTGCCACATGAGATCATTAAGGATCACGGCGATGTATTAGAAGAGCGCATTCCAGATGAAACGTCTATTCCTAATCATGTCGATAACCTCAAAATATTCGTCGAGTATGCTAGCTTAGATGATATTTTGAAGCAAAATAAAACTGTCATCGATGATGAGTTCATATACTCAGTGGCTGTAAGCCCACTTCCTAATTTTTTTAATTTTTTTAATTTTATTTGTTTATGATTAATTTTATGGACATTGTGAGTCATGTCAAAGCTTGTCGGTGGGCTATGACCATCTTAAGGTCATATGACCTCTAGATAGATTATATTTGTATTATTTAGCTATTTTATATTTTTCTACAATTTTTGGATATTTGTAGGTATTTAATATTTAAGGTTTTATTATTTTTAAGGACTTTCAGGATTTACTGTAAGGTCATACGGGGGTATTTCGGGACCCAATATTTTTATTTGGGCTCTAAATGACTAAAAATATTTTCTAGAATATTTTAGAATTTTTCTGGATTTTTTTAGAATTTTTGGAAATTTTTATATAATTAAAACCTATAGAATTTGTATTTTATAGGCTTTGGAAATTTACTGTGAGGTCAAATGATGATATTTTATGTTAAAATATTTTATTTATATTCTAAACACTTAGAAATATTTTCTAGAATTTTCTAGAATTTTTCTGGATTTTTCTACAATTTATTTTGATTTATTCGGACTTAAAATGATTTTTAAATGATTTTTTGAATTAAATAATTAATAACCCAGAAATTCACCCATAGGGGGGGCCACCTGTCGGCGCTACTACTGTAGCCGCCTCTCTCTCTCCTATATATATGCATGTATATTCACAAACCCTAATTAAATTCCAGTCGCCTTTTGTGGGAGAACTCATCTAGGGTTTCCGACTTCCCGAAGCGATTTCCGCCAACTCCGACGTGCTTTTCGCGCGCCGTTTTTTTTTTTGAAGCGTATTGAGGTATAGTTTCTGAATATCAAATTTATTTTCGTAATTTCTGAACCTAAATTTCTGGAAAATTCGTAGAGTGTCGGTTGTCCGAAACTTGACACGTTTCGGTGTTTTCGAGATTTCGGGAGAACCAGAAATCAAAATCACGAACCGTTTAAAGTTTTGGAAAGCTAACACAGAGCCCTACGATATATATTTTATCCAGAAATTATTTCGTTCATTTAATATTTTATTTATTCTGTTGAACTCAGAACTGATCGGTTGATCCTCGTTTTGGTCACGATTAGCCATAACGGCGATATCTTTTGACCAAAGCGTGATTTTGAGGCACGGTCGATTCTAGCGCACTCGTGGCGCTGAAATCTACCAAGGTGCACTTTCAAAATCTAGAGTTCATAGCATTTGACTAAAAAGTCAACGGCACGTCTCGATTTGTGTGCCATGGTTTCCAAAATTGAGAAACATGACTTTTGATGGCCAAACTTGTATGTTTAGATTATATTCAGATTATTATTAGGTTAAATTAAGTTTTTAAGTAAATTATTATAGAATTAATTATTATTAAATTAGTAACCCAACTAGCCACTATTTAGAACTAGAACATTAGAATTAATTTGTGGTTGTCGTGCACTGTTCGTGGTACGATGTATGTTATAGGTTGACAGCTTCTAGATCGACTTTCCTTCACCCTCAGCTTGTGACTACGGTTTGTGCAAGGACCTCAGGCAAGTGCACTTTCTGATTGCTTTTCGATTCATAGTAGTCTTTTTATTTCATGCTTATACATATGTCTTGCTGCTTGTTGACACGCTCGTCACACGGAGTAGTCGGGAGAGGAAATACTAAGTAAATACGTGAACAAATCTAATTTCATTACTGAACGATAGCTAAGTCATACACACTCACGTATGAGTTAGCCGTACCATTACTGAACGATAGCCATCGTATGATGTGCCGTATTAGCCCAGCCGTTCACGTATTAAAAGGTATTTCACACCACATAGGTAGATGTCTTTTATTTTTCCTTTTACTTTTTCACCGTGCCATGTCATCAGTTTTCTTACTAGCTTTCATATTCCATATGCTATTTTTATGTCTTGTTAATTCTATTATATTTTTGCATTATCGTCGGTTTGTGTACTTGTTCCATTCCTGACTGGAAACCAACATTTTTTAGGTTTAGTCGCGATCACTGTTAGCATTGGGAAGACTTGGGTATGCTGAGGACAACCTAGAATAGAAAGCATTTGTATCAATTTCTTTAATTGTAAAACTTTATTTTTCCTTTAAATATAAATGTTGTAAATGTTGTAATAAATTAGAAATGTGAATGAGCAGCAAATATTTATTTTTGAGCATTTATTTTCTTGCGGGCTTGACAGCGTTCTACCACCGACTCTGCGGCGTAGGTGTAGGTCCTAAAAAATCAAGTTGCATCAATCAACAAAATCAAGAAATCAAAATATACATCATCTTGTTGAATTGCGCAGACAACAGATTGCGCAGCCAACCGATTGCGTATTCTAATTTGCGCACACAACCGATTGCGCAAGCTGACGTGGCAGAAGTCATCATTACTAAATCAAATCAAATCTTTTCTGACAACTGACAGCGCGGATAACAAGGAGTCTGTTCGTTTCCTGTGCCGCACAGTGCTCGAGGACGGCTGACAGCTGGCAGCGCAAACCAATCCTGCGCAGTTTGAGCTTGCGCAAACCATGTATGCGCAATTCAACTCTGCGCAATCTATCAAACGTAACTGTTAAGTTACACGTGGCATTCATGCCATCGATTGTTCATTACGTGGCAACTGTTTATGCACGATCATACGTATTTCTATCAAATCATGCCATGTGTCCATGATAATCGGCCCACGATCCAGTAACTATCTGCGCAAATCAATGTTGCGCAAACCAATGCTGCGCAAATCATCATGCACAGTCCAAAATAACTGAAAGTTAGTTATTTCCAGAACTCTATAAATAGAGTTTCAAGTCTTCATAAGAGAGATCAGATATCAAGATCAGAAATCAGAAATCAGAGAGTCCAGGAGTTCTTGCCAAAGTGCTGCTGCATTCTTCCGAGACTTTTGTCTTCAACCTCAGAGGCTTTTGCCTTCAGTTTCCAGAGTTGTTTTCAACTTCAAAGGTTTCGTCTTTACAGTTCACATCGTCCAAGGGATAAAGCAATCGTCATCGAGATTGGATTCCTACAGTTGTAATTTTCCCAGAATTCTTGTAATCTTTATTACAGTTTGTATCAATAAAGTTCTATACTTTTGTTTTTGCAAACAAAATGACGACTCTGCTGGGGACAACTTTCTCCTCCGACGAGGAAGTAGCAACTCAATGTGACGTAGCGTCTATCGGGAAGACGCAGAAGACCCTGGTTGTCAAGGTCAACCAGACAGCCTACGAGGCAATGCTCAACTCCAAGACCATTCCCCGTACTGCAGCCACTTCTGCCAAGAGCAAAGTGCGCTCAGTTTGGGTCTCCAAGACTGCTGCACAATCTGGCAGTTTTGCCACCAAAGGTGCTGCACACTCTGTTGCACAATCTGCTGGCCAGTCTGCTGCGCAAACTGCTGTGTCAATTGCTGCACAGTCTGTCTCAGCAACTGCTGCACAATCTGTTACAGTCAATGCTGCGCAATCTGTTGCAAAAGTTGCACAAGCTACTTCATATGCTGCCTTGTCAAAACAGAAGACTCCTATGACTCTGGCGCAATTGGCAGTAGCTTTTCCTGCGCAAAACAGCATTCCAGCAACCAAAGTGCATCCTAAGCACTCTAAAGCAAGGACTCCTACTTCTGTGGCCAGAACCAATGTACCCTCCACTCATGCGCAAATCACTTCTGCGCAAACTAAGAGAAACAGCCCTTTGGCTAAATTCTCTCCTTCTCATAATCAAGAGAAAATATCTGATTCTCCTCTTAAACATCCTGCTGTTCTAGCACAATCTACTGGGGGTAGTCCTTTGGCTATTCCTCCTCCTTCTCAGATCAAAGGAAAAGGCCCGTTGGTCTTTTCTCAAACTTCCTTGTCTCATGACTTGGAAGACAATAGAGGGAAATGCTCTTTAGTTATCCCTTCTTCTCAGAACAAAGGAAAAGGCCCTTTGGTCTTTTCTCAGTCTTCTTCGGTCTTTACTGAAGCAGATCAAATTGCACGTGTTTCAACACCCGTCAGCACAAGATCTCCTCTACAAACAAAGATTCTTCTTACCTTCATAACAAAGAAACTTGCACTGATCAAAGAGGTATTTTGCCTACCCCAGTAGCAGAATTCCAAGACCTCCCAACTTTCAAAATATCTCGTTCCAAACAAGAAAAACTGTTGGTGTCTCAAACAGAAACCTCTGGGGGTGAATTTGCAGACCTACGAACATATCTTAACAGGCCAACTTCAGCAAAACGTAAACAGCCAATGCCGAAGGTTAAGCCTCAAAGACAAATCTCCAGAAACATAAATTCTGATACCTATGCCAATGAAATGAGTACTTCCTTGTATACACAGGGGACAAAACATTTGAAGAATCGAAACCATGTTCCAAATATTGTTAAAGAACACATTCCTCGAACTTTTCCCCGTCCCGGCATGGTTTCTGATCTTCGAGAACATCTCAGACAAAAATGGGATAATGTCTCAACTCCTTCAAATCAACCATCTGATCATCATTGCAATCATAAAGTCATCATCCAATGTTGTTGTCAAACAACAAAGCGATCTATCTTCGATCGTCTAACTTTTGCTAAAACAGAACCAATGTCAGAAGAAGACGAAGTGTTGTACGCTTCTGTCAATATGGCTTCCCGAGACACCGGGGGTAGAAAGTGCTCCAAACATGGTAAGCCTCGCAGACCAAGCCAACGATATTTGGATTTACTCCAAGAATCCTCTGAAGGAGTATTTCAACATACTCGTTCCCACAGCCGAGACACAATCGGTCAAAGGAATCTTCCTCAAGATCCTTCAGCTTATCTTCCTACTTTTCAGTCAGGAGACGAATCTTTCTCTGATTATGATGCATATAGTGAAAACTCTGAACAAACAGTTTCGTCTACTGTGCCTAGAGAAGTGACGGCATATGTTGTTACTGATGATCCAGATGCTTCAACTTCTGTAAACCAAGAACAGCGGATTGTTGCACTGGAGGACAAATTGAAAACCATGGCTGAAATGGTCGCCAGTATGCATTCTATCATTATGGCACAACATGCTACCCCACCAACTGTACCGGCTGCTATAAACCCTGAAATCATAGCTTCATCGGTGCCTGTCAATACTGGGCTGGGGGTAGTACCTCCTCAGATGCCTCCTGTGCAAGTACAAGTTCAAACTACACCCAGTCAATCAGGTGCTGGGGGTAGTGCTTATAATGCTGTCCCTCCTCCTACCACGGCTCCTTCCTCTTCATCTGAAGATGCTAATGAAGCAGTCAAGCTTTTACGAACTCAGTTTGAAGCTTTCAAAGAGAAAGACAACCTGCAAAGGTTGGAAATCAAACAGCCATATCCCGTCGAATGGAAAGAAGTTCCATTTCCTCCCAAATACAAGATTCCAACAATCGCTCTCTTTGATGGTAGTACCTCACCAAGTCAATTCATCAATCACTTCGAGGTAATGACTGTTCAACTTCAACCAAGCGACGCTCTTCTTACCAGAGTGTTCGTCGGTTGTTTAGCCGGCGTAGCATATGACTGGTACAGAAGTCTGCCCGATGGTTGTATCACTTCTTTCTCAGGTCTCAAGCAAATCTTTCTAGAACGATTCTATGAGGGATTCAATGACATGACTATGTCAGCCCTAAATAAAATCAAACAGAAACATAACGAGACTGCAGAGAGTTTCATTGAACGTTTTCGCCGAGAAGCCCTGAAAATGCCTCCAGGGACTCCTGCTGCTGTTACTATAGATACTTGTAAGGCAAATCTTTTGCCTATTATCAGTATGTGGACAGGCTCAACTCAGTTTCAAGACTGGCCATCCTTCATTGTTAATGCCAAAGCAGCTGAAGTAAGTGCTGATAAATTCAAACAGTTGGGGGTACAAATGTCTAACCCCGATCGGGATGAACATCAAGCGTCAGGCGGTGGAAATCGCCAAAACAACCGCAAGAACAAAGAGACTCTGAACATTAATCTGAAAAGCAAAGAGTCTTTGGCTGTCAACGTAGCTCAGCCTACGTCCACTTCCACTCCTTCTGCACCACAACCGAGGGAACCTCGTCCTAAGGTAGAGTATTCTTTTGACGAGAATGACACGGCAAGTATCTTCGATTGTTTACTCAAAAGCAATAAGATCCAGCTCCCAGACCCAAAGAAACCTGATGAAGTCGGTAAGACCGATCATCCTAAGTACTGTGTTTACCACCGATTCATTGGACATCCTACTAGAGCATGTTATGTGCTCAAGGGCAAGATTCAAGAGCTTGTTAATGCTGGAGTTGTTACTCTGCAACAAGATGAAAAGACTGTCACTGCCAATATGGTTTCAGTTCAGTTCGGTAATTTTCCCCCGCAGATGATACAGCATGGTGTCATTCCTATTCCGAAAACTACTCTTGAGATTGAAAATATTCCTTCTCCACCAAATGAAAATCTCGTTCCTTTGTCTCTAGACAATGGCGAGGTTATGTGGATTCACCCCGATCTTACTTCAGAGTTCGAGGATTCTTCTTCTTCCAAGAAGAAAAGTCGCTCCAAAGGCAAGACGAAGATTTGCAACATGGTATCTTTTGATCCCATAGTTGACGAAGAAATTCTATTAGGCACCAGATCAGGAAAGCCCTATTTGAAGGATTACCCTGAAACTCAAGAGAATCTTGCTTCTTCTTCTGAACCTACCTCAACACAACCTGCTCTAGCTGAAGAGAATCCTGCTGCACCTTCACCAGTTGTGATTCCTATTCCTCCTAAGCCAGTGACTGCTGATAAAGGCAAACAACAAATCCGCTTTGACAAACCTTTGAAGAAATCGTCTCCTACAGGACTCGAGAAGCCTTACAACTTCGATATATTGGCTCAACTAGCCAATACCCCAGCAAAGTTGTCTATCTTTGAACTCTTGCGTCTTTCCAAAGAGACTCGAGAAACCCTCAGCGAAGCTCTTATGCAAGCAGAAGCTTGTCTAACCTTTCTCAAAAAGCCCGAAGCAGAATCAGTCTCTTGTAATAGTGTTCAGGAATTCATTCCGAACATAACTTTTACGCAAGATGACATGCTGATGGAAGACAACAGGCATGACCGTCCTCTTTACTATACAGGATATATCGATTCGATGAAAGTCGATCGTATTCTGATAGATCCAGGGTCTGCTCTTAGTATCATGCCGAAGACAATGCTTGATGCTTTGAAAATTCCTGTGCATAGTCTCTCCACTACAATCACTACCATCCTTGGATTCAATCAAGGAAAGAGTGAACCTTTGGGCAAGATTCGCCTAAAACTTCAAATTGGCAATCTTCGCACAAAAGTTACATTCTACATTATTGACAATTTTGGTTGTTCTTACAACGCTCTATTGGGGAGACCATTCTTACACGAGCACAATGTTGTTCCATCAACCCTTCATCAATGTTTCAAATATGTTGATGACAAAGGCGTAGTTCGTAAGGAGGTTGCGGATCTTTATCCCTTCAAAGGTGTTGAAGCATACTGCAACGACGCTCGGATGTATAAGGATGAATTCATGAAAATCGTGTTAGCATTAGACACTGAAGAAGAACAAGAAGCGACGCCTAAAGACACTCTAATCATACCCGTCAAAGGGCGAGTTTCTCATCCTCAATCTTCCAAGCCACTGGCTATTCACTTATCAGCTCAAAAGAAGTCAATTGATGCTGATCAAGATCAAAGGGAGCTCACCTCTTCTGAGCCACTTGTTATCGATTTACGACGTAACAAGGACAAAAAGCAGCTCACTTCTTCTGAGCCAATTGTTGTTGATCTCATTCGCAACAAAGAAAAAAAGGAGCTCACTTCTTCTGAGCCACTTGTTATCGACCTCCGTCGTAACAAACCGCCTCCACGTTCTTCTTCTCCCCCTCTTGTAATTAATCTGACTAAGCCTGCTAAGGCCAAAGGTCCTGTTGTAAATACTGATGTACAAATCAATGAAAAAGCACCTACTTTCCAGTATACTGATGTTATTTATCATACTAAATACTATTTAGATATGTTAGATAGCTTCCAATCAATTACAATGGGAGTTGTGCAATCTCTTCATACAGAGGTCTTACTCGAACACTCAGATGATTCATACTTTGTTGTCTCTTCTCGAAAGAGAGGCGAAAGTCCAATAATTTTTATTAAAGGACCAGAACAAAAATTCAGTTATACGGATGACAGTAAACTTAACGACACGGGGCGTATCCAACTCTATCGTTATAGTCAACAATCAAAAGACATCATTCAGAAAATGGGGTATGATTTCAAAAGTGGCTTCAATTACGGTAAGGGTAGACGAACTCCTATTCGTACAACTGTTCCGAAAGGAAAGTCAGACATGTATTATAGCAGGAATAAGAGAGGTCTCGGATATGCTTCTCCTCCATTGTTATCCCCAGCAGTCTCCGAATCCGACAGTGAAGAACGCTCTAACTCATCTGATTCCAGATCTTGGGATTCTGATACTAGCATTGGTGAAGTCCATAGGTTGGTCGTATCATCTAACATGGTCTCCGTTGAACTTCCAGAAGACTATGACGAGAATGTGGAAGAAAATCCTGAAACAGATCCTTGGGCTCAGCATATGGACAATCAGTGGGTACTTCGCTTTGAACAACGTGAACCACCTACTGAAGATCAATTAGTTCAAGTTGATGTAGGAGAAAGTAGCTCGCCTCGTCCAATCTTTATCAGCAAAAATCTTCCAGAAACAGACAAGGAAGAGTTGATTCTTCTTATTAAAGAATATATCGATGTCTTTGCTTGGAGTTATGAAGACATGCCAGGTTTAGATCCCAAGATTGCTACACATAAACTGAACATTTTGCCTAACGCAAAACCTGTTAAGCAGCAACAGCGACGCTTCAAACCAGAAATGATGGATGCGATCGATGACGAAGTCAAAAAGCTCATTGCTTGTGGCTTCATTCGAGAAGAACAACATCCTGATTGGGTAGCCAATGTCGTCCCAGTTCTGAAGAAAACTGGCAAAGTTCGAGTCTGTATTGACTTCCGGGATCTTAATGAAGCATGTCCAAAAGATGAATTTCCTCTTCCTATTACGGACGTCATGATCGACAATACTTGTGGGTTCGAACGAATATCTTTTATGGATGGATTCTCTGGATACAATCAAATCAAGATGCATCCTGAAGATGAAAAGCATACTTCTTTCCGCACTCCTCGTGGTGTTTATTGCTATACGGTGATGCCATTTGGTCTTAAGAATGCTGGTGCAACTTACCAACGTGCTATGAGTACTATTTTTAAAGATCATCTTCACAAAACTGTTGAATGCTATGTTGACGATATTGCTATCAAAAGTCGTCTAAAGGAAGATCACCTCCAAGACCTGAGAACTATCTTCAATCTCATGCGCCAACATCAACTCAAAATGAATCCCACCAAGTCGTTCTTGGGTGTCTCTAGTGGCAAATTTCTCGGCTTCGTCATTACCTCTAAGGGTATACACGTAGATCCCGAGAAGATCAAAGCCATTCAAGAGATGCGTCCTCCACGCAACTTAAAAGAGCTACGAGGATTCCAAGGTCGACTTGCATACATCAGGCGATTCATTTCGAACTTGTCTGGACGTTGCAGACCATTCACTCAACTAATGAAGAAAGGTGTATCTTTCGTTTGGACTGAAGAATGTCAACAAGCATTCGATGATATCAAGCGATATCTCATGAACCCACCAGTCTTGGTGCCACCTATTTCTGGTATTCCGTTCTTAATGTATGTCCGTGCTATGGATCATTCATTGGGTGCTTTACTTGCCCAAAAGAACAAAGAAGGTCACGAACAGGCCATTTATTATCTTAGCCGTACAATGATTGGTGCTGAACACCGTTATAGTCCAGTTGAAAAAGAATGCTTGGCTCTCATGTTTGCTGTACAAAAGACGAGGCATTATATCATTGGTCAAACTATTCATGTTATATCTCGAGTTAACCCTCTCCGGGTACTTATGAAGAAACCAAGTACACTTAATTCTCGGTTGGCTACATGGGCAATCCTGCTAGCTCAATATGACATGGTGTATGTTCCACAAAAGTCTGTCAAAGGTCAAGCGCTGGCGGACTTTTTAGCGGCTCATCCTGTACCTGAGACATCTAAGCTCTATGACGAAATTCCAGACGAAACATTGGAAGTCAACATGATCTCCGAAGAATTTCCAACCTGGTGTTTATTCTTTGATGGTGCATCAAGGATTGGACCAAATGGTGCTGTTGTGGCAGGTGTTGGAGTGGTCCTCGTTTCTCCAGACGGATCAACTATCCAAAGAGCCTACTCTTTAGATGAACCTTGTTCTAACAATGTAGCAGAGTATAATGCTCTACTTATTGGCCTTCAGTTAGCTAAACAACTGAACGTTGAATATCTTGAAGTATACGGTGATTCTAAACTGGTTGTTAATCAGGTTAGAGGAACCTATGAAGTACGTCATCAAGACCTAGTACCTTATCATGAGGCGGCAATCAATTTAGCTATATCATTCAAAGATTTCTTCATTGACTATGTGCGACGGGCTTGCAATACTGAAGCAGACGCTTTAGCCAATCTTGCAGCTGTCTTAGCTATCCCTATTAAAAGACAGCAGGTGGTAGTTATCTCCAATCGAGAACTGTTCTGTATTGAAAATAATCGTAATATTGAATTCAGCAATTTTGCTGAAGTTAATGTTATCGATGATGACTGGAGAACTCCTTTTATCGACTTTGTGGTACATGACATACTCCCCGAAGATCCTAAGGAGGCTACAAGCGTTCGTCGACGATCTCTCCGATTCTATTATAATCAAACTACTAAACTCTCTATCGGCGAACTTATGACGGTCTTCTTTTACGCTGTCTCGCTGGTGATGAAGCTAAGCAAGTACTGCATGAAGCTCATGACGGTGTATGTGGAGCACATCAGCCTGGTCCTAAGCTACAGGACCGCATTAGACGCATGGGTTACTACTGGCCCTCTATGGTATCGGATGCCATAGAGTATGCAAGGAAATGTCGAGCTTGTCAAATCCATGCAGACTTCATTCATCAACCATCAGAATTTTTACACCCGACGGCTGCTTCCTGGCCTTTTGAAGCTTGGGGTATGGACATCATAGGGCCTATTAATCCTCCTTCTTCTAGAGGACATCGGTTCATATTGGCGATAACCGATTACTTCTCCAAGTGGGCTGAAGCTATACCACTGACTGAGGTTAAGACTAGCAATGTCATCAACTTCGTTAAACACCACGTCATATATAGATTTGGTGTACCCCGAAGAATCATCCATGACAATGGACCTCAGTTTATCAGTCAAAAGTTCACTAGATTCTGCGATGATCACCGGATTAATAATGTCGCTTCGACAGCATACAATCCTGCCGCTAATGGTTTAGCTGAAGCTTTTAACAAAACCATCATTAAACTCCTCAAGAAGTTTGTATCTACTAACAAACGGAACTGGAGCGAGAAACTTGGCGAATGTCTTTGGGCTTATAGAACTACAGTCCGCAATCCCACAGGCTTTACACCTTTCTCTTTGGTGTATGGTTGTGAAGCTGTTCTTCCTTTAGAGCTGCAAATTCCTTCTTTAAGGATTGCTGTCGCTAACGAACTTACTACAGAGAACAACGATATTCTTCGGCTTCAAGAATTAGAAGCGTTGGATGAGAAGCGATTAATGGCTCAACAGCATATTGAGCTATATCAAGCCCGCATCTCAAAGACTTTCAATCGCAAAGTTAAAGTCAGAGCATTTCAACAAGGAGAACTTGTTCTAGCGGTCAGACGTCCTATGACTATGACTCATATGAGCAAAGGGAAATTCGATGCGAAATGGGAAGGTCCCTATGTTGTAAGCAAAGTCTTCTCGAATGGAGCTTATCAACTTTCAGAACTTGATGGTCGAGTTGCTATGATGCCTATCAATGGAAAATTTCTTAAGAAGTATTATGTATAAATGTAAATGCTTATAAAATAGTCAAATAAAATCAAGTTCATAAATAAAATGCAAATTTTATTTCATTAAATGATAGTACATAATATTAAAGGTCATTATCATCTTTCTTTACATTGGGACGAGGCCCACTGCCGTCCTTTTCGAAGACATGATCAGCAAAAGAGCTAAGAACCTCCTTGCTGGAACCCACGAGGAATTTGCAGGCGGCCATCCTCATGGCTTCTTCTTCTTCAGTCCTTCCTGGCTCGAGCAGGAAGTCCAAGATATCCCGTGGCGGCTGGGGTGCAGACGAACCTTCGCCCGCTTTTGCCTCCTTTGGCTGGATTGGATCGGCAGGGCGCTCTTCAGTGCTCTTCTCAACCTTCGGGGCGATCTCGGCCTTCTTAGATGCTTCTCCGGACGACATTTTTATGTTGAAAAGCAGAAGTGTTCATTCCTGTCAGATTTCTGCTATATTTATAGACAGAAGTTCTTCAAATAACGAAGCGACGGTTCATCCGTTCATTAATGCGACGGTTCATCCGTTCATTTATCACATTCATCAGACGGTTCATCCGTTCATTAATGCCTGACGGTTCATCCGTTCATTTATCACATTCATCAGACGGTTCATCCGTTCATTAATACCCGATGGTTCATCCGTTCATTTATCATATTCATTTGACGGGTTCATCCGTTCATTTATCATATTCAACCGACGGTTCATCCGTTCATTACTATCACCTGACGGTTCACCCGTTCATTTCACCTGATGGTTTATCCATTCATTTCCATTTAATGGTTTACCCATTCATCACCACTTGACGGTTCACCGTTCATTGTCATTTATCATTTGACGGTCTTTCCCGTTCATTTATTTCACAAACATTGACGGTTCATCATCGTTCATTATCTATATCAGCAACTGGTTGTTTTCGACTAAGTTGTCAAGTCGAAGTAATAATATTCAATATATTCTGCCATGTCCATATTACCTCTGAGCAGATATAATGAATATAATTATTTTCTACAAAATTATCAAAAAAAATATATCATGTCTTGCACCTCTGAATATATTTTCTATCTCTATTATTTATATCTAATAAGATATGCAATAAATAATGGAGCCACAACAAAAAAATGTCTTTTATTTATGGAAATATGAGACATTACAAAAATGCTTCCATAGCAGCAAAAGCAAAGATACAAAAAAGTTCTAATCAAGAAGGAGGAATAATTAAATTGTCGATTTGCTGCTTCAATGTCCGCAGCTCTTCTTCATGTGTTGATTCTACTATTTTTCTTGCTTCCTCCATCCCATTTTCTTCATCAAAGATGGGCATATTTACTGTCCTGCGGGTAATTTCAGCACTATGAGTCTCGTCATACTCATTTTTCTCCTGAATTAGGGCATTGAGTTGTTCAATCATAAATCGTTGATTGGCAGTTTCTTCTTCAAATTCCTTCTGAAGGCGAATAATTTCCGCTTTCAATTCAGCAAGCCTCTGTCCTTTGTTCTCAGCTGCCAAAGTAACTGATTCTATCTTTGAGTTGAATTCAGCTGACTTTGCAGAATGAGCTTCTAATAGGTTCTGAAGGTTTATCCTTTCCATATCAGCTTCTTGGGCTAGTCGTTCATATTCAGCTTGCACCAGAGAGTCTATATTCTTCTTCTTGAGCTCTTTATATTTCCTTATGGATACCTCCAACTCATCTAATATATGTTCAAGAAAAACGGCTTGGGCTTCGTCTCTTTGGCCTCTTATGGCTTTTATCAGGAAAGAAGTGGGGTCCCTAACCATAATGAAGTTAGTTCCTTCCTTCTCTATCATTTTACGGACAAGAGATCCCAATGACTCAAAGAAACATCTGGTAAAAGATTGGACAACTTGCTGATTGATGGCTATGGTTCCAGGAGTCGAAGCTACCCCTGTTGAGGATGGAGTATTCGGTTGCTCAATCCTTTGCTGATGAATGATAGGCTCTTTAAACAAAGGAGCCAGAGTAGAACTAGCTGCTCCTCCTGTTTGTTCTTCTGCAAAAAAAGTAAAATTATTATTTTACTAATTTGCCAATAAACAAAAAGATCAAATTAAAAAAAAGCAGTCTTACCTTGATTGGATCTAACAACAACTGCATTTCCTGCTGGAATAGACTCCCGTTGAATGGAAGTAGCTTCAATTGCGACAGCTTGGCTGCTGCCCGCTTCAGAGCCGCAAGATAAGTGATGGCTACTACTAACAACTACCGTTGGAATAGGTATCATAGCCAGGTCCCTCGGAGGTGTTGGTAGAGTATCAAGACCTGCAAGAACTACAAATGAAGATATTAGATATCAATCTATTTTAAAGAAAGAAGATTGTTAAATATCATTTTATACCTTGGGGTTCGGTAGTGGGACTCTCTTGCTGAACATCTTCACCAGCCACTTCTTCAGGGGATACTTCTATCTCGACGTCTTCATCAGGGTTAACAACCTTTTCTACTAACGCCTCTACTTCAATATCCTTTTTAGGATCTGAAGCATCGTCGGCGGTTTCAAGAGATATGTGTTCTTCGTTGTCCCCTTCAGGATTCTGTATATACTTATCAACATTTCCAGACGAAGAGCTTTCTTCATCCTTATCTTCTTCTTCTTCTTGGGCTGCATTTCCACTGTCAGTTGCGGTGAGATCCTCCTGCAGGCTATAACAATCTTCTAAAGCTTCGATCATTTTATGCTCTTCTTCTTCACGAAGAGTCTTTGGGGTAGGAGGAAGCTGAGTCGTCGCCACGACAGGTGAAAGGGGTCGTGTAATATTTAGCTCTTCTTCAATGATGTTTTCTCTGAGTATTTCAACTTCAGTTCTGGGGTCAAGATCTCCCCTTTGTTCAGTCTCTTCAAGGATTTTATTCCCTGATTCAGAAACAGGGGTGGGAGATGGCATTATAAATCCTGCTGCAGCATCTACTGAAGTCAGGAGTTGTTTGGAAGGAGAGGCTTCTAAATTTCTTCTGGTAACCAACTTCTTCTTCTTTCTGTGTAGAGGTCTATCGGGACTCTCTACATTTATTGGTGCTGTTTGTTTCTATACAGAAGTTGGTGTTGTAGCAACTTCCTGAGTTGTCTCGGCTAGCTGCCGAGATTGGGATCTTGTAGTCACTTTATCAGAAGAATGCTCCAAGACCAATTTCTTCTTTGCTGCAGGAGCAGGAGGCTCCTCTCTTCTTCTTTTCTTGGCAGGAGACTTTCCCACTCTTAGAGAGATCCGCATTGCTGCGTTTATCTCTTGTTGGAACATCATTTCTCTTGAAGTTTCTAGGGGTTCATCCGCCGGTTCGTTTGCCTCATCATTGGCAGGGATTGATAAAGCTATCCTCCCTTTCCTCAATCTTATCGCAGAAGCAAAACTATCGACGAGATTAAAGTTCTCGGCAAAAGTATTTGCAGATGTGTAGAATACCGAGTATGTAAAGAGCATCCGAGGCCCTTGAGGAGTGCTCTTTGGTGGCATAGAGAAGGTAGCCTTTGTGTCACGGGCATTGTAGTAGGCCCAAGCTCGGGCCCCGTCAATCAAGAAACCCTTGCCTTGAAGGCAGGTGATTGCGTTCCCTACGTGGAACTGATCATACCCAAATTGTCTAGCAAAATGGCTAGGGAGGTATGGTTCCAAAAAGCATTCTTCTTCAAAGCGGTATACTAAATGAGATGGTCGAATTGTCTTCAACCATTCAAAGGCCACACGGTTTAAGGGCTGCAGTTTTGAATCTACCATGTTGGGTGGCATCTGGTCATGACCGGCCGGGAGAGGGGCGCAACAGAAGTTCCATCCTCTGTTCAAATTTAAAACAAATCTGCATTCACTCAGAGAGGTGTACTTCCATTTACCCTGAGAATATCTGCGCAAGAAGCTGCCATCTACTGGTCCCATACCAGGGTCCATTAAAGTTGGATAGTGGAGGAGTAACCATCCAAAGAGATAAGTGTACGGCATTTCGAGACGGGGGAATTCTTTCTCTCCCTTTGCCTTCAGCATCAAGTCAACATACAAGCGAAGACTCGCATTCAATCTGCAGGTCATTGCCGATAACAAGTCAACCTTATAACCGAAGACTAGCTTGACGGCAGCAAAAAGTACAACCGCGATGAAAACGGTCCACTGCACTAGATCCCGGGACCACGAATCGTCTGAGCCAGTGTGTCAGAAACCCTGCTAACTGGGCTTCTTTGGACATGGGTCTGCAACCCATTCTCAAAAAACTCTCCAAAATGTCACCTTTCTTTAAAGGTGGACATTGATAATCATCCTTCATTTCCTTATCATAATGTTTACTTTCTTCCATCATCTTCATGACTTCCGTGTTAATCAGGGGTTTGAAAAAATGAGGGTAACATTTGTCATTTTCCTTGGTTTTCTTCTCTTCAATATGATTTAAGAACAAATATGGCAACCACTTCGAAGAATAGCAAGTGTTGGCCGTAGCACTCTTATAATACAAAGAGCAAATTTTGTAATGGCATAGCAGTTCTTCAAACACTGCTACCATTTCTGCATTTTCTTTTCTGAGTTTCTCTAACTCGTCATTTGTGGGAACAAACTCCTCATATGGAGCATCCGCCATGGACAAGTATGAGATGTATTTCATCTCGTGGAGTGCAAACCCCATCTCTCCACCCGGGGTCATGAAGGTTCCTGTTCTGTAATTGTATCGCTCAGCCAAGGCCAAAAACATTTGAGGGTTAGGAGCAAACCCGTATACAGTGGCATGCACTGCTTGAAACAGGTTAATTTGTTGAAGTTTATCTTGGAAGGTTGTCAGAACCCAATTTGCAATGCAATTCCATCGTTTGTAATCTGGATTCACTAATCCAGTCATTCTGATATCCTGTTCAGGGTATCTTCCTTCTTCCTTCGCAAATTCATTTGCGAATATAGGGGTTCTGACGGGCATCAGCATAGAGGAGTTTTCCGGTGGGATGCAGCTGGGTTTTAAACCTCTCAACATAACACTGTATCTGTCAGAAGAGCTGTAAAACATATCTTTCCCGTTAACCTTCTTTACAAAGATCTTCCCTGTACGAGCATCCTGGAGAAGGGTGATGTTCCAATCCATTTTCCTTGGGTAGCTCGCATGAGCGTACCGTGACAAAGGAAGGCATCGAGCAATTTTAGGAATGAAGAATGATCTGTCTTCCCGGTGGACTACCATCTCCTCCATCATTGGCCTAGGCTGGGAGACTTTTTCAAAGGCATCACCAAACAAGAATAAGGGTTTCTTGTGGATAACAGCATCTGCTGATTCCAGAGGCTGTCCATTCATTAGACACATTAAAGTTTCGTTGTCCTGAGAAATCAATATTGCTTGACGAGAAGTCGGCAGATCGTATTGAGGATAATGGACGTGAGATAAATCTTCTTTATATTCAGATTCAGACAAAGTTCCCACAAAATGTTCATAGTTTGGATCTTCATTGGTTTCAACTGCATTAAAAACAGATGAAGATCAGTACAAGTCAAAATTCTATTTTTTAGACAAGCAAAACAGAAGAGTACACAATCCTCAGATTGCGCTAACATGGATTGCGCAACATTAGTTTGCGCATCATAATAGGGTGCGCAAACCAATCGATTGCGCTGACATTCAGCGCAAAGCAATCGATTGCGCTGACATTCTGTCAGCACAATTCGATAGATTGCGCAGGATTACAATCTTCATAAAAATGAAGACTGACTGTTTATGCAACCAAAAAAACCTAAAAAGGGTGGCGCAAGTTGAACTCATCTCTAAAAAGAAATGAGTTTCGAAGATTGGTGGAAGTCAAAACACCCTAAAAAGGGGTTTCGATCGGTTTTACTACCTATCAGAGCAGGGTGCGCAGACTCATGTCGAGATACTCGCCGAGCAACTCTGTCAGAGGATTCGGCCGGAGCTTTTCCCTTCGCAGCGGCGGTGGCGGCAACATTAGATCGTCGGGGCGCCATGGAAGTCGTCGGAGAAAGAAGACAGAAAGGGTTCGGGAATTTTTCTCTCAAAAGCACGAAAGAGGCAAAGTAAAAAAATGAAATGAAGAAGTGGGCTATTTATAGCCTTTGAACTACGAAACGGCTGCCTTGGATTGCGCCTAAGATCGGGGAATACTTCGCTTTGCGCAGACAACCCATCATCATGCGCAACTTGATTCGAAAATTCAAAAATTCAAAGTATTTCGAAACTTTGAATCAAATCAACTTTCGAAAACTTTGAAGGGGGTCTTGTAGGTCCTAAAAAATCAAGTTGCATCAATCAACAAAATCAAGAAATCAAAATATACATCATCTTGTTGAATTGCACAGACAACAGATTGCGCAGCCAACCGATTGCGCATTCTAATTTGCGCACACAACCGATTGCGCAAGCTGACGTGGCAGAAGTCATCATTACTAAATCAAATCAAATCTTTTCTGACAACTGACAGCGCGGATAACAAGGAGTCTGTTCGTTTCCTGCGCCGCACAGTGCTCGAGGACGGCTGACAGCTGGCAGCGCAAACCAATCCTGCGCAGTTTGAGCTTGCACAAACCATGTATGCGCAATTCAACTCTGCGCAATCTATCAAACGTAACTGTTAAGTTACACGTGGCATTCATGCCATCGATTGTTCATTACGTGGCAACTGTTTATGCACGATCATGCGCATTTCTATCAAATCATGCCATGTGTCCATGATAATCGGCCCACGATCCAGTAACTATCTGCGCAATCAATGTTGCGCAAACCAATGCTGCGCAAATCATCATGCGCAGTCCAAAATAACTGAAAGTTAGTTATTTCCAGAACTCTATAAATAGAGTTTCAAGTCTTCATAAGAGAGATCAGATATCAAGATCAGAAATCAGAAATCAGAGAGTCCAGGAGTTCTTGCCAAAGTGCTGCTGCATTCTTCCGAGACTTTTGTCTTCAACCTCAGAGGCTTTTGCCTTCAGTTTCCAGAGTTGTTTTCAACTTCAAAGGTTTCGTCTTTACAGTTCACATCGTCCAAGGGATAAAGCAATCGTCATCGAGATTGGATTCCTACAGTTGTAATTTTCCCAGAATTCTTGTAATCTTTATTACAGTTTGTATCAATAAAGTTCTATACTTTTGTTTTTGCAAACAGTAGGCTGGCTTGGACACGTCTCGTATCCGAAAAGCGGGTGCGGGTCGTGACAGTGGCCACTGACATTATGAACAATGATGATATAGAACCTCGCAGCGTTGCCGAGTGTCAACGACGAACGGACTGGCCACAATGGAAACAAGCAATCCAGGCTGAATTAGATTCCTTAGCGAAAAGAAGCGTGTTTGGACCTATAGCTCCAACACCACCCAATGTTAAACCAGTTGGTCACAAATAGGTTTTTCTAAGGAAGCGTAATGAGAGAAATGAGGTTGTACGATACAAGGCTCGTCTTGTGGCGCAAGGCTTCTCACAACGCCCTGGAATTGATTACGATGAGACGTATTCTCCCGTAATGGACGTCATAACGTTCTGCTACTTAATCAGTTTAGTAGTTTTCGAAAAACTGAATATGCAGCTCATGGATGTGGTCACAGCCTATCTCTATGGGGATCTGGACACAGAGATATACATGAGAGTCCCTGAAGGGCTAAAGATGCCTGAATCAAGTAGTTCCCGACCACAGAACGCGTTTTCGATTAGACTGAGGCGTTCGCTATATGGATTGAAACAATCCGGACGAATGTGGTATAACTGCCTAAGCGAATACTTGATCGGTTTGGGATACATTAATAACAAACTTTGCCCATGTGTGTTCATAAAGAAATCCACTTCAGGATACGCAATCATCGCGGTCTATGTAGATGACATGAATCTCATAGAAACCGAAAAAGACTTGTCAGAAACTGTTGATATCATGAAGAGGGAATTCGAGATGAAGGATCTTGGAAAGACACGGTTTTGTCTCGGCCTGCAAATCGAGCACCGTAAAGATGGAATTCTTGTCCATCAAGCGAACTATACCCAAAAGGTGTTGAGACGCTTTAGTCACTTTGACGTTAAGCCGTCCGCTACTCCCATGATCGTCTGCTCTCTAGACATTACTAAGGACCCATTCCATCCAAATGAGGACGACAAAGAGATATTGAGTCCTGAGTGCTCTTATCTGGGTACAATAGGCGCTTTATTGTACTTGGCCCAATGTACTAGACCGGACATCTCGTTTGCTGTGAATTGTCTAGCTCGACACAGCACCGCGCCAACACGCCGCCATTGGCATAAAAGATATTTTCCGCTACCTTAAGGGTACTACGGACTTGGGCTTATTCTATCCCTATGCGATTTTGAGTGAGTCCAACGCTCTTGGCACTCGAAGCAACGCGACCCTTGTTGGCTACGCCGATGCGAGATACTTATCTGATCCACACAAGGGGAGTTCCCAATCTGGTTATGTCTTTACCATTGGGAACACGACGATTTCTTGGAGGTCTCGCAAACAGACCTTAGTGGCTACTTCAACGAACCACTCTGAGCTACTCGCTCTCTATGAGGCGACTAGAGAGTGTGTATGGCTTCGAGCTGTTATTGGCCATATTCGAAGTACATGTGATCTTTCATATGACCCTGATGAACCTGTTGTCGTCTATGAGGACAATACCGCTGTTATTGATCAAGCGAAACATGGTTACATCAAAGGGGATGCTACCAAGCACATATCGCCCAAGTTGTTCTTTACACATGAACAACAAGCGCTTCAGAAGATTGAAGTGCAACACATTGGATCGGAGAATAACCGTGCAGACTTGTTCACAAAGTCACTGCCGAAACACTCGTTCTAGAAACATGTCAGAGCAATTGGACTTAGGAAACTTTCAGAGCTAGCCTAAGTGAAACATGTTTCCTGCACCCTGTTGTGTGCATGTGAGGGGGAGCGCCCCAACGAGCGCCTCCAAACGCCCTGTTGTGCGTATATCCCGTGCCCTGTCGAGTGCGAGTGAAAATGGGAGCATCCTGATGTATGCTTGTGTACTCTTTTTTCCCTTAGACCAAGTTTTTTTCAATTGGGTTTTCCTTGGCAAGGTTTTTTTTAACGAGACACAGTTCAAATCCCTTATTCACTAAGGATTATTATGATCAGGGGAGTATCCAGTTGTATACTTCTAAACCATCGTGTACTCTTTTGTCCTTCGATCAGCGGTTTTTTTCCACTAGATTTTTCCTGACAAGGTTTTGACGAGGCAACCTTTGCAATGGTTAGTTTACCCCTATCAGCCCCTATTTTTCAAATTTAATTTAATTAGTGTTAATTAGTTGCTAATGACATACTTAGCTTTAAAATAATTTACTATGATTTTAGAAATTTTTCTAGAATTTTTAAATAATTTTTAAATAGTTTTTAAGTTAAAATATATCATTTTGCAATTAACTAAAATATTTTAATAGCATTTTGTAATATTTAGATTTGTTTTAATATTAGTTTGTAATTAATTGAATTGTTTTAATTACAGTTTGCAAATTGTTATTTGCAAACTGATAGGATTTGGACCTATCTGTAAATACCTAAATCCTAGGGACCTAACCGTAAAACCCATTTTCACCCACCCCCGATGACCGGGCAGCTGTGCCCCGACGACCACCGACTTCCCCACAATTTTCGGCCGACCCCAGACCCTAGCCGACCTCCTTTTCCCCTATAAATAACCCCCTAGTCCTAAACCCTAACCCTAGTTCACCATCGACCACCCCGACCCTTCGTCCCCGACGAGAACCTAAACCCTAACCTTAACTCCGGCAGCTACCCAGTGCCACTTCCCCAGCCACCCACACCACCAATAAACTCCACCGACGAGTTGAGTCTAGCGCCACCCGAGCGCCGCGTCTACGTCGTCTCCTCCACCGTCCAGCGTCTTCGAAACCCCCCCCCCCCCCCGAAGTCGGACACGCAGGTAACAGACCCAAGTTCGTGTCGTGCGTGTCTCGAACTCACGCACGACGTTCGTCTGGACACGAGCAACCTAGGGGTGAGTCTGGACATGTGAGACTCGACCCGTGCGTGTCGTGCATAGCACGGACACGAGACTCGTGTGTCCTTAACTGTCAGGACACCGAGATAGTTTTATCGGGTTTAAAACCCATTCACCTAAACCCAAATAACATAACCCAAACCCTACCCCTAACACACAGCTCAGGCTGACCCCCTGGCCAGCCCGACCGAGCCCAAGAACCCGACCCCCCTGGGACGAGTTCGAACCCCCCCCTTTCCTCTGTTTTGTTTTCTTTTTGTTTTCTTTTTGTTTTATTATATATAATATTATATTATATTATATATATATAATATATATATATATATATATATATATATATATATATATACATATATAAATGTATTTATATATGTGTATATGTATAGTATATATTTATTATATATATATATACTGTTATATATGTATATACAGTATTTGTATATGTATATATATATATATATATATATATATATAATATATATAATATATATAAATATATATATATATATATATATTATATATATATGTGTATATATATATGTATTTATGTATAAATATGTATATATGTATATGGGTTCATGTGTATAATATTATATATACTATTATATATATGTATACAATATTTGTATATATATATATATATATATATATATATATATATTATTATTAAATATATATATATATAATATATATTATATATTATATATTATAATATATTATATAGTTAGTATTTCTTATATATATGTATATTTATATATGTTTATATATATATATATAATATATATATATATATATATATATATATATATATTTTACATTATATCTATATTATAATATATATATATATATATATATATATATATATATATATATATATATATATATAAATATTGTAGTTATATATTTATATATGTATTTGAAATTCTACCTTGTATAAAATATTGTTATGTAAAATTTTACAAGATTAATTTTATTATATAATTTTGTGACTTGTATATTTTACCACTTTAAAAATATTATTATTTAAATTCCTGTATTTTATTTGTTACTGCAAACCAAGTAACCTCAACTGCAAAGCGTCGTGATCTGAAGCTAACTCAAATCCACTCGTCTGCTCCTGACACAAACTCGGCTAACCGAGAGATCATCAGTCCTCAGAGGACATAGCAAGATAATATACATGCCTATCTAGGAGTTTTATCATGCGCAAGAAATAAACAAGAAGAACAAGAGCAAGACCAATGACCACGAACACTAACACGAAACACGAACACTAACACGAACACGAACACTAGAACAACTACGTATAAATGAACTGCCGGATAAACGAAACACGAGATCAATGGAAGAACCAAACCCTCGTCCCGAGTGTGGACTCTCGGGTTTGAACTAAGCACTAACCCTCGTCCCGAGTGTGGACTCTCTGGTTAGCTCACGGCAAGACACCTCGTCCCTGTGTGGACTCTGGTGTAATTGGTCAACCCTCGTCCCGAGTGTGGACTCTTTGGTTTACTAATGATCATGACAAACACCCTCGTCCTGTGTGTGGACTCTCTGGTGCACCAAACAACCCTCGTCCAAGTGTGGACTCTCTGGTTGTGTATAACGATAATCAAGACTATGGCAGTTCACTACACGCACTCGTTCTATGACACGACTCAAGCAAGGTACTGGTGAGAGACTCCAGCACGAAACACAAGGCCAAACATGAACACGGCTTTAAAACAACTCCACAGAAAATAACACGAAAAGCACATGTCTATAAATAATCAAAACTGGAAAATAAAAATACAATGCATGTAAGTAAAACTGTAGAGGAAGGCAAGGTATACTTGCCTGTGGTCCTTAGCTGTTGGCACGGGTCGATGCACTGAGTCAAGCCTAATTAACCTGTTTAGATGGTTCAATATGATCAATACACAATTTGAAAGTGCAATTAAGCTTATCTATTAAAATGGTTAGGTTTCTAGGTCGACTCTCATGAATCAATTTCCATCTTATCCCAATACTTGATAACCACCACCTCTGTTATAGCTACTGCTGTCTCTATTCCATATTACCTACTTGTCCACATTACTTTAGGTTAAGGGTAAATTGTACTATCCAACAACCTGTTATGCTATGCTCTGCCATTAGGCTAATCTTCCTCGTTTCCTCACACTAGGCTTTTCTAACACCTATGCTCATCGTCTCAAAACTTGACTTAGACTTGATACTTCATGCCTTATACCTCTGCCCCTTTATTGAGTATGTGGTAACCCTTCACAGGCAAAATGCCTTACTGAACATTACAGGAAGCCCCTTATATTCCTATTTCCTGTAGGGAGCTCCTTGTATTAGTTATATACTAGGGACACAGTAGGATACCATGTCTCTAATCTAAGTTAGACACTACATCCCAATACATGTATGCTTCAACATTGATACTCACCCATCCCCTTTTTCATATATGTAAAGACTGATACCAAAGTATCCATTTCTCTGATACCACTCGACTTACAGGAAAACTTATATAACCAACTGTTAATCACAAATCTATCCCTCCCTTATCCTCCTAAGTTCTGGATTCACAGTACATATGTGGAGCTATAGGCAAGGCATTTACTACCATGGTATGGAGAGTTGATAGCTTAGGCTCAACAAAACCCTTTCCAATCTAATGTGTTCTTATGCTTGAGTACTGATTCAATCAAGTTTTTGCCTGGTACTTCCACTCTCTTCAATAACTGTTTGGTGTCTCGTTTGCACTGGATCATACCTGGCCAAAGCTATCCTAGGCACATGCTTTGGGTTCTGCCTATAGGCAGTGATACATGCCTGAGTACATATATAACTTCTCATATAACCCAGTATACTTAGCATTCCGTTGGGTACAGCCTCTTACAAGTACTACTTTACTGCCAATTACCCATACAACTCTATTGCTGTTTGTATCCTGAAGCCATTCCCCTTTTATGCAACAGTCAATAAGATATCACACATATGCAAGGATTGCGATAGGCAATTCCTTACATATGGCTCAACTGATACCCCTATGATTCCTTCTCAAATCTGAGCTCAACAAGGATGGAACCCATTACTACACTACTGGAGAGCAGGACAGCACAGGTAAGTGTGTATCCTAATTCTACTTACTGGCGTTTTCCCCCTTGGAGATACAATCTGGACACTGGAGCTCTGCTCAGTTGATCTATAAACAGTTACAACCTATTATACCAACTCTCCCAATATCCATTTACAGGCATTGGATATGGGGTTAGTTCATATCCTTGCTACCTGGATACTATGAAGACTGAACAAAGTACGAGTAAAAGCCCAAAATGTTGCACCTTGATCTCCATAAACTTCTTCCTACTGGTCTGACCAAACAAATGCAGGAGACTACTTAATGGGGACTACACAGTTGATTAAATGGCTGAGACTCAAATCAGCGAAGATCGAACCTCAACGCAGGGTAACGATGCAGATGTCTGCAATTGGTGCTCGAATCTGAACTGGAATAGTACAAATCATGGACTGACAAATAATATACTGATACCATAGGATGTTATGGACATCCATTTTCTTTATTCCTGAACTGGACTTATGAAGCATGTAGGACTGATTAGTGAATGCAGGAAACAGAACAATAGTGTTCTGTGGACAGAACACAGGGTGAATTGGATTGTATCCAATGTAGATTTGGACAGGACATGAGTTCAAATCTAGACTCGAAGTTCAATATCTGACCTATACTCTCCTAGAGCAGGTAACAAGGATGCAGGACATTATATAGGCAGTGGAATCATAACTTACATGTTTGCACAAACCAAAATCAACTCTGTACAGCAGTATTTTGAAGGATGCAAGGGAGTTCACATGTTATGCCATTGGTACCAGAATCTAATATGATCTAAGTATCAAATCTGATAGCAAGAGTCAATATGATATTAAGTATCAAATATGATACCAAGAGTTAATATGGTACTAAGTACCAAATCTGATACCAAGTATACACCTGATCCGAGCAGCCTCGACTTCCTACTGCCCCATCCTATATTGTGAACACCAGTTGTATTCTGTCCTACAATTCTCAGGTTTAAGATCTACATGGGTGTTTGAACACCACAAGTACATGGACTACATATGTTAGATTTCTAGGTTGCCATTGATTTGGACTGCACATGGATTACTATCTACCGTTCCCGCCCATGTAAACTCAGGTTCTTCTAGTTCTCTTAGACATTAACACGACTACTTGCGCGCTACAGGATTAATCTTGAATGAAGTTAATAATCGAATGATCTAATAAGGATTACCTGTTTGGAATTTCGAAGGCTCCTACTCGACAAGCAAGCCCTCGACCACGCGGACCTTCACGAACTGGATACAAAAGGAATTAGGGTTAGCAAAGAGGAACTGTTCGATCCGCTGCTACATAATATACTGTGCTCTTAGATAAGGTCGAGGTTGATTTGGGATAAGCCGAATCGAATTTGAATTGATAGGAACTCTATCTATTGGAGTTTAAATCAGTCGACAAGATGCACCTGGGTATTTTAAATTCAAAAACAGGGATTTCCATTCCTACGGCTAGGAAGGGTTTTAATAGTGCATTTTTGCACTATAGCATCAGTACAGGTTGGGTCTTGCAAAGCCACCCTTCATAATCCCCACACTAATTTTTAAATAATGACCTTTTGCATAAAGGCCCTTGTTACTTCACTATTACCTATTTGGTCCTTCTATGGATATTAAGTATAATAAAATGTGAAGCATAACATTTATAACTAAATGAAAAAGGAAAAAAAATAATAGCAGGAAATTTGGTCAAGGGGTTGACAAAACCTAGCATGGGTTTTTGGGCCCAATTGTGTCTAATACATTTAGAATGTACAAGTCATATTGGACTTGATTCATGGCTCTGGGTCCTGTACCTGGACTTCGGTTCAATTCGAATACATGGACAAAAATAGTAAATAATTAATTAATTATTTCCAGAAAACTGTTGCTTGCTTTTTGAATTTATTATATATTTTAAATACTGTAAAAATCTGGAAATTTTTTTTATTAAATACTATGTTAATTTAGACTTATTATAATTTTTCCAGCATTTATTAAGTGCTTTTGGTATTTTATAAAATAGGAAAACAGAACTCATTTTCAGTATATTTATGTTTGCTGATTTTTAATAAATATTTATGAGGGTTTATAAATTCCAAAAAAATTAGTATAAATTTCTATATTTAACAAGGATCATTTTGGTACTTTATTTTATGAAAATTAGCTTTTTGTCTATCTCAAAATTGTTGGAATATAGTGTACAGTTGATTTAATTATTGAATAATTACGACTTGTAACTTTTTGTGTTTTTTTGAGTTATAGTCGTATTGAACCTCACCCCGCACTAGTGTAAAGACCCTAGAAAGTTAGTTTGAGTATTGTATCACCCACATTGGTCTCCTATGCTAAAGTCACCATTTGGCTAGGTGTCCAGTTAGAAAGTCGTATTGCACCACTAGTGTCTTAGTGTTTAACTTAGTGTAAAAACTAAGTTTATGTGTTATTTCTACAGTGACGAGTAACCAGGCATCTATAGCATTTTTATCGCTGCTTTGCTTTTAAAGGCAAGTACTTTCTACAAACTTTACATACTGCTATAACAATAAACTGTGATTTACCAACCATGTTAAATGCTGATTGGGGTAGCAAGTTAAAACTTTGCATGTTGTATTACTTTCAGTCTCTGCCATGTTTTGGACAGTTTTTATATCTCTCACATGTTTAAATAACGGATTAAGGGGAAACTGTTAGTAGTGTACGTGATCACGACCACCTTCTCCGTATGTATTTTACTACGCACGGTAATATCTATATGTAACTTTGCCGTAGGTTCTGATCTCGCGTTTATAGATATACACCGATGCCGTTCGTGCACATATGTGCATGCCAGAAAAACTTGATATGTGCCGCTGTACATCCTATTCACCTATTGACCGATTCATGTACATACTACGGTTTTAAACTTTTAAACTATATTGTCATTTCTAAAAATAACCAATTAAACCATCTATACCATGATTCCAGTTTATTACATTCCTGTTCATGCTTCGTATTTAGTTTGCTAGAAACAGTACTTGCTCCCGTCTAACAGGATAATGTTGTAGGTATTCTTACTGAGGAGGAGTTGCTCTGTGACCCATATTATGGAGTTATTGCCGAGGACCAGGCTTTGCCTTACGAGGATGTACCTACGGGAAACATCGTCTAGTTCTCTATTTGCTTTAGACTTTTGAGAGTAGTCATGTATTAGACTATGTATTTTGTAACTGGACCTGTATCCAGTTTTATATTTCAGACTTGTACTTGGACTTATTATTATATGAGATGACTTTTATGTTTGGAGCATTTATGACTCTTCTTACTTATAGAACTGTTAGCACATTTAGTCTTATCTTGTTATCTCTAGAATACCTTACTGCGCTTATCTCAAGCGTAGGCTGGACATGACTCGGCCCGGCCCAACAATTTGGGTAACGGGTCGTGACATGTTTTTAGTGGTGGCCCATGCAGGTCTAGACTAAATTGTTTGGTTACGTCATTGTACCAAGCATGCCTGCAATTAGGAATTTAAGGTAATTAGACAACATTAGGAATGACACTTAGAACATCTAGAGGATTACTAGGATTGCAAATAGAAAATGCATCACATGTTTGCTATTATAATTAGATTTTCTTATTTATGATTGTTTACTTAAAAAGTCCTTATAAGTCCTTTTTATTTTATTAGATGGTGCTTACTCGTTCATCCCACTATGTCACACCTGAGAATGATACACTCCCTATCCAGTCAGCTGACCAGTTGACGATATACCTCCACCTCCACCTACTATATTCCCCCACTCCACAAATCTACAAACCCAGATGCCTCCACCACATTCCACATCACAGTCCCAGCAGGACCCGATACTTTCACCACCACCTATCACTATACCTACCCAGGCTTCCGTCACACTCGACGGGAACCAACTGGTCACTCTGATCCAGGGGTTCCTGACCCATCAGGAGCAGACCACCCTACTCCGCCAGAGCATGGAGCGTTCTGAGGAACGTAGGTCCCACCACTTGTAGAGCCACGGCAGAGAGGAGGGACGATCAAGGACTTCATGGGTCTGAACCCCAGGGAGTTCTTAGGGACTGAGGCATAGTTGTAGCAGATGACTGGCTAGACTCGGTATAGAGGAAGCTCATTGGAGCTAGGTTGCCGAATGACCTCCAGGTCGAGGCAGCGGGATTCTGCTGACAGACTTGGCAGGAGTTTGGTTCTGGAATGAGCCGCTATTTGCGAGAGGGAGGGCCACTTGGGATCAGTTCAAGACCCAGTTCAAGAAAAAATTCTTCTCGACCACCGCTAGGGTAGCCATGGGGCTACGATTCAGAACATCCAGCAGGGGAACCGTTCTGTCGACGAGTATGCGGCAGAGTTTAGTCGCCTGAGCCGTTTCGCTCCTAGTCTAGTTGCTGACCCCGAGGAGATGACGCGTAGGTATTGCCATGGTCTAGTTCCAGACATTGGCATTCTTATAGTGGCGAACGGTACGACTGACTACCAGAGCCTAGAGTTGGCTCGGAGCATTGAGGAGCGTCTTCTGTCTTGTAAGAGGCCGGCTTTTGTACACCTCGAGGGACCGTCCAAGCGTCAGGCTTTTCAGCAGAGAGCACCGACGTCGTACCAGCAGACTTACCGTCCTCCCACACCACATCATCCGACCGTGCCAGTTAAAGCCCGGGACCCCGGCAGCAGCAGAAGGGAACTTTGTGTACATTCTGTAAAAGGGTAGGCCACGACGCTTTCGTTTGTAGGAAGAGGTTGGGGCAGTGTTTAGCTTGTGGGTCTGCCACCCATCAGCTTCGGGACTACCTAGTAGCCAAGGGACCTAGAGGGCCGCTTCCGACTCAGCAGCAGAGGTTTGGGCAACATCTGCGCAGCATAAGGGACCCCAGGGAAAGACTTATAGTCTAGCTCTTGAGCCGGAGCCGGAGCAGGTTTCGGAGCCAGATTATTGGCTGACGTCATCACAGGTCATGTTTATTTGCATACTTTTCTAGCTCTATGCTTGTTTGATTCTGGTGCATCTCATAGCTTCCTGTCATTAGAGTTTATGCATAAACACCACTTAGTAGCTACATCTACGAGAAGATGAGTAGAGTAATGACAGGAGGAGGACCAGTGCCCATTAGAGCTATCTATAGATGCTCTATTACTATAGCCGGGAGAGAGTTCAGGGGACGATTCTTTGTGATGCCACTCCCCGGTTATGATATCATATTGGGGATGGACTGGCTTAGCTATGCCTATGCAGCTATAGACTGTCATGAGGGTAGTATTCTGTTCAGTCCCCCAGGCATATCACTTTCAGTGTCAGGAGGATAGGGCCGGAGATCAGCCTAGAGCCGAATGTTGTGCGACAGTTGGGAAGATAGCACCGCCACACCCTATCATTAGGGAGTTTATGGATGTATTCCCAGAGGATCTTCCAGGACTTTTGCCTGACAGAGATGTGGAGTTCACTATAGATTTAGTACCGGGTTCATCACTAGTATCCCGAGCTTGCTATAGAGTGAACCCCAAGGAGGCCGTAGAGATTAAAGAGCAGATTGATGACCTTGAAAAAGGGTTTCATTCGATCTAGTGCTTCTCCATGGGGAGCGCCAGTGCTCTTTGTGCCTAAGAAGGATGGTACAGTTCGGTTGTGTATTGACTACCGGACGTTGAATGCCATCACCATTAAGAACAAATATCCTCTGCCCAGGATAGATGATTTGTTCGACCAGTTGAGTGGGGCGAAAGTATTTCTAGGATAATTTTGAGATCCGGGTACCACCAGGTGAAGGTCAGGGCAGCAGACATCCAGAAGACGGCGTTCAACATGAAGTACGGGCAGTACGAGTTTCTGGTGATGCCATTTGGTTCACAAATGCGCCAGCTGTCTTATGAATTTGATGAATAAGACATTTCACCAGTATCTGGATAAGTTCGTCGTAGTGTTCATCGACGACATCCTGATATACTCGAAGACGCCGGAGGAGCATGCAGAGCACTTGCGGACAGTTTGGAGATTCTGAGGCAGGAGAGGTTGTGCAAATGTTGAAGTACGAGTTCTTTTTGGACCGAGTGGAGTTTCTCGGTCATATAGTTACTGGAGAGGGGATCTCGGTGGATCCCAGGAAGATTGCTGCAGTTGAGACATGGAAGGCTCCGACGTCAGTTTCAGAGATCATGAGCTTTTGGGTTTAGCCGGTTATTATAGGAAGTTCGTCCAGGACTTTGCTAGGATAGCTGAACCCATGACGAAGCTGACACGGAAGGACGCGGAGTACATCTGATCAGAGGACTGCCAGGCAGCGTTTGAGGAGCTGAGAGGAGGGTGACGACCACTCTAGTTCTGACATTACCTTCAGGATCTGGAGGTTTCACCATATACAGCGATGCTTCGGGAAAGGGGCTAGGATGTGCCTACAGCAGCATGGGAAAGTGATTGCTTATGCATCTAGGCAATTGCGGACTCATGAGCGGAACTATCCTACCCATGACCTAGAGTTAGCTGCGGTGATCTTTGCACTCAAGTTATGGAAACTTACTTATACGGAGAGCGTGTGGAAATCTTTACTGACCACAAGAGCTTGAAGTATGTGTTCACAGCAGAAAGAGCTGAACATGAGGCAAAGACGATGGTTGGAGTTGATGAAGGACTTCGACATCGATTTATAGTATCACCCCGGGAAGGCAATGTGGTGGCGGATACGCTGAACAGGCATCCGATGGCATGGTATCTGATGATAGATCGGCATTTGCGGGAAGATCTGGAGAAGCTCGGTATCGAGATAGTTCGGCCAGGATCAGTGATACTGATGGCGCTTGACATTCAGTCAGGTTTGATGGAGTAGATCAGGGAGGCACAGTCTACAGATGAGAGCCTTTGCAGACTTCGAGCCCAGGCTTTAGCTGGATTGCTGGATGACTTCACCGTAGCAGAGGATGGATCCTTGAGGCATGGCAGCCGATTGTGCGTGCCGAAGGGAGAGCTGATAGAGGCAATCTTGCAGGAGGCGTACCGATCAAGATATTCTATTCACCCTGGTGCTAGCAAGATGTACCGTGACTTGCAGAAACATCTTTGGTGGCACGGGATGAAGAGGGATGTATCACGTTTCATTTCGAGATGCCTATTTGCCAGCAGGTCAAGGCGGAGCGCCAGAGGCCAGCTGGTCTGTTGCAGCCGTTACCCATTCCCGAGTGAAAGTGGAAACACATTACGATGAACTTCGTCTTAGGGCTTCCTCGTTCTCAAGGAGGAAAGGATGCCATTTGGGTCATCGTGGACAGGCTGACGAAGTGTGTGTACTTCATACCCTTCAAGGTGGGGCTTTCCACCGAGAAGTTGGCGGAGCTATACATGCAGCAGATAGTTCGCTTGCACGGAGTACAGTGAGCATCGTATCCGACATGAGGGAGAGATATCCTTACTTGTTCGACCCATCCGCTGTGAGGGAACCGTTCCGCTTGATACCTTAGAGGTTAGTTTCGATCGTAGCCTTAGTCATTTGTTGCATTGCTTGCTATGTTAGAATATTGTCGGGTCTTCAATCCTTGTGAATTTCGAGGACGAAATTTTTCAAGGAGGAAAGACTTGTCAGTCCTATTTTTCAAATTTAATCTAATTAGTGAATTAGTTGCTAATGACATACTTAGCTTTAAAATAATTTACTATGATTTTAGAAATTTTTTAGAATTTTTAAATAATTTTTAAATAGTTTTTAAGTTAAAATATATCATTTTGCAATTAACTAAAATATTTTAATAGCATTTTGTAATATTTAGATTTGTTTTAATATTAGTTTGTAATTAATGAATTATTTTAATTACAGTTTGCAAATTGTTATTTGCAAACTGATAGGATTTGGACCTATCTGTAAATATCTAAATCCTAGGGACCTAACCGCGAAACTCATTGTCACCCACCCCCGACGACGGCCAGCTGTGCCCCGACAACCACCGACTTCCCCACCATTTTCGGCCGACCCCAGACCCTAGCCGACCTCCTTTTCCCTATAAATAACCCCCTAGTCCTAAACCCTAACCCTAGTTCACCATCGACCACCTCGACCCTTCGTCCCCAACGAGAACCTAAACCCTAACCCTAACTCGGCAGCTACCCAGCGCCACTTCCCCAGCCACCCACACCACCAATAAACTCCACCGACGAGTTCGCCCCGACGAGCTGAGTCCAGCGCCACCCGAGCGCCACGTCCACGTCGTCTCCTCCACCGTCCAGCGTCTTCGAAACCCCCCGAAGTCGGACACGCAGGTAACAGACCCAAGTTCGTGTCGTGCGTGTCTCGAACTCACGCACGACGTTCGTCTGGACACGAGCAACCTAGGGGTGAGTCTGGACACGTGAGACTCGACCCGTGCGTGTCGTGCATAGCACGGACACGAGACTGTGTCCTTAACTGTCAGGACACCGAGATAGTTTTATCGGGTTTAAAACCCATTCACCTAAACCCAAATAACATTAACCCAAACCCTAGCCCTAACCACAGCTCGGGCTGACCCCTGGCTAGCCCGACCGCCCAAGAACCTGACCCCCCTGGGCCGAGTTCGAACCCCCTTTCCTCTGTTTTTGTTTTCTTTTGTTTTTTATTTATAATATATATATATAGATATATATATATTATATATATATATATATATATATATATATATATTATAGATATATGTATAAATGTATTATATAAAAAAAAATGTATAAATGTATTTATATATATGTGGTATATGTATTTAAGTATATATATCATTATATATACTGTTATATATGTATATATACAGTATTGTATATGTATATATAATTTTAATTTGGTATTTTATTTATAAGTGTATATATATATATATGTATTTATGTATAAATAGTATATATGGGTTCATGGTAATATATTATTATATACATACTATTATATATATGTATACAATATTTATATATTATATATATATATATAATATATATTATATATATATATATATATATATATATATATATATTCTATATATAATGGATATATAGATAATATATTAAATATACATATATACTATATAATATACATATATATATATATAATGGATATATCTAATAAATATATATATAATAATATCTATATATATTAAATATACATACATATATTAAATATACTATATACATATATAGATATTTATCTATATATATAAAATATATATATATATATATATATATATATATATAATATATATATATATATAATATATATTATATATATTATATATATATATATATATAATATATATTATATATATATATATAATAATATATATATTTATATGTATATATAAATATTGTAGTTATATATTTATATATGTATTTGAAATTCTACCTTGTACAAAATATTGTTATGTAAAATTTTACAAGATTAATTTTATTATATAATTTTGTGACTTGTATTTTTACCACTTTAAAAAATATATTATTTAAATTCCTGTATTTTATTTGTTATGGCCAATTGATGTCCAAACCTAGCATGAATTTTTGGGCCCAATTGTGTCTAATACATTCAGAGTCTGTACAAGTATATTGGACTTGATTCATGGCTCTGGATCCTGTACCTGGACTTCGGTTCAATTTGAATACATGGACAAAAAATAGTAAATAATTAATTAATTATTTTCCAGAAAACTGTTGCTTGCTGTTTTGAATTTTTATATATTTTAAGTACTATAAAAATCTGGAAAAAATTGTATTTAAATACTATGTTAATTTAGACAATTTATTATAATTTTTCCAGTATTTATTAAGTGCTTTGATTTTATAAAAATAGGAAAACAGAACTTATTTTCAGTATTTATGTTTGCTGATTTTTAATAAATATTTATGAGTGTTTATAAATTCCAGAAAAATTAGTATAAATTTCTATATTTAACAAGGATCATTTTGGTACTTTATTTTATATAAAATTGAGCTTTTGTCTATCTCAAAAATTGTTGGAACATAGTGTACAGTTGATTTAATATTGAATAATTACGACTTGCAACTTTTGTGTTTTTTTGAGTTATAGTCGTATTGAACTCACCCGCACTAGTGTAAAGACCCTAGAAAGTTAGTTTGAGTATTTGTGTCACCCACATTGGTCTCCTATGCTAAAGTCACCATTTGGCTAGGTGTCCAGTTAGAAAGTCGTGTTGCACCACTAGCGTCTTAGTGTTTAACTTAGTGTAAAAACTAAGTTTATGTGTTATTTCTACAGTGACGAGTTACCAGGCATCTATTGCATTTTATCGCTGCTTTGCTTTGCTAAAGGCAAGTACTTTCTACAAACTTTACATACTGCTATAACAATAAACTGTGATTTACCAACCATGTTAAATGCTGATCCTTGGGGTAGCAAGTTAAAACTTTGCATGTTGTATTACTTTCTGTCTCTGCCATGTTTAGGACAGTTTACATATCTTACATGTTTAAATAAGGGTTAAGGAGAAACTGTTAGTAGTGTACGTGATCACGACCCCCTTCTCCGTATGTATTTACCGCGCACGGTAACATTCTATATGTAACTTTGCCGTAGGTTCTGATCTCGCATTTGTGTATAGATATACACGATGCGTTCGTGCAGTATGTGCATGCCAGAAAAATTTGATATGTGCAGCTGTACATCCTATTCACCTATTGACCGATTCACGTATATACTACGAATTTAAACTTTTAAACTATATGTTGTCATTTCTAAAAAGAACTAATTAAACCATGATATGCCATGATTCCAGTTTATTACATTCCTGTTCATGCTTCGTATATTTAGTTTGCTAGAAACAGTACTTGCTCCCGTCCTGACAGGATAACGTTGTAGGTATTCTTACTGAGGATGAGTTGCTCTGTGACCCATATTATGGAGTTACTGCCGAGGACCAGGCTTTGCCTTACGAGGATGTACCTGCGGGGAACCTCGTCTAGTTGTCTATTTGCTTTAGACTTTTGAGAGTAGTCATGTATTAGACTATGTATTTTGTAACTGGACCTGTATCCAGTTTACATTTCAGACTTGTACTTGGACTTATTATTATATGAGATGACTTTTGTGTTTGGAGCATTTATGACTCTTCTTTACTTATAGAACTGTTAGCACATTTAGTCTTATCTTGTTATCTCTAGAACAGCTTACTGTGCTTATCTCAAGCGTAGGCTGGACATGACTCGGCCCGGTCCAACAATTTGGGTAGCGGGTCGTGACAACCCCATCACACTGACCTGTGTGTACTCTTTTGTCCTTCGACCAAAGTTTTTTCCACTGGGTTTTCTTTGGCAAGGTTTTGACGAGGCACAAGTAGGTGGTCAAATTTGAAGGTACAAGCTACAGACAGACGAAGAAACTCAGAGGTGTTTACAAGAAGAATTTCTGGAGAGCCAAGGGAGAGTGTTGTAACTCATGGCTTTTCACCTTTTATCTCCTTGTAACCTACACATGACCTTTGGCCCTTCATTTCTTCATAACCCCAACCTCTCTCCCTATATAAAAAGAGGTTGTGATAGCTTGTATGTGGCACTTGAGTGATTTATATTATACGAATATATTTCGTCACATCTCTGACGTGTTTGAGTTTTTGCCTTATAACAATAACAATAATATTTGTTGGAAGAACTTTTATTTATACTAGTATAAACGTGCGTTGCACCTAAATAAATATAATTGCAAAAGATTTGTTGGAACTTACTTTTTATAACAATCATATTTGTTGGAAGTTACATTTTATATTTAATTTTTGGCTTAATTGCTAATTGCTACCCTCAACTATCACACTTTTTCAAGTTGATACCCTAAATTTTTTTTCGTAACAGATTGATACCTCAACTATTTTTTTTTCAACTTAATACCTAACATTTTAAAAACCCCAAAATACCCTTATCCCTTCCCTCCCTCCACCCCCTCCCCCACTCCGGCCACCCCCCCTGCTAGCTCCGGCCAACGCCGACCCTCTCCGCCGCCTGTTCCCGCGCCCCTCCAGCGCACGCGGCCACCCGCGCCCCTGGTCCAGCGACCACGCCCCCTCCGCGGATCCCCCGACCGCCCTCCGGCCAGCGCCGCGCCGACCCAGCGCGCCCCCTCGCGCACACGGCCGACCGGCCTCCCGCCGACCAGGCCACCTGAAGCGAGCAGGGGGGGTTGGGGGGGGGGGGAGCTGCGGCCGTAGCTAGCAGAGGGGGGAAGGGTGGGGGGGGGGGGGGGGGGGCGAAGCGAGCACGGGGGAGGGGGGTTAGGGGTAGGGGCATTTTTGTCCAAAATAATGTCTGGGTATCAAGTTGTTACAAAAAAAAGTTTAGGGTATCAACTTGAAAAAGTGTGATAGTTGAGGGTAGCAATTAGCAATTAAGCCTTAATTTTTTAATTTGTTTGGGACGTGCCTTGCACGTGCACACTACTAGTAGTTCCAAAAGATTTTATGACGTTGAGAAATATAATTCGCTCTCTCGTTCTTGACAGCTAAGAAACGACTTCACCTCAAGAAAACTCCTCCTCCTCCTCTCCACAGCGTCCAACAGTCTCAGTTCAATGGAAGAAATGAAGGACAAAATGAAGGGCTTCGTGAAGAAAGTAACCCCTTCTTCCTCCTCCAAATTCACAGGCCAAGGCAGAGTCCTCGGCACCTCCTCCTCCTCTTCCTCTTCGTCTCCCGCCAGCTCCGTCAACTCCCGCCTCCTCAACCCCCCCACAAACCCTAACCCTAACCCTAAACCAAACCCCCCTCCCCGGACCCCGGAACCCCCCTCCGATCCCGACTCCCCCGCCGCCGAATCGGTCCGACGGTTCCTCTCCGCCGGTCCGAGGGAGGAGGCGGTGGACATCGCTCTGAGGCTGCTGAGGAACGTGGCCCGGGAGCCCGGGAGCGAGAAGTTCAGGAGGATCCGGATGGGGAACCCGAAGATCAGGGAGGCGGTCGGGGACGACGCCGAGGGGTGGGCGGGGGTGCTGGAGAGCGTCGGGTTCACGTTCGGGGAGGAGGAGGGGGAGGTCTGGGCGACAATGGGGGTGCCGACGGAGGAGATGGTTGTCGGGATCAAGGAGGCGGTGGCGGTGCTGGAGCGGTGGAAGGAGAAGGATTCGAAGGGCAGCGGCGGAGCAGATGCGGCGGCCGCGCCGAAGCCCGACGCGGCGGTCGAGACGAAGCCGGTCGATCGGCAGGTAATCGTTGCATTCTTGATATCTATATATACATGTAGATGATTGTTTGGGCTGTGTTTGCGAGATTCCTAGGTTTATAGTTTTATTGCGTATGGCTTAGAAATACATGAGTGAGAGAGAGAGAGAGAAAATGATGGAAATAGGTAATTCCACAAGCCCCCAAAACTACATTCCCACTGGAAATGGAAACACCAACATATTGTTTTGGGGGATATGTTCCCAATTTAGACAAGGGGCCGAGACATTTGTGGATAGCTAGGTGCTCGATAGCAAGCGGAAGAGTCACTTATTATAAGCCAAGGTGTGCCTTCGTCAAAGAACCGAGACTTTGGGGCAGCCATGTGATTTTGTGGAAGTTCGTTTTGTGATTTCTTGACAATATTATACTATGATTTGAATCTTGATAGATTGAAGACACGAGGAAGCTCAAGATATATTTAGGACACTTTATAAAAGCGATAGATCCTAGCTGCAGATTATTCCAATTTTGTTCTAGAGCTTGTGTCTTGTGTTAATTTTCTTTTTCTTCTGGGGGAAGTAGATTGTAATGGCGTCTTTGTTCTGTTGATCTTTGTTAAAGAACACTGGGGGAGTTTTTTTTCCCATCGTTTATTTCTAAAATAATATGTTCCCCGTTTTCTTGGAAATTTGCATTATCTGGAATCTAAAATGCCCAGGTAATTTTTTTTAATAACAAGAAACGTTATTTTGATATTTATATATGTAGATGCTGTTTAAGTTGATATCGTGTTGTTTCATGTGAGAGGATTATCCTTGGAATCCCATCATAGTGGATTGAGTGGAATGCTCGATCTTGGTAGCTATGTTGATTCTAGTTGCTTGCTGAATAAGAACTGCTTGATTGCACAAATATGATTTTTGCAGGCAGGAAATAGAGGCTTACCACGTATGCATTGAAGTCTATCACTGCTGTTTAGATGTTAGTTCCAGACTAAACTTTAGAGTAGTTACAATGAAACAAAGCTCAGCATTAGGACAAAGGGATGTTGGATGTCGTCATAAAACTGGCAAACTGGTACCTGGAGAATGCAACTTGATGACGTTCCTCTGGAGGAGCCGACAAATGTTGGTGCATCTAAGATTTTTTATTTGGGGTATCAAGTGCACAATGTTGGTAAACTTATCCGTGAATAGTTATTTATAGCTAGCATTCTCAATCTCTCGTGATCTTTAGGAGAATAACTGGCTAGTAGAATCCAATATGTTTTTACCTTGTCCTCCACGTGTGAGAAGGCTCCACGTGTGAGAAGGCCAAACCCTAATAATATTTGAATTTTAGATAGTATTACAACTCTGACTGACTGACTATCATCATGGGGAGGGTATGTGCCTGATGCGCGTACCTGCTTGGCCTTCATGTTAGGACACCTGCTCAGTGACTCCTTGGTAGAAACTTCATAGTTGATATTGAGCACCTTGGATATTCTCAATCAACCAAACCCAATTTTCTTACTCCACGCTTCTTCAGGTGGCAAGTTTTTTTTTTCTAGATATGGCCGGTCATTAATGACCGTACATGTCCTGGGCTACTAGCATTGTCACGTCACAGAACCAGAATACCGGCAAGTAGGGACGGACCAAGCCAACTACGTATACTAAAGTACTCCAGTACCCTGAGATACGGTCAAAGCTGTAGATATGTGGATTACTACTGTGAGACTCGTCTCACAGTATCGGTATTTATATACGGATACGTATTTTGTAGTAGTATTTTGTATTTTCTTGGTTTTCGTAACGCTTTAAATTTTTTCCTAACTTATAGATTTTTCCTTGGCCGGCATACCGCCAGTATACCGGAGTATACCGACGGCATACCGTCCAGACAGATTTTCCACATTTTAGATATTTTCGATTTCAGATATTTTCATGAATAGTGTTTCCGATATTTTCGTGAATAGTGTTTTAGATATTTTGATCAATAGTGTTTAGATATTTTCATGAATAGTATAGATGCACCCTATTACCCATTGGATATTTGGTTTTGTTTTGATGGTTAGGATTGACTTAGATCTTCACATGGATCACCATCCGACGGCTAAGATTAATTCTCCTTTCTATATATACCATTTCACTTTCTCTCTCCTCCCTCTTTTCATTCTCTTCACTCTCTCTTCATTTCTTCTTCCCTTCTCTCCCCCTTGGAGCTTGCCAAGAGCTTGGCCTTGAGGCCTTGGGTGTGGTGTCTAACCCCCCTAGGAGGAGGAGTAGAAGATTAGGCTTGGAGCTTAACCTAGGCAAGTACATCTTGCCAAATCTATGAACCATATTGTTTTGTTGTCATTTTTGTTTTCCTTGGTATTAAATGCTTAGAATTTTTCCAAACTCATTTTGTTAAATATGTTTTCCTTATGATTCTCGTATATATGCATGTTTTCCAAAATTTATTTAAGCAAGGTTTTGATTTTCTGTTAAAACCCAATATGGACTTAGTAGAAAACTTGGTATCAAGAGTGATACTAGTGTTACCATCATGTATCTTGATCACATATACATATATGAGTCCCTCACCAAGTTTGTATATCATGGATTTTGAGTTTGGTGGCAATCGGAACCCGTTTCGGTGTCCCGAGAACCTATTTTTGGGAGTATTTTGAGGTATTAATCTATCAAATATTTTGATTCATGAAAACTAATACTTCCATGTTGTAGGAAATTCAATTCTATGCAATTTTGACTTTTGAAAATCCGAATTTCGATTTAAAATGAAGTTTTTATGGCCGAAACAAGTTTTGAGTTCAAAAATCAACTTTCTGTGACGATTCGGAAAATCCGTCGGAAATTCGCAGAAATCCGTCGGAAAATCCGAACTTGCACCACAAAACTTGCTGTGACATTACGGAAAATCCGTCGGAAATCCGCAATAATCCGCCGGATAATCCGGTTAGGCTATTTTTGTCTGTTTTTGCCCGTTTCTGCTCGTTTTTGTCCGTTTTTGATATTTTCTTCGATTGTAATGATTTCTTAACATGATTAGATGATCTTGCATAGTTAGAAAATGATTGTACACCCTATATACACTTGATACTAGCACATGTTCAATCGTTTCATTGAAATGTACTTAGCTTTAATTATTCTTCTTCCACATGCCATGATATGTCTTTTTGATAGATTCTTTCTTACAAGCTATGATAATTGTTACATGTCTTCTTTGCTTACATGGCAGTGGTCCGTCGTGGCGCACTCTTCTTACATGCCTTCTTTGTCTACTAGATAGTGACCCGTCGTGGTGCACTCTTATACATGTCTTTCTTTACTTACATGATAGTGGCCTGTCATGGCGCACTCTTGATTCCAGTACATGTCTTGCTCCTTGATAGTGGCTCGTCGTAGCGCACTCCTGGCTTCTTGTCTATTATACTTTTCTTGTTGTGGCTTGTTATGGTGCACAATCTTGCTTGTCTTGTCCAGTCTTGCATGTCTCATGTCTAGGATGGATTCTGCGGAATGCCACACCCAGAATCCAACAAGAAAATGTTAAGGACTAAACAACTAGCTTGATTACTTAGATCATTGAGAATTTCCCAGTAACCTGTTGCCCCTTTGGTCTTGGCATTATATATATATATTGGGATTTGGAGCTATCTGTCATGATGAGCACACTTCCAGCGCACCGTCGAGTGTTGCACCGGGTACATTTGTCTCCTGGGCGATGTATCCACCACTATAGGATACATTTGTCTCCTGGGCGATGTATCCACTATTACCATTGGCTTGGACCATTCAGGTAGTAGCAGGCAGGAGCTGGACTTGGAATTCTCAGACTTGCATTTGTTAGTAATTAGGATTGTGACAACCCTAGTTAGCTAATGTATAAAGCCGTACTCATTGCTTGGCCGTGACTATTGTATGGAGTCCAGTCTAGTCTAGTTTGTCTAGGCAGTGTTCGGATTTGTTTATTTTCAGTACATCCTTGTTTATGCTTTACTTTTGCCGGTAAATGATTAGATACTAAAGTTCTGTTCAGGAGAAGGGTTACAACCCCGGTCCTTGTTTGGTTTACGGATTGTAACTTGGGTTCCAGAATAGTTCCTAAGTTATCTAATCATTTTTCGTTCTATATAGACTCTACATGCTCACATGCTCCAGTTACCTAACATGCTCACATGTCCCGGCTACTTAACATGTTCACATGTCTAGTTTATCTTTCATGTTCACATGCTTTCTTTCCTTACATGTACACAGTTTACATTATGTCACATGTCCTTTACTTTATGCTACATGTTGCTTTACTTATTGTCCTTCTATTCTCGGGATAAGTGCATTGGTAGTGCACGAGTCTCGATTAGTACTTACTCATCTCTCTCTCTATCCATTGCTATGATTTGCATGCTGGTTTTAGTTCATAGTTTGGCTTCCTTTGTGGTACTTGCTATTGGGGGTCTGACCCCACTGGTTTTGTATTGACCAGATCTGATAGAGGAGCCCGGAGGATCTTCCGTACCTTCCACTCGTTGGTGATTACCCAGAGCACCAGAGTACCTTAGTTGGTTTTCTATTTCATTCTCCCACTAGTTATGTACATTATTCTTTTGTGGCATTTAGCCTCCGAGCACGTGTTTAGCTCGTGTTTTGGACTTGACATCTAGCCTACGGGTCAGAACATGATTTGCGTATTCTAGACTATAGCTAGAGCTTATCATGTATGACTATTACTCTTGCTAGTCTTCACTGTGTATTACTAGCTTCATGATCATTGATATATGATAGTTTGGGATGCTTTACTATTTTATATTCCAGTTGATCTTACTTCTTGTACATTGTTTACTGCCTGTGATTGAGATACCTAGGATTGCTTGACCTAGGATCGACTGTTGGCTTGTAGTAGTAACCCCCATCTATACAGCTTATACGTTATTTCGAAGTACTGGAGTACTTTGGTATACGTAGCTGGCCTGGTCCGTTCCTACTTGCCAGTATTCTGGTTCTGGGACGTGACAACTACTACAAGCCAACAATCAATTTTAGGTTAAGCAATCCTAGATATCTCAATAACATGCAAGTAAGTAAAGTACAATAGCATGATCATCATGCATATAAGACAGTAAAGCGTCCCAAACTATAATATATAGATGACCATGAAGCTAGTAATACAAAATGAAGGACTAGCAAGAGTGTAAGTCATACATGATCAAGGTCTAGCTGCAGTCTAGTATATACAGATCATGTTATGTCCGTAGGCTAAATGTTGAGGTCCAATACACGAGCTAAACACGTGCTCGGTGGCTAAACGCCTCAAAAGAATATGTACAAAAATTTAGAGGATGGAGGAAAGAAAATCCACTCAGGTACCCTGGTGCTCCGGGTGGTCACCATCAAGTAAAAGGTCCGAAAGATCCTTGGGCTCCTCTACAAGATCTGGCCAAACAAAACCAGTGGATTCAGACCCCATATAGCAAGTACCACAAAGAAAACCAAATTATGAACTAAAACTAGCATGCAATCATAACCATACTAAAATAAAGACAGTAAAAGCAGGCATGAATAATGTAAAGGTACCACAGTGTATATGAAAGGAAACTGGAAACATATAGTGAAGCCGGATATGCAAATATGTAAGTGAAACCAAGCATGCGATCATGTAAGGTGAAGCCGAGCAAGTAAGCATGTAAGTGAAGCCGAGTATGTGATCATGGCAAGACTAATAAACATGTATAAGAACATGCGGGATCTAGATACAGGAAATAAACAAAGCTGGAACAAGACAAGACTAGACAAGTCTGGACTAGACGGGACTGGACTCTATCCATTAATCACGACCAAGCAATGGACACGGTTTGATACATTAGCTAACTAGGGTTATCACAATCCTAATTACTAAAATATTCAGTTTGAGAAATCCAATCCGGCAGTCCGTCCTGCAAACTATCCAACTTATCCAGGCCGCAGATACAAGAATATATATATATATATATATATATATATATATATATATATATATATATAGAGAGAGAGAGAGAGAGAGAGAGAGCAGATACACCGGCTAGGAGACGTGTATCCTAAAGGGTAAACTCCACACGACGACGAGCTAAATATAGTAATCATGTATACTGGAATTGTCCCACTCGACGGTGAGCTAGAAACGTACCTCTCACGACGGAGAGCAACAGATCCATGGTAAAGGCCGGAACCGAAAAAATCTTCCCTCCCAATGCATTAGATAATCAACCTAGTTGTTTGGTCCTTAACATTTTCATTAAGGATTTCGGGTGTGGCATTCCGCAGAATCCATCCTAGACATGATACATGTAATACTAGACAAGACGAGCAATAATGCACTATAACAAACCACAACAGGAATATACAGGTATCGGGAACAGGAGTGCGCTACAACGAGCCTCTATAAATCAGGCTAGACAGTACATGAATCAGGAGTGCGCTATGACAAGTCCTTATAACAGACTAGACAATACAAGAATCAAGAGTGCGTCACGATGGACCACTATCAGATAGGTAAGACAATATACGTACAAGATAAGCAGGATAGCAACTACGTGCTCAAGAAATCATGATGAGGACTAGATAATACAGTACAAGAAATTCAGGCATGCATGACAGTACATAACATGAAACATGACATGACATATACAGTAAAACAATAAACAGAAAGAAAATCGAAAAACTGGAACAAAATAAGGAAATAACAAACTTGGGGTACCCTCACAGTATGCCGACGGTATACTCCAGTATATCGGCGCAACGGTATGCCGATTTGGGACTGCCATAAGTTCTCTGTCAAATTTTTAGTGCTGCACCGGTATACCGTCGGTACAGACCAGTACATCGGCGGTATGTCGATATTTGTCACAAGAAGTTTCCAATCTAAAAGGGGCCACAAAACCGGTATGCCGTCGGTATACGCTAGTATACCGTCAGTATGCCGTTTCTGTCCGAATAACAATACTAAGGACATGAAACAAGTTCCGAAATCCAAATCTCTTTCCGAAAGTTGCAATAACCATTTATAGATGTTAAGTGTTATATTAGAGTTATTAGTTATGGACTTTAGTCCCACATTGCTTAGAATAATAGGAGAGGGGGCTAGCCTCTCCTATATATATAGTCTCTCATCAATAATAGATCCTCCTATTATTTTCAACTCTACATGGTATCATAGCCAAAATCCTAGCTGTCACCCACCACCCTCTCTCTCTCCACAAAATCCTACACCTACCCGCCAAAATCCAATCCGGCAGTCCGTCCTGCAAACTATCCAACTTATCCAGGCCGCAGATACAAGAATATATATATATATATATATATATATATATATATATATATATAGAGAGAGAGAGAGAGAGAGAGAGAGAGAGAGCAGATACACCGGCTAGGAGACGTGTATCCTAAAGGGTAAACTCCACACGACGACGAGCTAAATATAGTAATCATGTATACTGGAATTGTCCCACTCGACGGTGAGCTAGAAACGTACCTCTCACGACGGAGAGCAACAGATCCATGGTAAAGGCCGGAACCGAAAAAATCTTCCCTCCCAATGCATTAGATAATCAACCTAGTTGTTTGGTCCTTAACATTTTCATTAAGGATTTCGGGTGTGGCATTCCGCAGAATCCATCCTAGACATGATACATGTAATACTAGACAAGACGAGCAATAATGCACTATAACAAACCACAACAGGAATATACAGGTATCGGGAACAGGAGTGCGCTACAACGAGCCTCTATAAATCAGGCTAGACAGTACATGAATCAGGAGTGCGCTATGACAAGTCCTTATAACAGACTAGACAATACAAGAATCAAGAGTGCGTCACGATGGACCACTATCAGGTAGGTAAGACAATATACGTACAAGATAAGCAGGATAGCAACTACGTGCTCAAGAAATCATGATGAGGACTAGATAATACAGTACAAGAAATTCAGGCATGCATGACAGTACATAACATGAAACATGACATGACATATACAGTAAAACAATAAACAGAAAGAAAATCGAAAAACTGGAACAAATAAGGAAATAACAAACTTGGGGTACCCTCACAGTATGCCGACGGTATACTCCAGTATATCGGCGCAACGGTATGCCGATTTGGGACTGCCATAAGTTCTCTGTCAAATTTTTAGTGCTGCACCGGTATACCGTCGGTACAGACCAGTACACCGGCGGTATGTCGATATTTGTCACAAGAAGTTTCCAATCTAAAAGGGGCCACAAAACCGGTATGCCGTCGGTATACGCTAGTATACCGTCAGTATGCCGTTTCTGTCCGAATAACAATACTAAGGACATGAAACAAGTTCCGAAATCCAAATCTCTTTCCGAAAGTTGCAATAACCATTTATAGATGTTAAGTGTTATATTAGAGTTATTAGTTATGGACTTTAGTCCCACATTGCTTAGAATAATAGGAGAGGGGGCTAGCCTCTCCTATATATATATAGTCTCTCATCAATAATAGATCATCCTATTATTTTCAACTCTACATGGTATCATAGCCAAAATCCTAGCTGTCACCCACCACCCTCTCTCTCTCCACAAAATCCTACACATACCCGCCAAACTCCTCCCCTGCCACTGCCCCACCTGCTGCTGCCTTTCTCCCCCCCCCCCCCTCGACGTCAGTAACCCCCCCTGTCGACCTGCTGCCCCTCCTGTCAGCCCCCCCTCTGTAGACCTGCTGCCCCCCCCCCCTTCGACCTGCTGCCCCCCCCTGTCGACCTGCTGCCCCCCGGCTCAAAACCCTAACCTCAACCCTTTCCTCCTTATACCAGCTGCCACCCAATCCCTCCAAACCCTAATTTAGTTTCAAAAAAAAATTGTTGTTGGGATTCTCAGAGGGTAACATATGGTTGTTTGCTGGAACCTCTGACCCTAAATGATTATTTCGAAAATTTAACAAAGAGCACACATATGGTTTGTTGTGCATGAATATTTGTTTCTTTCCTTGATCTTCACACCGGGATCTAACATAGGTTAACATGGGTTATCTCTCTGTCCTGGCTTGTGATTCACTCTCTGCTTCCTATGTGCGTGTGCCGGTTCTGGCTCCGTTTTTAGTGCATTGACAGAGTTGCTGTGTTTATCAAGTTGGAAAGAACAAATCGACAGTCGAATCAAGAACTCTGACAGATGGCAGACTCTACGGCGAAGAGCAGTGCCACAGATACTAGTGTCAGCAACACACTAGCGAGCACTAGCACGACGATTTCCTCCATTCGACTTGTCGATCGACGGTTGGAAGGGCCAGAGGACTACTCGACATGGAGAAAGAAGGTCGAGAAGACACTTCGAGAAATGCGTTGTCCAAACATCTGACTGACAACCCTCCAGCAGAAGATGATTCTATCTTTGAGCAATGGGAGATGGATGAAGTCGATTGTTTACACAGTTGATGAATTCCATGGAACCATCGGTAGAAGACATGGTTCAAAATACGGACTCCGTGAAGGAGTTATGCGAGGTACTGGCGGCGGCGTTTGATGGTAAACGCGATTTGTCTCGTATCTATGACTCGGTCGTTGGTGTATACCGAGCAAATCAAGGAGACAAATCTTATAAAGACCATTTTCGGGCCTTTAAGGCTATAACGGATGAGATCGACCGCGTATTCTCTTACGTCGGGTATTAATGAAGCAAGGGCTCAACGTGAGCAGCTTCATGTCATGGCTTATCTTGCCTCTCTCCGTCTTGATGCGGACTCTGCTCGTTCTCAGATTATTGCTGGATCTGATGTACTGTCCCTGTTGAAAGCACACTATCGTGTCCTTCGGACAACAAAAGTAGTTGAGACTACTCCGGATGATACTCCTGCTGATCGTTCTGCTCTTGGTGCAGCTCGTACAGGATTTCGTGGTGGCCGACGTGGTGGCTGAAATGCTGATCGAGATGGAGGACGTGGCAATAGCGGTCGTGATGGAGGAAGACCGCGCATTGTTTTAACTGTGGTCAGCTTGGCCATTTCTATTGGCAATGCACTAAATCACCTGCTGTTAATATCACGACTCATGCTTCTGATGATGGTGTCCGATCTATTCAGATGAATTCAAACTCATATACAGAGGTCTTTGATTTCCAGGCTCAATGTCGTGGTGAAGCCTCTACGTCTGGATCCACAGTCGGATACTCAGCCGCGTGCATAGTGAAATCCAAGCAGTGGATAATTGACTCTGGTGCATCCTCTCACATAACTGGTGACGCAGGTATGTTACATGATTATGTACCTGTATGTCGTGTTTCTGGCATTATTGTTGCCAATGGAGGTTCCCTGACAGTCTGAGGCCGTGGAATTGTTAGTCTTCTTCCGGACTGTCACTCAATTCTGTATTACTTACACCTGGAAATCCGTTCAGTTTAATTTCTATTAGTCAAATTACTCGTGAACTGCATTGCTCGGTAACTTTTTTTGCCTGATGGTGTTTTTCAGGACCTAAAAACTGGAAAGACTATCGGTAAGGGGCATGTGGTTGGAGGCTTGTACCTGTTTGATGCAACTTCTTCTGTTGTCTGTGCCGGCATGAAACTCGATCATTTCGAGTTACATTGTCAGTTAGGCCATCCATTATCCTAAGCTCTCCAGAAAATGTACACATCTTTAGATATTCCTGCTTCTTTTCATTGTGAGCCATATAGTTTAGCTAAGCATCACGGGGTTCCCTATCCGGTGAGTCAAATAAAATTGCTTGCGTTCCTTTTGAGTTGGTACATTCTGATGTATGGGGACCTAGTCCGATTGAATCAGTAATAAATTTTAAGTACTTTGTTACTTTTGTTGACGATTACTTGTCATTTTTGTTTATCTGATGAAAAATTGTTCTGAATTGTTTAACATTTGGTGCAACTTTCATGCCGAAGTAAAACACAATTTGGTATTCCAATCAAAAAATTTTGGAGTGACAATGGCTGTGAGTATTTATCTCGTGATCTCGATAGACATCTGGCCCACAATGGCATAATCCACCAAATCTCTTGTGCGTATACACCACAACAAAATGGTGTGGCCGAACGCAAGAATCGTCATCTCTTGGAAACAACACGTGCTCTTATGTTTCAAGCATCGTCAGTTTTCAATGGTAGCACTCCCTTTTTTAGGCTTTTTTTCGGACGAGAGCCATTTCCTCTGCCTCTTAGAATCTTTGGCTGCTTATGCTATGTTCGGGATAGCCGACCAACCCTTTCTAAATTAGATCCTAAGGCAATACAATGTATTTTCTTGGGTATCCTAAAGGTCAGAAATGGTATCGGTATTATTCCTCTGTCTTGAAGAGACATTTTTTCACTCGGAATGTTACCTTTGTAGAAACCAAATTTCTTTCATTCCCACAATCAACGGGCCCGACTCCCCTAGTCTATCCAGAAGAGGATTTTTTGTTATTTTTTACTCAAACACAAGTCCCCCGTACGGGTGCCATCCCTTACCGAGCTATTATTCTAGGTCGATGGTCCACATACACCGATTCAGCCAGTGCCGACATCGTCCACAGAATCCTCCTCCTCCGGTTCCATAAGCAGCTCCGGCTGTAATGAGTTGCCTCCACCTGTTCTACCAGCAGCTCCACCAGTTCCGCCTCCAGAACGTCCTCGTCGTGCCTGTCGTGATCATCCCTTGTATGTTGACAGCTACAAAGGACTTACCAGTCACACTCAGTCTCTGATGGCTACTATTGATGGGATTCAGATCCCCAAGACCGCTGAGGAGGGTCTCAGATATCCTGGTTAACGTGCTGCTATGAACGAGAAGATGAAAGCTTTCAGGGAAAACAACACTTGGGACTTGGTCGACTTACCCACTGGTAAACAAGCAGTAGGTTGCAAATGGGTATTCACAATCAAGGTAAAATTCATATGGCTCTCTTGATCGACTAAGGCTCGTCTGGTGGCGAAAGGATACTCTCAAACCTATGGTGATGATTACTTCGAGACCTTCTCTCCTGTGGCCAAAATGACGTCTGTTCGTGTCCTCATGGCCTTGGCCGTTCTCTATGACTGGCCGTTACTTCAACTAGATATAAATAATGCTTTTCTCTACGTGGATCTTGATGAAGAGGTATATGTGATGCAACCTCCCAGGTTCGTTGCAAGGGAGGGTAAGGTGTGTCATCTGAGGAAGGTCCTCTATGGTCTGAAACAATCACCTCGTGCATGGTTTGGTCGATTTACACATGTTGTTACTCAGTTTGGCATGTGTCTAACCAAAGAAGGACCATTCAATCTTCTCTGCTGGAAGAATACTCCTTGGTGTCTACGTGATGATATTGTAATCACGGGAGATGACAACCAGGATATTGCAGGCCTCAAGAAATTTTTGGGAGAACAATTTCAAACCATGATATGAGATCCTTGAACTATTTCTTGGTCATTGAGGTCACACGGGGTAGCGGGACATTGTAATGTCTCAAAGAAAGTATGTGCTAGACATACTAAATGATGCATGCATGATGCAAGCAAAGGGAGCAACCTTACCTATGGATCCAAGGGCGAAGTTACTTCCAGACGAAGGGGTCCTGATGACCAATACCAGATCAGTATCGTCGACTAGTTGGAAACTCAATTACTTGGCGGTCATGACTCGTCCGGACATTTCTTTTGCAGTGAGTGTTGTAGTAGATTTATGGCTTCTCCAAGAGTTTTCACACTGGCAGACAGTTCTCAGAATTCTGTGTATCTAGTAAAGAATCCAGGAAAATGAATTCGAATGGAGAATAATGGACACACTCGCATTGAGTGTTTTACTGTTGCTGACTGGGGAGCAAGTCTGACAGATAGACGATCTACATCTGGCTATTCAGTATTTATTGTAGGAAATTTAGTGTCATAGAAGAGCAAGAAACAAAGTGTGATAGCACGCTCAAGCTCAGAATTATTGCTCATGACACGTCAGGAATATTATATATGAAGCATCTCCTATAAGAACTGGGAGAAGACGTAGGGTCTCATGCGGCAGATCTATGGTGTGATAACCAATCTGCTATTTACATTGCCACCAACCCAGTATTTCATGAACGATCGAGGCATATTGAAATTGACATCCACTTTGTTCGTGATGAATATAAAGGGAGTGATAAAGTTTCAACATGTGAGGACCGGCGACGAGATAGCTGATATCTTCACAAAGTCTCTTTTGGGTCCTCGGGTTCAATTTCTATGTAACAAGCTGGACATGATTGACATCTATGCTCCAGCTTGAGGGAGGGTGTTAAATGTTATATTAGAGTTATTAGTTAATGGGCTTTAGTCCCACATTGCTTAGAATAATAGGAGGGGGATAGCCTCTCCTAAATATATGTAATCTCTCATCAATAATAGATCATCCTATTATTTCCAACTCTATAATAGATATGAAATAAAACTAGAGGAAGGTCTTGTATAGCATATATCTAAGTCTTATGGCAAGTACTCCGATATCGTTTCCAATACGCAGTTTTCCTACTGAGTAAATAACAAAATCTAGCAGGAAACCAAAATTTAGCTCAAATCAAATTTCGAGACAGGCAAAAAGACGGTAATCACGAGGGAAAAATATTTAGTAAAGCAAGTACTAGACAATACTGAACTATCAATGCTACAAGACACAAAAACAATAGTAAAAATAATATTCGTCTAATAGTTCGGCAAGATGTACTTGCCTATAATAGCTTCCAGTCTAACTCTTCTACTTCACTACCAAGAAGTTCAGAAACCACACTTTGAGGTCTCGAGACCAAGCTCCTAGCTCACGAGATAAAATAGAGAGCAAACATAAATAGAAGAAAAGTGGAGAAAGTAAAAAAGAAAAATCGAAGGATATATATAGAAGGGGTGAATCGTGATCGTCGGATCGCGATCCGTGACTCGATCTGGCTTAATATCATCCGTTCATCCGTTCAAAAGAAAACCAAGTATCCATTGAATAATAGAATGTATCATCACTATTCATGAAAATATCAAAACACTATAATTCGTGTCACCAAATGTTCGTACGACCCCGGAAGCGAAGATAAGAGCAATAATGTTTGGTCCTCCAACTTTACTTCTAGACAAAAAAAAAATCACTGCCTATCTTGTTGAAGCTTTTCAGATGGTCAAGAATTTGGGTCCCTTCATGCAAAAATTGTAGAGTTACTTTTGAGATACAACTTGTCAGACAATAATTTATCATATACAAGTCATCTAGTTTCAACCATAAATCTGTCGCAGAAGTCTCTGACATAATATTGTACATCATCTCACCAAACAAAGCTATATCGTGCATTGTGCCTTCTGACCATGTCATCCCATAAATCCTCCGGCATATCAAAAGATTTTTTGTCCTTATCGACAAAGATCTTAAATACTTTCTCTTTCACAAGGAGAGCCTTGACCATTCTTTGCCACAAAGAGCAAGTTTTCTTTATCCTTACTCTTCACCTCGAACTTGATATATTAACCTTGTTACTTGCCATCCTGAAATTATGAAAATAGAAAAGAAAAAAAAAATCTCCTATGACCTTAACGAACTAACGATTCAATAATTTTGATCTACGAAGATAGGGAGCAAACTAATGTCGTCACTTACCGTTGACCTATATCTAAGAATTTGAAATCCCTTAAGTTTCTTTAGCTCTGATACCAATTGTTGCACACACGCAGAAGCGACACAAACAATAACCTTTGGCGACGCGTAAAATAACAAGACACAAATAATTGAATTAATAACACATATGAACATAATATTTAATGTGATTCCATCAAACTCGACCTACTCCACGGTGAAGGGGAGATATAATTTTTTTAAATCAACAAAAGAACCTTACAAGGCTTACACACAATATCGTAATGTAAAACTCTCATTTGTGATGTTTTCGACAATCTCTCCCCTTTTTCCTCTTGAAGACTCCCTTAATGGCTTCCTTAGAAAACCGAAAGAAAAGCCCCTTCTTGCTCTTAGTACACCAAAGCCTCAAGCAACAAAGCTCCTACAACTTTAGGGTCAGTGGAGATTCTTTATGGAACCCCAACCTTTACCAAAAACTAGAACAATCTGAACCATCGATTTTGCTACTTTAAATCTTGACCCATACACCCATTCTGACTAGCCACCGACTTTGGCGGTATACTCTTGGGTCTCGTTTGGTTACCAGAATTTGAGCTTGGAAAAAGTGGTTCTCCCATCCATCTAAGGAATCACTTTCCCTACAACTTTCCTGCATTTATTATATATATTTTTTTTACTAAAATATCCATGCTCAGAAATATTATTTACCATTTTTATCCGTAATACCTTTTAGACAAAAATATTTCTGGGTAATAAGTTTTCTCATTAGCACAAGGGTATTATTGTAAAATTGACTTGATTTTGTTTTCTTTCCTTACAAACACTATAATGGAAAGTAAAGATATATTCCAACTATAATTCCGGTCTTTTCAAGCACCGGAAAGAAAAATTGATGGGAATTACAATTTCCCAAAGGAAAGGAAATAACAAAAAATCAATTTCCTTTCCTTTCCGCGAACCAAACGAGGCCTTGGGGTGGGTGGTAGGGGGGGGGGGGACTCCCCTTGTTGGAACGAAATGATACAATACCGGTACACTGACAGAATAATGCCACAATTTTTTCATAATAACAGCCTAAAGGTGAATTGTCGACTCCTTCCGGGATTTTCCAATTCCTCGTCCAGCCCCTCTTTGCAACCCCTAGTTGACACTAGCCAAATCCAAGAGGATGGGCCCTCTTATAGATGGAATCGTAATGTTGGAGGCTTGTAGAATTAGAGCATGGTTTAGTGCTAGGTTCTAGAAACAATATACTAGGAGAGGGTTAAAGTGTGAATTCTAGGCTTTTTCAAGAAAACATAATAGAGTAGATAGGATGCCAATTTAACTAGAATTTCTAATTTGAACAGGGTTGATGCAACTGGTAAGTAAACGGATATTACTAGACTAACAACATAGCTTTTCCCAAATTAAATAAGTGAGTTTTGGTTTGGTTAAGTTCAAATTTACAGTCGAGCAATTCTTCTTTCTTTTTCCACATTAGCAACCAACTTTCAGCAACCCTTTCTATGTATTTTAGTGTACAATAATTTCTTATATATTTTGGAAGCCGTGAGTACACTGCACCCTTTTTACGTGCTTATACCTTCGTTCTCTCACCACTCTGTAGTAGTATTATACTATTACTTGACTAGTACATTTAGTTTGGTTTTGCAATGAGTACTGGTCTCCTTTGACCGCTTTTGCACAAGCAAAATTCCACATCAATAACTTCATTGTGTTGGATGCATATGTATAGCTTCCTAATAGCCACTAACCTTTTCGTCTTGCATGAGGTTTACTTTCTAAAACTAGCATGATTTCTTTTTTAAATTTGGGGGACACATTTGGAGCCGAGGTAAATATTTCCAAGTTTCTTGGATATACTACGTAAACACGGGGAACGTCATTTGGGTCAAATGGGAGATTTTGTTGGTTGTAGGTAGCTCATTGTTGTTTAAAATGCTATACAATGTACATTTATATTTTGAAGTAACTTCTAATATTAACAAGGTTTGCACTATCCGTATCTGAATCGTTATTAGACCTTTCCTATGAGTATCGGGATTGGCGGTATCGGCAATACCGACGGTTTCAGATTGAAGTATCAAATTTTTTGGTACTGCTAATAAATAATTATTAATAAACTACTACAAATTTAGGAAAAAGTATTTTTATATAAGCATAATTTTAAGTATTTTATGTTGTTTTTAAGTAGTTTTGAAATTAAATGTGTTAATTGGTTTACGTGCGATAAGTATTTTTCTTTATTTACATGCTTCTTTGCTAATTGGTCTATTTCGTTCAATTTTCTCTGTCGAATTGACTAGGAAAGAGACCCCAACGTCGGTATCGGTCAATATTGGTAGCGGTCGGTATTGGATCGGGGCGTGCCAAACTTTATTGGTATCGGTACTCGATAGTGCACACTACGGTTTATAATGTAGGGCTCCATTGTAACCTCAAGGATTTATATGTTCGCTTAGATGGAATCATATTATTTTCTGTTTAGGATTCTTATTTAGTTTTCTTTTAGAATCTGTATTGTTTATCCTATGTTCTAGTTCGCTATCTCATGTGAACCATGCTGCTTGTTAATGTTTCTAGCATCCATTTAGCATCTTCTTAGCTTTCTTGCTTCGAGCCATGCATATTCAGATTTCCTGTCTCAAAAAAAAAAAAAAGAAAAAAAAAGGGAAAGATTTCTTGCTTTTCTTTTCCTTGCTGCTGCTTGCTTTGGCATACTTGTAAAAATGGTAAATGTGTTCACATGTCTATAGGATTTTTTTTTGTACTCTTTGAAACCTTTCAGTTCTTATCTTTGCCTGAATATCCTTTTGTGAAGTTGGTGTATTTTAAGTTTTGATGTGATATGATATCTCTAATTATCTGATTATCGCTTGATGGTTGTACGATATGTCAATATTTCAGATTCGGGTCTTCTTCTCTGTTTCTGAAAGTGTAGCAGCTAACATTGACCTGCCAGACAACTTTTATAATCTGTCTAGTGAGGAAATACGAAGAGAAGCTCAGTCGAGGAAGAAAAAGATGGAAGAATCTCAGTTGCTAGTGCCCAAGTCATACAAAGAGAAGCAGGCAAATGCAGCTCGTAAGAAATATAAATTTACAGTTATACGAGTCCAGTTTCCGGATGGAGTAGTGCTCCAGGGCATATTTCGGCCTTCTGAACCTACTACTTCTCTATACGAGGTCAGATTTTTTGTACTTCCTTCTAAGTGTGTTTAAATTCTCTTTTGATTTCTCCAAATTGCTAAGCGTTAGTTAGTACTTAGTGGCTACATAGCCTCTTAAAAATCAGAAATATAAAATATTAATTGACACTGCATGTGGTTGTCGGATCTGTGTTTTATTTGACATAGGTAGTTCAGTAAGCCCATATTAATTTATGATCATATAAAGAACAAACATAAGAGTTGAGTAAAAAAAATTGATGTCAAGTGCGAACAATTAAAGTGGAGGAGAATAAGTGAGTATAGACGAGCAGGACTCTTAAGTCAATATCCAACTTGGATTTCTTGGCAGTAATTATACTCGATTTATTCCTTACTATTCCCCGTTAGAACTATCTATAGAGACTATTTTATTTTAATCCTACTTTCACCTAAGTTCTAGCCCTATGGCCCTTGGAAGTGACGTGTTGCCTCAACACGATCCCGTTAACTGGTAAGTGGCCAGGCAAGGGTGAGTTGCTAATGCGTTATTGCGAAGTGTGGCGTTGCGTCAGTATTACTGCTAGGCAATGACAAGTAAGCAAAAGTGGCTAGTGCATGACCTGGAAGCAAAACACACAACACACAAAGCCATGATGTGTCGAATAGGCAATGCTCTACAGGACTATAGGCAGAGGCATAGAAGAAGCTAGTGAAGATTAGCTACTTGGATATAATAATAACACTTGTGGGAATGGGTGAATAATGATTCAAAGAAATATTGGAAGATTTTGCAAGAGACAAAGTGCATAGGTGAAATCTAGAAAAAACGGATCTACCGGATATAAACTTTGGTATACCAGAAAATAAGTATAATAAATAAGGTACAGCAAATGATGCTTAAATGAATATTGTTCTAAAAAGACTTAAATGAAATATTCTTGATGAAAAAAGAATTCAAGATAGGTAATACTTCTAAAGTTTTTTATGTTATGTAATTAATGTTTGTAGTGCTTATGCTCCCTATTTAGGAGTATGTGAGAACACTTAACAATTATGAGAGAGCCCATGGATTAGTTGATTCTAACGGTCATGTCAAAAAACACATTGAGAGTGTATCGAGGTTGTTGGTACAAAATAAGAATGGGTGGAGCTATGAGTTGGAAGATAAAATTTTTAAGAGATGGGCATTTTACATTGTTTGAAGATTGTATCATGTGTTAGCCAATTATATTATTTTGATAGCTAGACAGAGTGAGATGTAAAGAGTGTTAAAGTTGTACCATGGTAGAGCTTGAAAATATATCACAATAATATATTCATATTAAGAAGTGGAAGAGAAGCACTAGGATAAATACGTCATAAAGGAGTAGATGATGGAATTGAAAGGAAAATAAACATATTGCTCTGTAATAGGAATGTAGGATAATAAGGAATGAAAGATAAAATAGAAACTAACATTAAGTAAATTAGCGTCTACTTCTGTCAAGAAATTAGCAAAATCTTCTTCAATTGTAAGTATTGTTGGTTGACATTTAATGAAAGTTGGTGTTGAATGAAGAACTTCAAAACATCATTAAGGCAAAAAAGAATTTTATGGACATTGGGAATGGATGAGAACAATTGAAATTCAAAATATACAAATAACCAATAAGGAAGTTAAGGATGCTTAACCTAAGGTTTATGATAATTTGGACGGGAAGTTGGAATCAGAGAAAATATGTATAAAAAACCTTACTAAGAGGGAAGAGAGTGAGATCTAAACAAGGTACTCAAAGTGAAGGGCCACAAAAGGAAAGTGAAGATAGAAAGTTGCATGCAGAACATGTGATTAATATGTATATTAGGAGATCTGAGATGCATACCATAGTCACAAGTTCGGCGTTCGGGAACAAATTCGGCGAGAATGAGAAGTTCGGAATTCGGCAAAAATTCCAATATTCGTCAAAAGTTCAGATAAAGACGACATATAAAAATACATGTGATAATTATATTTCTAATATTAAGGATAACTATTAACATATAAAAACTTATGTTTCTACTGTTTTAATGTTACATCTGGTATGTGCGACCACTAAATAGTATATGTGAGTCTCACATCAATTCCTGATACTCAACTGTCAATTTTTAGTCCCACATCAGAAAGGCTCAGAGAGGAGGTCTGTGCTTTTTTATAAATACAGGAGAGAAATGCTTTGACTGCATCAATTTAAGGCCAAGATGAGAGTACTGGCTGACAGCTTGCACTACGTTGTGTGCTGATCCAATGTGAATAATTCATGTTTTATTCGCAATTTTTCACGAATAGTAACGAAATTTTGGAAGTATTCCTGGGTGCGACGAGCTAGTCATTCTCGAATTATTTGCGACTTTTTTAAGTAAGTCACGAATATTGTGACTATGATGCATACTATTAGTTTGGAATTTGAGATCTCAGTAATAATATGCTAATTGACCCGTCCAGCCAAAACGATCATAAAGTTAGTTCAGTTCTTAGTGAATCTTAATTACCTATAAATTACTGGCTTAGTTATCTTCCATTTGCGTCATTGTCACGAAAAGGGGTACATGTAGCTTATTGGGTTATTCGGCAATTTTTGGGAAGAGTCAGAAATCATTTATCATTGAAGTTCGTTTCTCTATTGTTGGCACTGCTTGATATTAATTCCATTTCCAACTCTTATGCTGAATATTACTCCTGGTTATGAGATGAATGTAGTTTGTGAGCTCTTCACTGAAAGAGCCAGGCCTGGAGTTTGAGCTACTGAGTCCAGCTGCGCCGAAGCTACGAGTGATCCCTCGTTTTCCAATAGCAGGAGAGAAAAGAACATCGACTCTTGAAGAGGAAAGATTGGTTCCGTCAGCGCTCATCAAGTTCAAGCCCATAGAAACGGATTCCGTAGTGTTCACTGGGCTGATAAATGAGCTCCTTGAGATCAGCGAACCGCTCACAAGTACCACAACGGTGTTGTAGCAGAGAGTGCAGAAATTGCAAGGCGTTCGACGAAGGCAGCAACTCCAGCATGGATATATTTTTCTTGGCTCCCAAAATCTCGTTATCGTAAGAAAATGTAAGCGTAATGGTGAGATATTTGCTTGATTTTACTGTCGATCACGATTTTAAGTAAGAAAGAAAGACGCATTGGTCATTCAAACTGCTGTATTCTTTTAACGTGTCAAAATAAACAAGGCTCTTGATGATTGTTATCGGTGTTTAAGAAAGAAAGAAAGATGCATTGGCCATTCACCTTCTCATTCTCATCTACTATATTATCCCACAGATGCTTGGCTGTTGATGTTATTGTTTTGGCTGTGTTGTGACACTTACACATGCTACATGAAAACAATACATACATAAAGTTTTTTTGTATATATTAATGCATCTGTGCTTTTTGATATGGCCACTATCATCTCAACTTTGTCAGCATCCTTAGTGAGCCCCATCCTCGTGTTCCAATTTCTATAATTTCTGTCCTATCCCGTCCATAGGTGTTGAGAGTTGGGTCTTCCAATTTCTAGATTCTAAATTGTAGGAACTTATTTTATAGAAGAGTAAGTTTTAATTTGGAGTCCAACTTTCTAGATTCTAAATTTTAAATTATTTTTTTTCCACATCAATTTTTGGCCATACAATCTTTAGTACGGAAGTTCACTATCATTTCATACTATTCTCGTACAAATCCAACACATTATACGTTATCTTTTTATTTAAAAATTTGGGCCCCAAATTGCATTGGTGAGTTCCAACTACTAATGATATAGTTTAGAAGAACAATGCATCTACACAGACTGCAAAAGAAATTGCAGGCCACGTGGCAGCGCACGATTAACCGTGATTTTTCGGCTTGCATTAGCAGGGGCCGCTGACGTCATTGAGTTTGTTCCAGCCAATCGTACGTTGCCATGTGGCACTGCGGTTTCTTTTCACGGTCTGCAAAGAGTTTTTGTTATAGGAGAAAGGTGCCACTCTTCGCCCCCATTGTACTTGTTGACATGTTATTGTGACTCGTCATCTTTGGTTGCAATTGCTAGTGATGTCTTTGTTGTCTTTTGATTAAATGAATGGAAAACACTAGAGTCCTAGAGGTTCATTTTTATTAACCTGTGATGGTTGGCCACTTTTGAGTTGTTTGAGACCGATACCCTTTCGGTGTTACAATAGAGAAAGTAAAGGCAAGATTGTGAATGAAAAGGAAAACAGCTCAATAGTTGCTTTATATTTGCAAAAGATCAGAAACTAAATCAGATTTTAGCTAAAAGACTTGGAGCTTTCCGAAGACATGATCCTTTATTAACTAAACGCTCTTCAAACTGTGTTATGGGTAGGGATGAGCATTATTTCGTTTTGTACAGAAAATTAAATGGAACCAAATCAAATAAGAGATTCGGGTCGGTTTTGAAAGTATTTTAAAAAAAAAATTTATTCGGTTTCGACCCAAAAACAAAAATTGAATAAGACTTATCCACATTTTATTATAATTTAGAACTTTATTTTTGCTTATATTTTGAAAACAATAATTTTATGTAAGAGTTCTGAAGCCCAATTTGATAATTTAATAATTACTCCAACTTTGGGCACAATTTTGAACTACAAAAAATGGGCGTATAAAAAATTATAATTTTTAACATAATTTAATTGCGATCCCAACTTTGGACCCGGCCCATTAAACAATAGAAATAGCCAAACCGAATAAACAAAATAAATCAAATAGTTTATTTGGTTTGATTTCGATTTTTACTAATTTCAGTTCAGGTTCGATTTCGGGTTTTTAGAATTTCGGTTTTGACTATTTCGATTTGGTTGAAACCGAAAACGAATACTCACCCCTAATTGTGGGCTGGGCAGCCCGAAGCCCGCCTCGAGATCGGGCCGATCAATCTGAATCTTGGTTGGACCGGTCCAAGCTCGGTCAACGGTTGATCTGACCTGCCATCATCCACGGGTCAGGGTTGCGTTTTCCTCCAACCCGGACCGGCCCGGTTAGGAATCTGGTCCAGGCCCGATGGAGACCCGGTCCAAACCCTGACAGAAGGAGCCTAGGCAATCCAAATTCGTCGCGACTTTTAAGAACACTCGTCACTATGCAACTCTATATTTTATTTAGAGAATTCATTCAGTGAGACGGACTCACCATGTGGCACTGGTTAGTATTGAGTCCCCTCCAATAATATAATGACACTTCACTTTCTGTTTTCTTCTATAATTTATCTTAGCGGTGTGTCATTATGCTATTGGACGGGACTCAAGACTCAACACTGTCACATGGTGATCTCGTCTCACTGGATAATTAATTCTCCTTTTATTTGTTATTTGTGGCTAATTGCTTGTCGAGATTGAAGAAATTATGAATTCATTTGAAGTGAGGGAGAAAGAGAGACAGGATATAGGTTTATCTTGGATAATAAATAGACTTGAACTCTCACTCCCTCTATGTGATCTCTTGAATAGGGAGCCCCTTAAGTTACAGTTTTTCTATTAACCTTTCTATACAACCTTTGGATATTGAGCTCATTATTTACATTCCTTTGATAAACCTGTCAAAGCTTTCTAGATCTCCTGATTCTCCAATTTGATAACAATGTACATTAATCCTGTTCATCTTTACTCGTTTATTCATCTCAAATTTCTTTTATTATAGTTATCGTGGATGATGTCGGCAGTGTCACAACCTGATTTTACAGAATCGATAGTTGTTCCCCGGACATGATGTCATGCGAAGTGCAAACCTAGGTTGCGCTCGCACAAGACAATTTTATAAGGTTATCTGAAACACAACATCTAATAGATTACGCAAAGAAAATGAATAACACATTGTTATAATGGACATCATTTACATGACTCTATTACAATAATCGCCGCACAGACTTACAACTTGATTCAGATACAAAATGAACACTGATGAGATAGTCGTTTCATACATTACACCCCATTATACAACCAATATTCAAAACAACTTGTATCGGGGAGAGTCTAGGCGTTGACATAGGTCCTGAGCAGAGTTTTCAAAAGTGTAGAGATAGCCTTCACACACGAGCGAGACTTCAAAATATTTTAGGCGTCGCCTTCATTTTGGTGGCAGGCTCCTCCTGGTTCGGAGCACCCGTGGAGAGCGAGATCAGTACATTGCGGTGTACTGATGAATGACTAATTCAATACCACGCTCTCTTTTGTTCAAGAAATTATATGAAACGTGCATGTATTTGGTGATATTTCTAACCATCCTAATGAATTTTATTCAAGCAGTTGAATAGGGCATAAGCAGCATAAACTACGATAGAACTTACTCACGGCAGAGCGTGCCGTTGATGTATAAAACTTACCATGTTCTTACCTGTATTGAATAACTAAGTTAAACTAATGCATATTCGTGGAGGTCACTGGCATGACAAGCCATCCTGAACTTATAGCTTGGTTTAGACGGTGACTCGTTCAACGCGGATAGCGAGCCCCGTTAAAAGGTCCCGAATACCTGCAGTACAATCCAGCATAGCTATCATGTTTCTTCCTAAGCTGAATCGGTCCCATGGCCCCAGGATACCGTTTGAAAAAAAATCTCCCTTGTGCACAAGTTTTCATGACCGTGCTAGACTAAAACTAATTACTCAAGCATGGTCTACGCATAAGTTAAACTTAGCCATTTTTGCCTTATTGTTGCAATATTTATTTCATTGATTCAATCATTGCTTAGCACAGTTCTGTCATAAGTATACATAAGTAAAATATACAGAATCATGGCATAGCAATTCTATAGCAAGTGCACGTGAGAAATCGTACAACAGTTCATTGGAAACATGTATCCATGTCCATGCATATTCAACTATCATTCTATCAATTGGTTGAGAACAAGAGGGTCAAAGGGGAGAAGGGTCCAGTCGCTCACCTTGATTGTCGAGGCGAGAAAAAAAAAGGTCGATTGTGCTAGACGACGCCTACGTACGCAATTACCTGGAATCGCATAAGCAACGAATAACACTTTACCCTTTTCGATATGAAATACGAAGTTCAAAGAACGCAAGCAATAAAATCTATTGAAAACATTCACGAAAACACATTCGTAAAACCAAAGCCAAAGAAGCAAGTGTATCATAAAAAATAGAGCAATGGAAGGTCTCTTTCGACTCAGTCACAGAGTCCATACTCGAGGCACAACCAGCTGAATATGGGACTTGATTCCGAAGAAGTCGATCCATAAGGAAAGGATCTTGATTCAATCGGTCCCGATCAATCGATAACGACAGTATTTCTTAATCGCGCTTCCCGTGAACGAGGAACGGAGTACGGTGTTGGGACGGGACACTACATGTAGCAAGATTCATAGTACAGTATAAGTATCGAATCCTTTCTATGAGTATCGACACGATGGTTTCGGATCGGAGGATCGGGATTTTTAGTATCGAAAAACAAATAATTATTAATACATTATTACAATTTTAGAACAAAAAAATTTTTATATATTTAACATATTTTAACTATTTCATGTGTTGTTTCTTAGTAATTTTGGAATTTAATGAAACTGTAGTCTCCCTTGCCGATTGGTTTACGTGCGCGATGGATAAATTTTTTTCTTTTACATACTTTTACAACCTTATATTTTTACATACTTGTCAGTTAGTATTGGTATTGGTTGGTATCAGATCAGGACATGTCAAAACGGTATCGATATCGGCCGTATCGTATCAGTGTTGGCCGATACTGCAACTATGGTTGGTAGGTGCCATTTGTGAGCCCCCTATTCTTAAGTATGTTTATATATTTTATTAACAATTATTAACTAGTGATACTTAGACTTAGATGAAATTCTAGCATTGTTGTTGATACTTATTTTTGAGAATGGGAATTATACATTTTTCTTCTTTTTAGTGGGCTTAGTATAAACCAAATTTCCAAAAGCAAACCGTAACTTCCTAAAACCAAATTTCAGCTATATTTCTTTTCTTTTCCTCATCACTAACAAACCAGCCCAAACAAATGAATGATAAGCCTACCTAATTCAAATCCTTTTCTTTCCACCTTAGGGCTAGGGCTAGGGCTAGGACTGAAAATCGAATGAACGAGTTCGAACAAAGAGTATTCAAGCTTGGTTTGACTTAACTATCGAACGAGTTTGATTCAAGCCGAACTTGAACCGAGCCGAACACGATCCGAATGCGAATAATTTGAATCGTTTTACATCCCTAGTAGTGAGTATTTGTAGGACATGATATATAGACTATCACACTATTTCTTCCAGTTTTAAAGACTTTTTTTATTGAATTACTTATGCTCTTTACATCGTAAATTTACCATCATATAAAGAACAAAAAAATGAGTAAAATTTATAAGATAAATGTATTTCTATCTATTAAAAAAAGTATAACATATAGAAAAAGATCTAATATGAGAAACCGAGCCGAGCTCGAGCCTGTTTGCGAACAAGATCGATGACACAGCTTGTAAAATGGGCTTGAAGGCATTCTGATAGTGTGTCTTTGTAATCTTACCATAAAGTTTTATGCTATTAGTTCAAAGAGAAATCTACTAGGCATCTAACTTTTGGTTCAAAGGAGGATCATGACTGGGAAACTATCAGGTAACAGTGGGTACTTGTTCTCTGGAACATGAAAGGGATACGGACCCATAACCACTGTTGTCTACTATGTATTTTCTGCGAAAAAAATAGATCCTGTGGAAGGTTGGCTTAAACGCCTTAATGAGTTCTCAGGCAAAGTGAATGCCTGGTGTGCTTTACAGGAAGCACGGTAGAGCAGCACTACCAGGAGTGAAACTCCATGCTACAGTGGGGTGACTCCACCATGAGGTTCCCAGGTAGGGTAATGCCTCGGCTTTGCAAGCCAAGTCATAGCGGCGTAGCACCGCAAATAGGCAGGTAGCCTAATGCTGTATAACGTAATTAAAGAGTTGTAGACAGCACTACAAAGGGAGGATGGCCCATGTTACAGTGGCACGACACCACGATGAGGTACCCAGGTAGGGGTAAAGCCTCGGCATTGCAAGCCATGTCGTTGCGGCATAACACCGCAAGGAAGCCTTAGGCTTCATGCTGGGTAGTTTAGCACTACAAAGAGGCTTGTGACCTCATGCTACAGTAGTATGACACTACGATGAGGTTCCCAGGTAGGGGTAATGCCTCGGCTTCAGGCCATGTCATAGCGGCATAGCACCGCAAGGAAGCGCAAGGCTTCATGCCATATCTCTTTAATAAAGAACTCACCTATAGTGTATGGAAAGAGATATCAGGCCGTCTCTTGAGGGTAAACTTGTAGATGCCTAAAATTATACACTGAAACTAGGCTGGCACAGGGCCTTCAATGTGTAGCCAGAAGCACAGTTGATGTCATTATGTGAGTAGGAAAAATTGCAGTTATGGTGCAGAATTCAAGGCTTAGTCCATTCTTATATCATGCTGTTATTTAACCTATGCGGAAAGATTCAAGTCGTAGCGACATCTCTCCTAATGCATGATGGACAGTCACTGTGGGGAACGCTCAACCCATATATTGAGATATGTGGGGGATTGTTGGTGTTTTTGCCTTTGGACTAGAAAAGATAGTCCCACATTGGCTACACCAAATGGTGAGTATCTCAATATAATGCATTGCTTGTGTTGAGGTGTGCACATGAGGTGTAGTGGGGCACAAGTTTGTGCCATGTGGAAGTATTTTCCTAGAAGGAAAAAGGATTAAATCCAACAAGGATGTAAGTTAATTTTTGTTGTGCGGACTCGGACTCGGACACGGACTCCAGGATGTCTCGTGCATGCACGGGAGTGTTCGGGGGGTAGGCGTGGACTGGCACACTTCTATGCTGATTGTGGGATGATCTAAAATATCAAACTCTATTTTTGAGTATTGGTATTTTAGTCCCACATCGGATAGGAGAAGAGGTGAAGTCTCAACTCTACTCTATAAATAGAGCCCCTTGGCCTCCTTTGAAAGATGAACCAAGAAAGTGAAGGGAGTCTGTAAAGTCCAGGAAGCCCGTTCAAGTCTCAAATATTGACTTACGAGCGTTCCAGAAGTTCTTCGTGAACTTGCTGGTTCCTGGAAGCTGTTCGTGCTCGTGTGGGACGAATAAAGCTTTGAGCAACGGTGGTTCATTCACCCCAGCATTTTATTCTCGCCTGTCATCGCTGCTGTTGCCTTTTACAGTAACTTCTTTTTAGAAGCTCTACTGCCGATAGTCGCTTGCACAAAAGTCTCTTTAGATTTTTTGTGTATTACGTAGAATCTTTTTAGATCCTCGTAATTCAGAATCCTCCAGGATCTCTGTTGCACATCTTCTTTAAGGTGTTGCATTTGAAACGTTGTCTTTACAATTGTTTCAGTTTTAGAATTTTTCATCGAAAATTGTGCCTCGGTACTAACAATCTCAAAGCTTTATTGAGAAGATGGATAACTCTCGTGCTTTGCTCATCGATACCAGTTTTAACAAGTTGGAGAAATTCGATGGCGAACACTTCCAGATATGGAAACGAAAGGTCACTTTAAATCTTCAACTCGTGAATGTTGATCACGTGCTGTCAGAAGAAGAACCGATCGTTCCAACCACTGGATCTGCTGCGGTTGTGGCCGCTGCTACAACCAAGCAAGCGAAGTGGAAGAGAGAAACATATATGTAAACTACTGATACTCATTCCATGGAAGACTCTCTGGCAGAGTCCTACTCCAAGAAGACCATCTGCCAAAGAGATATGGACTCCTTGGGAAGCTCTATGAATGACGAAACCGTCCAAGATCTTCATGTAGAAAAATACCATGGACCTTCGAAGACGAGAAGTCGATGCTGCCCCAGTGAAGGAGTTTCTGAAGTTGCGTCAGAAACTAGAAGACGAGAACATGCCCCTTGTCGACAAGTTTGTCGTTGAGGGATCGTCGCAAACTTCCTACAGGATGGAGCAACTTCTATGCAAGGATGCATCGAAAGAAATGGAAATTAGCTTAGAAGATTTCTTGCAAGAGATCCACGTTGAGGACGAGATGCGCTCTCAACAGAAGATGGATACTCTGTCCAAGCAACTGGCGAAGGCAAATCTGGTCCAAACCAGAGAATACCAGGGGAAGCAGGCTGCTTCTCATCGCAAAAAAAAGGACTTCACGAATCTGAAAGTGAAGGGTCCTGCTTTCAAGCAGCAGAAGTCCAAGTCCCATGTGACTTGCTTCAATTGTGGCAAGAAGGGCCACTACAAATCCGAATGCAAGTCCAAGCCCAAAGAACAAGGTGTGCCTAGTAAGGTTTCTATGATTACTAATCTAGTTGCCATGATAGCACAGGTTGCAACTGTGGGGGCTGACTTGGACTGGTGGATAGACACTGGTGCGACCTGCCATGTCTGTTCAGACAAAGACTGGTTCGTCTCTTATGAGCCAACTTCAGAGAAGGTTATAATGGCAAACCAGGCACAAGCTGAAGTACTGGAGATCGGGACGGTGGAGCTGAAACTCACATCGGGGAACACTCTGACGCTTCAAGGTGTGAAGCATGTTCCAGTAATTGCTAAGAACCTGATCTCTGGAAGTCTGCTCTACAACGCAGGCTTGAGGATGGACAACAATGCTGGCCAGTTGGTGTCCAAGAAGGGTACATTCTTCGGGAAAGCTTTCCAAACTGAAGGAATGTACAAGATTCAGCTTGTTGTAACCCAACATGATATATAAATGCAATCACTTTTTCTGATTATTCTCTTGAGTTGTGGCATAATAGGCTAGGACATGTTCATTGTAAAAGGATTAACAGAATGTCTAGTCTAGGACTTATCTCCAAGTGTGGGGGTAAGGTAGAGAAATGCGAAGTATGTGCTCAGACGAAGATCACAAGGAAACCCTTTCACAGGGTCCATCGAAGCACAGATCTTCTGGAGTTGGTTCACTCAGATATCTGTGACTTCAAACAATTCTCTACAAAGGTCGGGATGAAGTATTTCATTACTTTCATCGATGACTTCTCAAAGTATGCTTTCGTCTACTTGTTCAAGTCTAAAGACGAAGCATTCGAGAAGTTCAAGGAGTTCAGGGCCGAGGCTGAGCGGCAAACTGGACAACAATTCAAGAGGTTAAGGAGTGATCGAGACGGAGAGTATCGGTCTCATGAATTCTTATCATTCTGCAAAGAACATGGAATCATCAATGAGACAACGGCTCCGTACTCTCCTCAATCCAACGGAGTAGCAGAACGTTGACAGAGATGATGAACTCCATGCTGTTGACTGCGGGTCTTCCATAGTGCTACTGGGGAGAAGCTGCACTAACGGCAACGTTCATTCTGAACAGAGTGCCATATGCTACTTCCTACATAACTCCTCATGAACTCTGGTTCAAAGTCAGACCTAACTTGAATGTCATTCGAGTGTGGGGGTGTCTGGCTTATGTGAAGCTCCCGGATCTGAAGATTCAGAAGCTGGGGACAAGGACTACGAAGGCGACCTTCTTGGGGTATGCCGAGAAGAGTGATGCTCGGAGATTCCTTGATATCGAGTCAAACCATATCATCGAATCTCGCGATGCTGAATACTTTGAAGACAAGTTTGCAAAACACAAGAATATTGTTCTCGCGGATCTTCCGGAGAATGATGAGGGTACAAAGCAGACAGAAGTCTTTAATGAACCAGTAGTCCAAGATGAAGCTGTCGTCAAGGAGACACCAGCTGAACCAGAACTCGCTGAGCCGTCAACTAAGCGAACGAGGAGGCCGAAAGACTTCGGAGATGACTTCGTCACCTATCATGTGGAAGCAGATCCGCTTACCTATGATGAGGCGATGAAGACCAGATGCTGTATTATGGAAGGAGGTGATAGACAACGAGATTGACTCAATCACCTCCAACAACACATGGGTATTGGTTGACCTGCCAGAAGGAGCAAGACCCATCGGATGCAAATAGATCTTCAAGAAGAAGATGAAAGCAGATGGAACCATTGACAAGTTCAAGGCCAGGCCAGTGGCCAAGGGGTTTGCTCAGAAGCAGGGGATCGACTACTTTGACACTTATGCTCCAGTAGCTTGGATGACAACCATCAGATTGTTAATTGCTCTAGCAGCAATACACAAGCTGGTGATACATCAGATGGATGTGAAAACGGTATTCCTTAATGGCGAGCTGACCGAAGAGATCTACATGCAACAACCAGAAGGTTTTGTCGTCAGAGGTCTGGAAGACAAAGTCTGCAAGTTGATGAAGTCTCTGTATGGTTTGAAACAAGCTCCCAAAATGTGGCATGAGAAGTTTGACAAGGTAATAAGGTCAAATGGCTACAGGGTCAGTAAAACAGACAAGTGTGTCTATACGAAGTTTGCTGACGGAAGAGGAGTAATCGTTTGTCTTTACGTGGACGACATGCTAATCCTAGGTACGGATTTAAGCTGCGTCACAGAGACAAAGAAATTCCTCTCGACCAAGTTCAGTATGAAGGACTTGGGGGATGCCGACGTAATCTTGGGGCTCAAGATCATCCGGACAGGCACTGGAATAGTGATGTCACAATCTCATTATATTGAGAAGATGCTCACTCGCTACGGGTATCAAGATCTTCCCATAATTGATACACCGTACCGGAGTGATCAGAAGCTGGAGCCTAATTCGAGGGAAAGCGTCAGGCAGTTGGAGTACGCTAGCGTCATCGGAAGCTTGATGAACGCTACTACTGCCAAAAGGCCTGACATAGCTTTTGTCGTGGGAATGCTGAGTCGGTTCACTAGCAATCCAGGCGTTGAGCACTGGAAAGCTGTGAAGCGTGTTATGAGATATCTCAAGAAAACTCAGACATATGCACTTTTCTACAGCGGAGATCCGTCAGTAGTGGAAGGCTTCAGTGATGCTAGCTGGTGTTCAGATATGGAGAGAGAGTATTCCACAGGTGGATTCGTATTTGCCATGGACGAAGCTGCTATATCGTGGAAGTCGAAGAAGCAGACTATGTTATCTCGCTCCTCCATGGAATCTGAATTCTTTGCATTGGATGCTGCTGCAGATGAAGCAGAGTGGCTTCGAGAGCTCATGTATGATCTTCCGGTGGTTGGGGCTCAGATACCGACAATACCGATATACTGTGACAACCAGGTGGCAGCAGCAGTGGCATCAAATGAACTCTTCAACGGGAAGAAGAGAATGGTGCGGTTGAAGCACAGAGCAGTACACGATCTTATCAAGAGAGGTGTTATTGCAGTGATTGATGTTCGGAGTCAGGAGAACCTGGCGGATCCGTTCACCAAGGGCCTCAAGCGCCAGCTGGTCGATGACACAGCTTGTAAAATGGGCTTGAAGGCATTCTGATAGTGTGTCTTTGTAATCCTACCATAAGTTTTATGCTATTAGTTCAAAGAGAAATCTACTAGGCATCTAACTTTTGGTTCAAAGGAGGATCACTGACTGGGAAACTATCAGGTAACAGTGGGTACTTGTTCTCTAGAACATGAAAGGGATACGGACCCATAACCACTGTTGTCTACTATGTATTTTCTGCAGAAAAAATAGATCATGTGGAAGGTTGGCTTAAACGCCTTAATGAGTTCTCAGGCAGAGTGAATGCCTGGTGTGCTTTACAGGAAGCACGGTAGAGCAGCACTACCAGGAGTGAAACTCCATGCTACAGTGGGGTGACTCCACCATGAGGTTTCCAGGTAGGGGTAATGCTTCGGCTTTGCAAGCCAAGTCATAGCGGCGTAGCACCGCAAATAGGCAGGTAGCCTAATGCTGTATGACGTAATTAAAGAGTTGTAGACAGCACTACAAAGGGAAGGATGGCCCATGTTACAGTGGCACGACACCACGATGAGGTACCCAGGTAGGGGTAAAGCCTCGACATTGCAAGCCATGTCGTTGCGACATAACACCGCAAGGAAGCCTTAGGCTTCATGCTGGGTAGTTTGGCACTACAAAGAGGCTTGTGACCTCATGCTACAGTAGTATGACACTACGATGAGGTTCCCAGGTAGGGATAATGCCTCGGCTTCAGGCCATGTCATAGCGGCGTAGCACCGCAAGGAAGCGCAAGGCTTCATGCCATATCTCTTTAATAAAGAACTCACCTATAGTATATGGAAAGAGATATCAGGCCGTCTCTTGAGGGTAAACTTGTAGACGCCCAAAATTATATACTGAAACCAGGCTGGCACAGGGCCTTCAATGTGCAGCCAGAAGCACAGTTGATGTCATTATGTGAGTAGGAAGAATTGCAGTTATGGTGCAGAATTCAAGGCTTAGTCCATTCTTGTATCATGCTGTTATTTAACCTATGCGGGAAGATTCAAGTCGTAGCGACATCTCTCCTAATGCATGATGGGCAGTCACTGTGGGGAACGCTCAACCCATATATTGAGATATGTGGGGGATTGTTGGTGTTTTTGCCTTTGGACTAGAAAAGATAGTCCCATATTGGCTACACCAAATGGTGAGTATCTCAATATAATGCATTGCTTGTGTTGAGGTGTGCACATGAGGTGTAGTGGGGCACAAGTTTGTGCCATGTGGAAGTATTTTCCTAGAAGGAAAAAGGATTAAATCCAACAAGGATGCAAGTTAATTTTTGTTGTGTGGACTCGGACTCGGACACGGACTCCAGGATGTCTCGTGCATGCACGGGAGTGTTCGGGGGGTAGGCGTGGACTGGCACACTTCTATGCTGATTGTGGGATGATCTAAAATATCAAACTCTATTTTTGAGTATTGGTATTTTAGTCCCACATCGGATAGGAGAAGAGGTGAAGTCTCAACTCCACTCTATAAATAGAGCCCCTTGGCCTCCTTTGAAAGATGAACCAAGAAGAGAGTGAAGGGAGTCTGTAAAGTCCAGGAAGCCCGTTCAAGTCTCAAATATTGACTTACGAGCGTTCCAGAAGTTCTTCGTGAACTTGCTGGTTCCTGGAAGCTGTTCGTGCTCGTGTGGGACGAATAAAGCTTTGAGCAACGGTGGTTCATTCACCCCAGCATTTCATTCTCGCCTGTCATCGCTGCTGTTGTCTTTTACAGTAACTTATTTTTAGAAGCTCTACTGCCGATAGTCGCTTGCACAAAAGTCTCTTTAGATTTTTTGTGTATTACGTAGAATCTTTTTAGATCCTCGTAATTCAGAATCCTCCAGGATCTCTGTTGCACATCTTTTTTAAGGTGTTGCATTTGAAACGTTGTCTTTACAATTGTTTCAGTTTCAGAATTTTTTATCGAAAATTGTGCCTCGGCACTAACACATACTTAGGGGTAGGCTTTAACCTTCTGTTGTGAGCATTCAGAATTTAAAATGGTGTGTAGTTTGATGGACAATAATGAATGAATCTTCCAACTAAGCATTGCTTCTATTTGACCTCTGTGTTAAACGAAGCTACATATGAGGGGTCCAACACTGTGTACTCTTTGTATGGGCTTTTGAATTGAAGGGGGAAATAAAATACATACTTCATTGAAAACTTCCTCTGTGATGTAGTTGATAGGAAAATATTACTGTAGTATTTTATATATATATGCTTTTCATTCCATTGTGAGTATAGGCCATGCTGTCATACCATATGTTACTGTCCTTAGTGAATGGGTTACATATTGGTGCAAGAGGAGATGACAGTTTGATCTTGAAGGATTTTCAGAGGAATTTATTCTTATAAGGTTATGTGCCAGTATTGCAAATAGGCCATTTGTTAAGGCTGGTTAGCATATGTTGTATGATTTTGTTCTGTTGAGAAAGTTGGGCATAGGATTTGTTGGAAATTAAGAAAGAGAAAAGAAATATAGTTGGATATAATTAGGATCAATTTATTTTGTGGTTATTAATCTACTACTTATTTATTTATTATTTTTCTTTTGTTAAGTAATTAGAAAACTTCGAGTAATTAATTAGTTTAACTATTTCTCTAGGACCCTTCGATTCCTTGATCAACTCGGACGTGGACGTTGAACCAGCTCTTTCCTTTCAGGAACGAAGTCAGGCAAGTGTACCTTGTCATTCTTGTACTTCAGTTACAATATTAATTCTTAAATATTTATTTATGTGCATGTTATTGTGACACCTAGGACCGTGTTCGGTACTTCGCGTCCAAATCACATTCGGGTGCCGATGGACGTTAGCGCCATCGGTATCGATATTAGATATTCACATTTTTACGTTACCGCGACAATCCGTTGCGGGGTACACTCTGACCCTAGGATATGTTCATGTGACACTACATTACTAACAGATTTTTGCACTTAATTACATCTTGATATACGAAAATCCGAGTATGATTCTAGGACGATGACATTGATATACATGCACTGTTTCTTTTCTATTATGACTCATTGTCCTAGCTAGAGGTTCTGGCCGAGCGTCTCATGGATAAGATACGTGAAGTAACATGGGTGGGGAGAACATACACCGTGTGCTTGGGCTACTTTCCCTCATAGTATGTTGTTGTCTCATTCCAGAGCTTCGGAGATTTCGTAGTTTACCACAACTTCCTTATTGGACTGTAGGGTATTCATAGTTTGCTGGAATGTCTATCAGATCACCGGGGTATACCGTGACAGCCCCCGTGTTCGAGTGATGTTTCTTAAATTGTATTCCATTCTAGTTGGTTATGTTAGATTCACCCACTCTATCAGTCTTACTATACTTTATTATTATTTTTATTTATTACTATCGTACACTTGGCATGTATATTATGTACCTTGTCGCGTCCGTTTGAGGACCTGGTTTCCTTCCAGGTTGGATGAATAGATTTTTGTTGAGCGCCTTGCTGGATTGTTGATGATATTCATTTCACTACAGGTATTCAATCTTTCAGTGTTACATGTTTCATTTACCGTTATTCGTATTTGCTTAATAGCCTAATATTTATAAACTCATATTATTCTTTTTGAGTCTATTCAGACAAGTATGATTATTGGGCTGCAGACTAGTATTCATATTTTCCTTTCTTATGTTTCTATTACTTGGATTGAGATATAGAGTTGATGTAGTAATTTAGTTACACCATTTTGAAACAACTTATACGTATTATAGTCAGACTAGATCAATCTGATTGAATACGTAGCTGACCAATGCCACGTGGCTCGATCCCGCATATTTTAGGACTGGGACGTGACACCATTCGGTACAAAGTCTAAATGCAAATTTAGGATTTTCACCGAGTATTCCAACTAAAGATACTCCATTGCATAGGTTTACATTACAGAATATATGCTACAAGAAAACAAAGATCCACGTACCAAAACAAAGGATCCTCAATTATTTTTCTTCTTGATCTTTAAGAATCCTAAGAGTGTTTCAACAACTTTGAATGCTCGATGTACACTGCCATGCTCATCCAACTTATTTCTTGAAACGTATCAATTGATACACATGTAGCATGATTGCCAGTGGGAGTCGCGGAAATCACTACAACACGGAAAATTATTGTACGAACTGGGCTCACCGTTCACCCTTTAATGCTATTCATTGGATGATATTGGAACGAGTGCATGCACAGATCTCTATGCAATTCAATGGATGACATGGAATGTGCACGGCACTTCCAGCTTCACTTTCTTTCGTTCTTGGAATAGAACCTCAGAACGACGTAGAAGAAGAGCCGGTAGAGCACCCCCCAAGCGAGAAGTATCCCGACGTCGGCCCAGATGCTCTCGAGCTGCAGCCCCATTGTGGTGAGCACGTCCTCGCCGATCAGTGGACACGACACGTTGAGCCGCCTGTGGAGGCTGCTGATGTCCACCTTCCCCAGAGGCCCCGGGGAGAGCTCGAGGAAGCTCCCGTAGTAGCACCTGTCCCCCTTGAACTCGTTTATGAGCAGCGCCTCGAAGGGGTACTTGATGGCCGAGATGTAGTGGAGCCACAACCAGTAGGCCGGTATCTGCGTCCGCTTCAGGAAGAACCCGCACGACAGGAAGAAGAGGGCGGTCGTCGCGATCACGACCGCGTACCCGGTGATGTAGCTCGGGACGAGGGCGCTGACGAGCATGACGTAGCCGTTGGTGGTGACCAGGGAGGCGAAGAGGATGACCCAGAAGTAGAGAAGGCTGCTGTCGAGCCTGAGCATGACCTTGGTGATCGCGGCGAAGGTGATCCCCTGGACGGCGAAGAAGGGGAGGTAGACGACGAGGGAGGACACGACGTAGGAGGAGGCCCGGTAGGCGTTGTGGGAGGTCTCGCGGATGAATATGAAGCGCTCCTGGATGAAGGTCGGGACGGCGTCGTTGGAGGAGAAGAAGACGAGGCAGATGGCGAAGATGTAGAAGTTCAGCAGGCGGTTGACGGTGGCGAAGCCGTCCCCACGGAGGCTGTGGAAGAGGGTGGAGAGGACGAGGGCCATGACGGCGAGCACGAGCTCCCGGGAGAGGAAGAGCTCGGGGGTCCGGACGACGTTCAGCGCGGTGCGCCGCGAAAGCACGAGGACCTCGCGGTGCCACGGGTTGGCAAACTTCGGGCCTTCGTCGAATTGGCTGTCGTCGTCGTTGTCGAGGGATTCAAGATGTTCCTGGCTACTGTAGGAGGGCTTTGGAGGGAGGACTACTACGTGCGGCGTGGCATTGAGCTGGTGGCTGTGGAAGTAGCCGGAGTGGCTCGGGGTCCTGGCTGGCGTCCACGATGGCTTGGGGCGAGGGGTGGTGCCGGTGACGCCGTTGTATATCCAGACGGAGAAGTCCTTGTAGAACTGGGAGGCGAGCCTGGGGTTGTACACTCCGCTGTGGAGCGGTGTCTGAGTCCTCCTCCTCCTCCCGAGGGAATTGTCGAAGTTCTCCTCGTCCTCCTCTTGGGCGTCGTCGTCTTCGTAGTAGTTGCTGAAGTCCGGGCGCCCGGGGGTGAGGCTGCCGGCGACGGAGAAGTTGTGGCTGCGCAGAGGGATGTGGTGGCCGGAGTGGCTAGCCCCGCGGGGCGTCTTTGGTATCGGAGTTCTTGCTGTCTGGCTGGGCTTGAGGCCGTCGCGGTGGTACAAGACCAGAGGATCGAGGCCGATGGTGGAGTCGTCGTACTCTTTGATGACGTCGAGGAGGTACTCCATGCTGTTCTCGCCGTCGGGGACGGGGCGGCCGAAGCCGGAGAGATGGGCGGGGAGCGCGCCTGGGCTCCCTAAGTAGATCAGCCTTCCTCTGCATAAATTCCAAAAGAGAGAGAGAGAGACTGAATGAAATTGTCTAATAAACCTAAAAATTTAAAGTCCACATCGAAACGAAATTAGTCATATCCGAAATATGATAATCAACTATTTCTATAGTGTCATGCGTATAATCGAAAGTTAGAATTGTGGTCAAATTATATTACAAATAATATTTTTTTATACATATATTTGTTATATTTTAAAATTAGATCCAAAATTGAACTAGTGGTTATATTATGAAAGTTGAACTTTAAAAACATATATATTTTCAAAATATATATATATTTTAATTAAAAAAAAGTATGTGTTATATGTAAAAAAATAATAATAAATAAATCAAGACTAGCTGATGCCTACTACAATTCCAAGGTTCTTGAAATCACAACACAAATTGGTTTCCAATCCAAAGTCTTCCTAGTTTGAGATAATCATTGTTGTTGCTTGTTTGTAATATAATAATGCTATTAATTTCTTTAAAGTTTCTCTTCAATTTTTTTTTTTCTTACATGACAATGTACTGTTCTGACCTTGCGAGGACGGTGATCCGGTCGAGAAGCATCTGTATCCTGAAGGATGGCTGGTGGATCGTCATGAGAACGATGCTCCCCTTCTTCGCAATGTCCTTCACCCTCTCCACCACGCTGTAGGCGCTGGTAGAGTCGAGCCCGGAGGTCGGCTCGTCCAGGAACAGCAGCGACGGCTTGTGTATGATGTCCACGCCGATCGACACCCTCCTTCGCTCGCCCCCCGACACCCCACGCCTCCCTTCGTCCCCGATGTACGTGTGTGCCGTTGTCTGTTCGATCGATTGTTCATATTGGTCTTAATTAGAAATTCGAGTAACAAAAGTAAGCACGAGTCGCACGAGAAATTATTCAGTGAGCCGGGCTCCTCCTCGTCCACTTGATGGCAATGAGGAGGATGCTGGTGTATGTACTTATTTTCTGTTATGAATTGAATGATATGAAAGGTGCACGGTTAGTCTGGCTCACTAAATAATTTCTCGGAAAGTGGACTGATGGTATGCACGGTGCATCAAACTTGTACATGCCCAGACGAACCTGCAAACCGAGCTGCTCGAGCAGCTCCCACACGCGCTGCTGCTTCTCGGACTTGGAGAGGGATGGAGGAAGCCGGACCTCCGCGGCGAACATGAGAGTCTCGAACACCGTCAGCATCGGGAAGAGCTGGTCGTCCTGCATCACGTACGACGACACCTTCTTCATGTAGCTCGTAGTGACCTGCCCGAAAACGAACAAACATATAGATTATTGATCTTCCGCCATCCAGCCAGGATGTTATACCTCAACAGAGGTCAAAAGATACGATTGATATGGCAGACAAGAACTGGGTAGCGGCTCACCGGACGCCCGTCTATGGATACGGAGCCCTCGAGGCTCCCGCGGGCGATGCGGCCGGCGAGGGCGTCGAGGAAGGTGGACTTCCCGGCGCCGCTGGGGCCGAGGATGGCGGTGACCTGGCCCCGGAGGGCCTGGCCGGAGATGTCGTTGAGGAGGTACGCCTCCTTGGTGATCCACTCCCCGTCCTTCCTCTGCCTCTTCAGGACGCTGTAGGAGAGGTTCTCGAACTCCAGCCCCCGGCCCGGGTAGTGCGCTGGCTTCCCCGCGGAGCCGCCCGGGGGCCCCCGCCGGGCCCCCGTGGGGCCGTCCTGGTTGAGGAGGCTCTTCAGGTTGGTGTTGCTGTCTGTCCGGCCCAATGCTGCCATTGTTCCGATGGGGGGGGGGGGGGGGGGGGGGGGGGGGTTGTTTCTTGTGTGTCAAGAAACAATGCTTATATAGAAGAAACGAAGAATAGGACAGGGTCTTTGCTTTGGTTTAGTGGATGGTGCTTTGAGAACGGAGGAGGAAACTAGGTGAGGACAATGGCGATTCCTTCCAAGGTCTTCCTGGTTCTGCATTTCGGAAGTTTCCTCCCAGGACAAGATGCCTGAGCCGGCCGGCCGAGATTCTGGATTCGGAAACCGGTTCGGTTATGCGCACCGAGTAGGGCTGTAAAGTGGACAAAACGGTCCGTTGTTCATACGAGTCCGGCTCGATAAATGGTTCGATCGCGGGCCGTCCGATTGAATTAAGGAACATAACTTGAACATTTTTTTTGGTCCGTTTAAAAATCGGACCCGGACACGATCATATCCATGTCATGTTCGAATTTGTCCGCGGACCGTCCGATAGTGAAGACTCATTTTACTTTTGCATCAATTATGTCGTATCATTTTGGTTTTGCATTAATTTTTGCTTGTCGAGTCTGGATTTTCGTTAAACTTTTACCTTTTTTGTTGTATTCTATAATCTTCAATTGTATCTCCATTCAACTTATTTTTGTACCAACTACAAAGGAATTTTGATAAAGTAATTGTTTTTGGTAATATATTTAATTTGTCCGCGGACTGTCCGATTGAATTAACAAACAGTGGATTGTCCGTGTCCTTCTGGTCTGAACTCGAACACTGGACTATTCGTGTCCGTCCGACCGAACTCATTTTCATTTTCGGACCGAACACGAACAGTGGAGTGTCTGTGTCCGTCCGGCTCGTTTACATCCCTAGTACCGAGACTGGCTAGTCCAGATACAAGGTTGGACCAGAGGGTGGGTGAACGAGCTAGGCAACCGCTCCAGGCCCCTCGGTAGCCAAGGCCCTCCAAACATAGTCTATAGTTATTTACTAGTCCAGTCAGCCGTTGCAATGAGAATGTCCAAACAGACTCACTTGTGTAGTATTGGGTCGTAGTGATTTTAGTAGGAAGACGAGAAAAAAATATCAATAATGTTACTACCAGTTATTACTTTTTTTCATTTTTTATTTGTTGTTTTTTTAGAAGATTTTATTTGTTAAATTGGTTGATAAATTTGGTATCGGAGAAATTTTTTTTTTTATACAAATTCGTTTAGGAAAATTGAATTTTTTCTATTTACCCATTCAAGAAATCTCATTTTCAAACTTCGTCGTAAGTCTCAAAAAATTTCGTCCATTGCCACGAGACTTTCGCTTACATATGGTTTGGGGAGGAGCAAAATATACAGTCTGAATCTTATCCCCGTATACATAGAGAAGTAATTTTCGCGACACGAACATGCATTCTTCATGATCCAAACAACAAATTTTACAGTTTATATAATCTTACATACTTCAGAAGAGGAGGGAAAAAAAAATTGGAGATGTTACTAGCATTGGCCTAGACCAACCGGCTCGGTTCAGTTTGGTTCGGTTCGGTTTAGCAGCTGAAATTGGTTGACTTCCAAGTGAAATGGACCCTCGATGATTCCAAGAAGAAAAGAGGAATTACGAGGGAATCACAGTGTCACTACAAAGTCCGCATCCATCGTTTCGTTCCGGCGCTTGTTTTCCTAGAATTTGGATTCAAGAACAAACTCAGGCGGCAATTACAATGGAAGAAAATAATCAAAATTTCTTCGGCTGCTTATTTTAAGCTACTGACAGTTCCTCTGCTAAACCATCAGAAACTATTAGATCTGTCAATTGGGCCGTACCGGTCCAGTTCGGTACCAGTTCAGTGAAATTTTGACACGTGTGCCAGCCGGGTCCGATTAAACTTAGGTCTGAACTGGCCCCGGCCTAGTATATCTCATATCTTGGGTCTCGAAGTTCAGACCTAATCCGACCCGTCCCGAAGTCCAGGCCATCTCGACCCGGCCCAAGGTCCAGGCCGATCCGAAAGTACAGTTGGCTAATTAATCTCTCTCTCTCACTCTTCTCTCTCTCTCTCTCTCTCTCTCTCTCACATGCACGCTAGTAATGTGCACGTACGAGAAAGAAAATTTAAAAAATTAAATATAAATTTATTATAAAAATTATTAAACTTAGGATTTGAACTCAAACAACAACAAAAAATACCTCGTACCTTAAACACTTGGGTTAGACTATTTAGTTGCAAATATATCTTATTAGATAGTTAGATACTTAATTACATTTTTTTTAGAATAATTAGTGGAGTATTCAGGTAGCTGTTTAGTTATTTATTATTATTATTTTAATTTATTTAAATGGTTGATGATATTCATACGGCTTAGACAGCTCATTTTTGAGACGTTTTGAAACCTCTTTATATAGTATAAGATATATACTAATTTTTCTTTTATATTGGTCAATTAATTATTTAGATACCTAAACGTGTTATTTGTTTGATAGAAACTAATTAATTACCTAGATATAGTAAAAATATACTTTTCAGATTACAGTGAGAAATAGTTTTTTATTTTATTTTATTTGGTCCAAATTCGATTCGATCCGACTCGTTTCGAAGTCCATCGTGCGTGGGCCACGTGCTGGATTGGACTGAGGTTTCCACTCTTAGGTCCGGCCCAACTCAACTCGCTACACTGTACGACCCTGAGACGTCCGTGTCACCCTCATTTTCCGTATTTTCCGTATTTCGTATTTATACTCGTATCTGAATTTTTGGCATGTATTTTTATTTTTCTCAACTTGTGGGATTTCGGTATTTCTCGTATTTTGGTTTTGGCATGGCTCGGTTTTATTGGGGACGGTTCGGTTTGGTTCGGTTTTATGTGTTGGAGCACCCTAGCCCTATGCTACACCCTCAACCCACCACAACTCCCCCACTTTATAACACCACCTACCACTCTCTCTCTTCATTACTTCCTCCATAAATTTTCTTCTTCTTCTTCTTCTCCTTCCTCTACACAACACTCCCAACCCTAGGCAAGTGCACCTTGCCACTTCATGAGAGCCCTATTTTCTTGGTTCATTTGCTAGATTAGGACATGGTGATCAACATTAGAACTTGGTATTTTGTGATTTGAAGTCTCCTTTGCTCTAGATCTAAGTCTTCATATTTTCGGATTTTTGCATGTTTTGATCTATTTTAGTTGGTTTTCTATGAGTTTTGATGTTTCCATGTGGAAGAGCATTCAATTCCACCCAAGTTGGAGCTTTGGAAATCCGGATTTGGAGTTCGGATGGCCAAGTTGTGAGCTTTTGAAACTTTGGGTTCTGCCATGGTGTTCTTGCTGTTTGGAGAAGACAGTGAGCAGTGTGCAGAGCTTCTTAGCTCACGCACACTGAGCTACGCGCGCTCTTTAGCGCTGCGTACGCAGACTTGAGTACGCTTCCTGTTGGAAGCGTGTCTCCTTGAGCCTGCGTGACTTTCTCACGCTGCCTTGAGTGAGCCTGCGTGACTTTCTCACGCTGCCTTGAGTGAGCCTGCGTGACTTTCTCACGTACGCTGCTTGAGTGAGCCTGCGTGACTTTCTCACGTACGCTGCCTTGAGTGAGCCTGCGTGACTTTCTCACGCTGCCTTGAGTGAGCCTGCGTGACTTTCTCACGTACGCTGCTTGAGTGAGCCTGCGTGACTTTCTCACGTACGCTGCCTTGAGTGAGCCTGCGTGACTTTCTCACGCTGCCTTGAGTGAGCCTGCGTGACTTTCTCACGCTGCCTTGAGTGAGCCTGCGTGACTTTCTCACGTACGCTGCTTGAGTGAGCCTGCGTGACTTTCTCACGTACGCTGCCTTGAGTGAGCATGCGTGACTTTCTCACGCTGCCTTGAGTGAGCCTGCGTGACTTTCTCACGTACGCTGCCTTGAGAGAGCCTGCGTGACTTTCTCACGTACGCTGCCTTGAGTGAGCCTGCGTGACATTTCACGTACGCTACTCCCTTGAGTGTTTTTTGGTACGCAGACTTGAGCGAGCCTTGCGTGCGTGACTTTTCGTCCACGCAGTCCCCCCTGCGTGTGTGACTTTTCGCACACGCAGCTCTCCTGCGTGCGTGACTTTTGTGCGTACGCTGCCCTGCCCCTTGACCCCCTGCTTAATCCATTAGCTCTTGGAGTTCTGGTTCTATTTCCTTAAGCTTGGCTCTTCTATAACCCTGTACTTTGATATTTTATTAGATATTTTATGCCTATTTTATATCCTTACGCCTTTTGTCATGAACTTGATTTTACTTAATATGTTTGGAATGACTATTGTACTTGGCTTGGTATGGCAAGGAACTTGCATAACACGACAGTGACCCGTAGTGGTGCACTCCTGACATGACCGACCTGACATGATAGTGGCCCGTCGTGGCGCACTCCTGACAAGTACCCTAACATGATTTATTTTAATGTTGTTACTTGGCCTGTCTTGACACCGTGGGTAGTTCTTTCTTGCTTGCTTGTTAAATCCACTGTCCTGTCGTGCATCATGTCTAGGATGGGACTCCTGAGTACCACGGTCAGGAGTACCTACTAAAATGGATTAAGGTTAATAACTAGAATAACACAGTAGTCATGAAGAGATGACACAGCTACAGGCAATCCCGTTACCTGGGCGCTCCAGGGATTTGTAGCCTGCCGTCGAGTAGGGCGCATTTCCAGCACACTGTCAGGTGTTGCACCCTCTAAGTCACCTAAGGGTACATTTGTCTCCCGGACGATGTATCCACCTGAATTTAATCCTAATCTTTAGTCCTGGGTAGCCTGGATGGTCTGCAGGGCTTGTGGCTGTGGAACAATCTCGCTGCATCTTGTTAGTAATTAGGCCTGTGATAACCCTAGTTAGTTAAAGTAGTAAGCCGTAGGATCTGCTTGGCCGTGATTGATTGAATGAGGTATAACCAGTCTAGTCATGTCTTGATCCCATACAAGATTGCTTCCTGCCTTGATTACTTACATTACTTATCTTGCCGATAAATTGTGGGAAACCAAGCTCTGTTCAGATGAAGGGTTACAACCCCGGTCCTTGTTTGGTTTACGGGTTGTAACCTGGCTATCGGAATAGTTCCATGGTTATCTCGTAGTATATCATCTTGACATGTTTTCGTAATTTTAGTTTTAATATTAGATTTTCTGTGCTGATTGCTGGCTTTTGTTCTTATTTCGTGGCCCCCTTGTGGCACTTGCTCTTTCTGGGGTTGACCCAGCTGGTTTTGTGTGGCCAGATTTCGGAGCAGCTCCCGAGGATCTACCAAGCTTCCAGCCCAATGGTGAACACTAGACGGAATCCGGACCAAGAGTAGGTTTTCCTTTTTGTCTTGCCCACTTTATTGTAAAATATTCTTTTGAGGCGTTTAGCCGACGAGCACCTGTTAGCTCGATGCACTTTTACTTACTGTCTGCCTACGGGCTGTAAACATGATTGACACATTCTAGGGTTGATCATGTATGACTAAACTCTTGTTAGTCCTAACATTTTGTAACGACTAGCTTCATGATCAGCTGAATATGTAATATTTGGGACGCCTTATTATTGTATATTTAATGATCATACATCTTGCGACTTTACTTACTTATGGTGATTGAGACACTAGGCTTGTTCATGACCATAAGAGACTGTTGGCTTGTAGTAAACCCTCACATATCTAGACAGCCGTGACCGTATATCGAGGTGGTTTCCATTTTAATATACGTAGCTGGCTATGTCTGCCCCCGCTCTCCAGTATTCTGGTTCTGGGGCGTGACATGGTTTAAGTGGTGGCCCATGCAGGTCTTGTCAATCAAGAAATGTGAGGGTTTACCTAATAGATGTCTCAATCAGTATTCGCCCTTGATCTCCGCCCATATTTTCAAATCCCTGAAATTCTTGCCCTGATTACATGCTTGTATCGTTGATCTGTCCTGGTCCTTCCTTATTGTTTTCCTGTGTCGTTTTCCTCAGCGGCACTGTACCTGGTCATCCCGATCAACGAGGTGGAGCACTTCCCGTGGATCAACAGCAACCCGGAGATCAAGCCCAGCATTCCGGTGTAGCCTCCAGAGTTGTGCCTACTGGAGGAGAATCACCAGTTCGGCCCGTCCAGCCCGCAGAGCCAGATGATGGTACCTTAGTAGGCCTTATCAGAACCTTGATAGCTTCCCAGGATCGTCGAAGTGACGCCCTGCACCAGACAGTTCAAGATGCTTTGACCCGAGGCGGACATCCAGGGAACCAGGCGGCCAACAGTTTCAAGCGATTGAACCCTCCTTTCTTCGACGGCACCGAGGATGCAATTGCCGCGGATGCATGGCTTCAGGATACCGAGGTGATTCTGGAAGCATCCAGGACACCTGAGAATGAGAAGGTGGCGGTAGTACGCCTGCAGTTGTTGGACTTGGCTCGCAATTGGTGGACGGCGCAGGCCATGGGATTAGTGGCACCCATTGCTTGGGCAGTGTTTAGAGAGAGATTCCAGACGAAGTACTTTGATGCTGTGGCTCGGTACGACCTGCAGACCAGATTTACCAACTTGAAGCAAGGAGGCAGGACGGTCGATGGTTATGCGACCGAGTTTTCTAGGCTGAGTAGGTTTGCCCCCACCTTGGTGGCAACCGAGCTCGATAGAGCCCAGCGGTTCCAGCAGTGACTGCATTTGGAGATCTTGTTGGCAGTTGAGCAGTTCGAGCACCAGACATTCGATGCGGTCTTGAGAGCAGCTAGGAGGCATGAGTATACCTCCCAGAGGATCGTAGATAGGACCGGAGGTAGAAAGCGGTCCCACAGTCAGATGTACCAGTCATCAGTCCCAGCCCCGGCAGCTAGGGGATTGACCATTGGAACTCCGAGGCGGGCGGCCTCAGTAACGTCGGTTCAGCATTCGACCCCGACGTACCCGCAGCAGCAGAAGCAGACTTCTGCGATGGGATGTTCTCATTGTGGGAAGCCAGGGCATGTGGTGGCAGACTGTCGCAGGGCGCAGGGATTGTGCCTGGCTTGTGGAGCAGCAGATCATAGGATAGGGGCTTGCCCGAATAGGGGTGGTTCATCAGCATCCAACCCTTCTAGTTCTTCGGTGAGAGGACCGGCCCCAGCACCAGTTCAGCAGCAGTAGTATCAGTCTTCAAGGCCCTTGCCGCCTCAGTCTCAGGCATTCCAGCAACAACACCTCCAGCAGTATGCACAAGCCCAAGCTCAGACCCAGAATAGGCAGAGAGGTTTCCAGCAGAGGGGACCAGCAGCCAGAGGACAAGGTCAGGCCATGATGATGGCTATGGAAGAAGAAGTTGCACCAGGTGAGGTTGTGGCAGGTACTATTCTCGTCAACTCCTCTCCAGCGTCTGTATTATTTGATTCTGGTGCATCGCATTCATTCAGTCTGCACGATTCGCGACACGGATAGGATTGGAGCCCGAGTCATTATCAGTGAGGCTCAATATACTTACTGGTAATGGCCTTGTGGGAGTAGATCGTGTGTTTTCCTCGTGTCGGATCGTAGTTAGCGGTAGGGAGTTCCCCGCTAGATTCATAGAGTTTCCTATGGCAGACTATGATGTAGTCCTAGGCATGGATTGGTTGAGGAACCAGTATGCTAGGATAGACTGCCATATTGGCAGAGTTGTCTTTAGTATCCCCGGCGAGCCAGAGTTTTCGTTTTCCAGAGGCGCAGTGGAGCCATCTTCCCCAGCATTGCGGATGGCAAGTAGCAGCAGTGCAGTTACCCCGGATAGTTGAAGAGTTTCCAGATGTCTTTCCAGAGGAGCTTCCAGGGATGCCGCCAGAGCGGGAGATTGAGTTCACTATAGACTTGATTCCCGGGACAACACCAGTGTCAGAGCGAGTCTACAGGATGGCGCCTTCAGAGTTAGAGATTTTGTACAAGATGATTGAAGAACTGAGGACCAAGGGATTCATTCGTACAAGTGGATCGCCTTGGGGAGCCCCGATGCTTCTTGTTAAAAAGAAGGATGGTACGTCCAGGCTATGTGTTGATTATCGTACCTTGAATTCGGTGACAATCAAGAACAGATACCCTCTTCCGAGGATAGATGACTTGTTTGATCAGCTCAGAGGGGCTTCAGTGTTCTCGAAGATCGACTTGCGGTCGGGATACCACCAGATCAGAGTCAGAGAGCGGGACATCCCGAAGACAGCATTCAGATCGAGGTATGGACATTGGGAGTTCCTTGTTATGCCCTTTGGAGCGACCAATGCGCCGGCCGTATTCATGGACCTCATGAATCGTATTTTCATGCCTTACTTGGACCAATTTGTGATCGTGTTCCTAGATGACATCCTGGTCTACAGCAAGAGTGAAGCAGAGCATGAGCAGCATCTCAGAGTCGTCCTCCAGACGCTTAGGAAGCATCAGTTGTACGCCAAGTTCAGTAAATGCGAGTTCTGGCTCGATCGCATTTCGTACTTGGGTCACATCATTACCCGAGGAGGAGTGGAAGTGGATCCCCAGAAGATTGTGGCTATCGAGTCATGGCCGGTACCCAGCTCAATGGCAGAGGTTCGCAGCTTCCTTGGATTGGCCGGCTACTACCGGCGGTTCATTTCAGATTTCGTAAGGATTTCAGCGCCGATGACCCAGTTGACCCGCAAAGATGTGCCGTTTGTTTGGACAGCATAGTGTCAGGAATCATTTGAGAAGTTAAAGCGAGGTTTGATAACGGCTCCCATTCTCACCCTTCCAGATGGGACCGGAGGATTCACAGTTTATTGCGACGCTTCAGGCAGAGGATTGGGGTGTGTCTTGATGCAGCATGGGAAGGTAATATCTTATGCGTCACGCCAACTTCGTGATCATGAGAAGAATTACCCGACCCACGACTTAGAATTGGCGGCGGTAGTGTTTGCTTTGAAGTTGTGGAGACACTACTTGTACGGAGATAGAGTGGAGATCTTTACTGATCATAAGAGCCTAAAGTATGTTTTCACCCAGAAGGACCTTAATATGCGGCAGAGAAGATGGCTCGAGCTATTGGTGGATTATGATGTAGATTTGCAGTATCATCCCGGGAAGGCCAACGTTGTAGCAGATGCATTGAGCAGGAGAGCCGGAGTTTATTTCCTGACGGCGCAACCAGAATTATTGGTAGATCTTCAGAAGATGGGGATTGAAGTGGTTCTTCCTACCAGCGTGGCATTGATGGCCAGCCTACAAGTTCAGTCCAGCATAGTTGAGAGAATCCGGGTGGCGCAGTCAACAGATTCCAAGATCCAGCGACTCAGAGCAGAGTATAAAGCAGAAAGAAGGCCAGAGTTATGTATCCATGAAGACGGTACACTTCGGCACGGCACTCGTCTTTGTGTACCCAGTGGAGATATCCGACAGGAAGTCATGGCAGAAGCCCACAGTTCACAGTATTCTATTCATCCGGGTGGTACGAAGATGTACCGTGATATTCGTCAGCATTTCTGGTGAAATGGCATGAAGAGGAAGATAGTCCGGTTTGTCTCTCGGTGTTTGGTTTGCCAACAGGTTAAAGCTGAACATCAGAGGCCCGCTGGACTTCTTCAACCCTTACCGATCCCAGAATGGAAATGGAAACATATAACCATGGATTTCATGACCGGATTGCCCAGATCTCCGGCCGACAGAGATGCCATTTGGGTGATTGTGGACAGGCTTACCAAGGTGGCACACTTTCTCCCATTCAGAATTGGACAGTCGACGGCACAGTTAGCAGAGATGTACCTCAGGCAGATCGTCAGGCTTCACGGTGTGCCAGTCAGCATCACCTCGGACAGGGATTCAAGATTCACGTCACACTTTTGGCGCAGCTTACAGAAGAGTTTGGGGACTCGCCTTCAATTCAGCTCAGCTTATCACCCGCAGACGGATGGTCAATCAGAACGCACAATCCAGACTCTTGAAGATATGTTGAGATCTTGCACCCTTGACTTCGGTGGTTCATGGGAGAATCATCTGCACCTGGTAGAATTCTCGTACAACAACAGTTATCAGGCCAGTATCCAGATGGCACCCTTCGAGGCTCTCTATGGCAGGAAGTACAGATCCCCGCTAGCATGGGACGATGTCGGAGAGAGGCAGATGCTCGGACCCGAGTTGATTTCCCAGACGGTTGAAGTGGTCAGGAAGGTCAGAGATCACCTCCGAGTTGCCCAGGACCGCCAGCGCCATTGGGCCGATGCTCATCGGCGTCCCTTAGATTTTGCTGTCGGCGACCATGTATTCCTTAGGATCTCGCCTAACCGCGGCGTCATTCGCTTCGGCGTGCGGGGAAAGCTTTGTCCTAGGTATATAGGGTCGTTCGATATTCTAGAGCGAGTAGGAGATGTATCCTATCGTCTCGCTCTTCCGCCGTCGCTAAGTCAGGTACATGATATATTTTATGTGTCCCAATTACGACGGTATATTCCGGACCCGAGCCACATCCTAGACCATTCAGAATTGGTTGTTGGTACCAACATTTCGTATGAGGAGAGGCCCGTGTCTATTTTGGACCAGAGGGAAAAGATACTCAAGAATAAGACTATTATATTAGTCCGTGTTGCTTGGGGTCATCACTCTCTAGGTGAGTCAACGTGGGAGCGTGAGGACGACATCCGATCGCGATATCCCTACCTATTTGACTCATGAGGTATAATGTCTTTCTTATGCCTTACATTTTTCCTTCCTTGCTTGCATTGTATGATTGTATGATTGGACTGCTTAGTGTAGCTTGCATGTGCTTAGTGTAGCTTGTCGTGGCAATCTTTAGCTCCTTGATTAAATTCCGAGGACGAAATTCTTTTAAGGTGGGTAGAGTTGTCACCCTCATTTTCCGTATTTCCCGTATTTCGTATTTATACTCGTATCTGAATTTTTGGCATGTATTTTTATTTTTCTCAACTTGTGGGATTTCGGTATTTCTCGTATTTTGGTTTTGGCATGGCTCGGTTTTATTGGGGATGGTTCGGTTTGGTTCGGTTTTATGTGTTGGAGCACCCTAGCCCTATGCTACACCCTCAACCCACCACAACTCCCCCACTTTATAACACCACCTACCACTCTCTCTCTTCATTACTTCCTCCATAAATTTTCTTCTTCTTCTTCTTCTTCTTCTCCTTCCTCTACACAACACTCCCAACCCTAGGCAAGTGCACCTTGCCACTTCATGAGAGTCCTATTTTCTTGGTTCATTTGCTAGATTAGGACATGGTGATCAACATTAGAACTTGGTGTTTTGTGATTTGAAGTCTCCTTTGCTCTAGATCTAAGTCTTCCTATTTTCGGATTTTTGCATGTTTTGATCTATTTTAGTTGGTTTTCTATGAGTTTTGATGTTTCCATGTGGAAGAGCATTCAATTCCACCCAAGTTGGAGCTTTGGAAATCCGGATTTGGAGTTCGGATGGCCAAGTTGTGAGCTTTTGAAGCTTTGGGTTCTGCCATGGTGTTCTTGCTGTTTGGAGAAGACAGTGAGCAGTGTGCAGAGCTTCTTAGCTCACGCACACTGAGCTACGCACGCTCTTTAGCGCTGCGTACGCAGACTTGAGTACGCTTCCTGTTGGAAGCGTGTCTCCTTGAGCCTGCGTGACTTTCTCACGCTGCCTTGAGTGAGCCTGCGTGACTTTCTCACGCTGCCTTGAGTGAGCCTGCGTGACTTTCTCACGTACGCTGCTTGAGTGAGTGTCACGCCCCAAAACCAGAATACTGAAGAACGGGGACGTGCACAGCCAGCTACGTATAACGGAACGGCAACCATCCCGCTATACGGTCACGGCTGTCTAGCTATGTGAGGGTACGCTACAAACCATCAGTCTCTTAGGGTCAAATCAAGCTATTGTCTCAATCTCAACAAGTAATGATAGTAACAAGATATCAGACCACCAAATATACAATTGTAAGGCGTCCCAAACATTACATATCCAGATGATCATGAAGCTAGTCGTACAAAATGTAAGGACTAGCAAGAGTTAAGTCATACATGATCAACCTCGAGTTGCCAATCATGATTACAGCCCGTAGACAGACAGAAAGTAAAGTGCATCGAGCTAACAAGTGCTCGTCGGCTAAACGCCTCAAAAGAATATCAGTTAACAATACAGTGGGAGAAACAAAAAGAGAAAAAAAAACCCACTCGTTGCCCGGGTTCCGTCTAGTGTTCACCATCGGGCTGGAAAGCAGGTAGATCCTTTGCTGCTGCTCCGGTATCTGGCCATACAAAACCAGCTGGGTCAGACCCCAGAAAGAGCAAGTGCCACAAAGGAGGCCACGAAATAAGAACAAGAGCCAGCAATCAGCACAATAATATAATTACATAATAAGAGACAGTAATTTAAGAAAAAGGCATGATAGTTAGATATAAAAGACAAATCTTGTACAGAATCGATAAAAGACAGAACATATGGAAATGCATGACAGGATGATATACGATGAGATGACCATGGGACTATTCAGATAGCCAGGTTACAACCCGTAAACCAAACAAGGACCGGGGTTGTAACCCTTCGTCTGAACGGAACTTGGTTTCTCCCACCATTTATCGGCAAGATAAAATACGCGAATTCAAGACTTGCAATTAAACATGATTAAGGTAAAGCACGAGTAATCATGTCATGTCATGACCTTGCACAGGATCAGGACAGGACAAGAGGGACTAGACTCCATCCAATCAATAACGGCCAAGCAAGTACTACGGCTTACTACTTTAACTAACTAGGGTTATCACAGACCTGATTACTAACAAGATGCAATGAGAATTCCAAGTCCGGTTACCTGTTTGTTACTACCTGAATGCTCCCAGCAAGAAAAGGAAAAGATAGCATGATATAGCAGACACACTGTAGTAAGATACATGTGTCCTAAGGTACCACGCTCGACGGCGGGCTGGAAGTGCGCTCATCTCGACGGATAGCAACAAATCCCATGTATATATATATATAGGGCCGGGACCAAAGGGGCAACAGGTAACTGGGAAATTCTCCATGAACTAATTGATCAATCTAGTCATTAACCTAGCCAGATTCAGTATGAATCCCTGACCATGGAAACCAGGGAGTCACGTCCTAGACATGATGCAAGACAATACGAGTGGATTGCACAAGCAAGCAGGAACACCCACGGTGTCAAGACAGGTCAAGCTAAGTTATCAAGTCATGTCAAGTCAGGAGTGCGCCGCCACGGGCCACTATCAAGTTATCAAGATAATTCATGTCAGGGTACTTGTCAGGTGTGCGCTACGACGGGCCACTATCAAGTCAGGTTGGTCATGTCAGGAGTGCACCATTACGGGTCACTATCATGTTATGCTAGTTCCTTGTCATACCGTGCCATGTACAATAGTCATTCCAACATATTAAGTAAAATCAAGTTCATGACAAAAGGCGTAAGGATATAAAATGGGCGTAAAATATCTAATAAAATATCAATATACAGGGCTATAGAAGAGCCAAGCTCAAGAGATAAACAAATTCATCATAGACAAGTGGGTTGTGCAAGAGGGTCAGGGGTTGGGCTGCGTAGGGTATGCACTGCGCATGGAAGAGCTGCGCAAGAGTTGCCTTGCGCAAGGGTTACCTTGCGCAAGGGTAGACTGCGCATGGGGTCAAAGGGCACAGGGTTAAAGGGGCACAGGAGATGTACTGCACAATGGGTCATTGCGCATGGATCAAGGGTACAGGAGCTGCCTTGTGCATTGATTGGATTACGCAAGGGAGGATTGCGCAAGGGTAGACTGCGCAGAGATAGACTGCGCAGAGATCAGGTTGCGCAGGAATGGATGGCGCAGGGTCAGATTACGCATGAGATGGATTGCGCAGAAGTGGACTGCGCAGGAGCAGATTGCGCATGAGCAGACTGTACAGGAGCAGATTGCGCATGAGCAGACTGCGCAGGAGCAGACTGCGCAGGAATCTATGCGCAGTCGGGTTGAGCGCAGTTCGCCAAGGGGCAAGCTGTGCGGTCGGCGCTGCGCTAAAGAGCGCTGGCCGAGGGGGATGCGCAATCCAGCACTGCACTAAAGAGCGCAGGCTGCAGGCTGCTACTCCAGGCCGAGAAGAACACCAAGAACACCAAAAATTCAAATTTTCATATCTTTGTCAAATCAAAGCCAAATCTAGATTTTCAAAGTTCTAACTTGAGTAAAATTGAATTCTCTTCCACATGGAAGCATCAAAATCCACAAAAATCCAACCAAAATAGATCAAAACTATGTAAATCCGAAAATAGTTAAAACCTAGATCTAGAATAATGGAAACTCCAAATCACAAAATGTCAAGTTCTAATGTTGATCTCCATGGCCTAATCTAGCTAATGGACAAATAAAAAGTGGTTCTCATGTGGTGGCAAGGTGCACTTGCCTAATGGGTTGGAGAGTTGTGTGGAGGAAGAAGAAGAAGAATTAATGGAGGAAAATAATGAGGAGAGAGAGTGTTAGGTGGGGATTTTAATGGGGGAGGATAAGTTGTGTTGAGGGTGGAGGTTAGCTAAGATGGTCCAATGCATAATAAACCAAACCAAACCAATTCCTTCTCCTATCCAAATAAAACCAAGCTCCATTAAATCAGAATTAATCCAGGAATGATAAACGACAATTAAACTACAATGCTAAGTATGAAATATACCACAACTTAACTGGTCAAGAAAAATGAAAAATACTGGTCAGAAATACGATCACGTATAAAATACGTATCACAAATTTTGGGGCACTACAGTGAGCCTGCGTGACTTTCTCACGTACGCTGCCTTGAGTGAGCCTGCGTGACTTTCTCACGCTGCCTTGAGTGAGCCTGCGTGACTTTCTCACGTACGCTGCTTGAGTGAGCCTGCGTGACTTTCTCACGTACGCTGCCTTGAGTGAGCCTGCGTGACTTTCTCACGCTGCCTTGAGTGAGCCTGCGTGACTTTCTCACGTACGCTGCCTTAAGTGAGCCTGCGTGACTTTCTCACGTACGCTGCCTTGAGTGAGCCTGCGTGACTTTTCACGTACGCTACTCCCTTGAGTGTGCCTTGGTACGCAGACTTGAGCGAGCCTTGCGTGCGTGACTTTTCGTCCACGCAGCCCCCCCTGCGTGTCACGCCCCAGAACCAGAATACTGGAGAGCGGGGAAATGACTCAGCCAGCTACGTATTACGGGTAGATGAATATCGTATAATACGATCAATGCTGTCTAAAAGACAAGGGGGTGCATACTACATGAAAGTCTCGCTATGGTCACTTCACTTCTATTGTCTCAATCATTCAAACAAGAAGCAATAACAGAGAACATTTAAGAATAAGCAATAAGGCGTCCCAAACGCTTAGTCAAGATGTTCTTGAGATCTGGCTTTACAAAACATAGCCAAATGATATAGCAACATATACACAATTGTTATCAGCTGCAGTCTGACTTAATTACAATTATGTAAAAGTAAGTACAAGACAATCCGACTAACATGTCGGTGCCAAGTGGCAAAATATAAAGTAATTAACAAAACGAGCGGGAAAGTAAGGAACCCACTCGAGTCCTCCTGCGATCATCCCTCTAGTATTGACCATCTTGGAGGTAGAGGTAAGTTGAGTCCTCGGGAACCGGCTCTAAATCTGGCCATGCAAAACCAGAGAGGTTAGACCTCTAATAGCAAGTACCGCAAGGAAGCACGATATGAGACATTAAACCAGTAAATAAGAGAATATAATAATAGACCTCTGCTTGCTACTGGGATTCACATAACATCACGACACTTCGAACCAACCTCCCAACCAAACAAGGACAGAAGTTGGCTCGTCATGTTCTGATGCTCTGATCATCTCAGTTAGGTAACAGAGTAGGTACAGTACACAAACAAATCAACTTAAACGGCCATCCAACTCCTACGGCTTACTACTGTGAGCTCTAAGTTATCTTGGAATTATGCAATAAAGATTTCTCAGTTCTTACTATGGACAAGCAAGGCTAGTCGATCCAATCAATCAATTGCGCCAATCATGAATTAGACGAGTCCCAGCGGGACGCCCGTCATCAATATACAATATACAATAAATAGTATTACCAGATACCGCTCCATGCCCGTGTGGCAGGTTTACCGTATCTGTGGGGACCAGCCGGCCTGTCGGGTACTACTAGTCCCAAGAGGGCTGCCATGTAAGAACTCGGGAATCCATTCTCTCCATGCAATCATTATTTTTATTTAACTTAATAGTCTCTACGTTGAGTGAAATCCCATGCCGTGGATCATGGTCATTCGGAATGAGTACTTTAGTACGGGATACGATATGCACAACTCTACAACGATGCCTGTGCGGTTAGATTGTAGGTCTTACATAGCGTAATGCAACAATCCAAACTAACCACGGAACAATCATGCCTTGACCATAAAGTACACATGCTTCTTTTATAGTAAAATAAATAAATTAATAAATTGAAGCCTGCATGTGTGCCTGTATGTCAATATTCGGAATCGGTCAATCGATTATAGTAGTTCATACTTAATATGAACGTGTCTTATTCCATTTAATTCAATAAGACGACTAGCCAGTCTCTTAGTTCCATCTAGGAACGCATGATCAATAATAAATCAAGATAACAATCAATGTTAATTAATGCCACATTCGGGAAATAAAAATTGGGGAATAAATAATGATTGGGAAATAAATAATCTCATGCGCTGTGGGAAATGATTGGAAAATAAATAATCTCATGCGCCTGGGGAATGATTGGGAAATAAATAATATCATGCGCTGTGGGAAAGGTTGGGAAATAAATAATCCATGCGCTGAGGAATAAGATTGGAAAATAAATAATCTCATGCGCCTGAGGAATGAGATTGGAAAATAAATAATCCATGTGCTGAGGAATAAGATTGGAAAATAAATAATCCATGCGCTGAGGAATAAGATTGGGAAATAAATAATCCATGCGCTGAGGAATGAGATTGGGAAATAAATAATCTCATGCGCCTGAGGAATGAGATTGGGAAATAAATAATATCATGCGCCTGAGGAATGAGATTGGAAAATAAATAATCTCATACGCCTGAGGAATGAGATTGGGAAATAAATAATCCATGCGCTGAGGAATGAGATTGGGAAATAAATAATATCATGCGCCTGAGGAATGAGATTGGGAAATAAATAATATCATGCGCCTGAGGAATGAGATTGGGAAATAAATAATCTCATGCGCCTGAGGAATGAGATTGGGAAATAAATAATCTCATGCACCGAGGAATGAAGATTGGGAAATAAATAATCCATGCGCTGAGGAATAAGATTGGGAAATAAATAATCTCATGCGCCTGAGGAATAAGAATGGGAAATAAATAATCCATGCGCTGAGGAATGAGATTGGGAAATAAATAATCTCATGCGCCTGAGGAATGAGATTGGAAAATAAATAATCCATGCGCTGAGGAATGAAGATTGGAAAATAAATAATCTCATGCGCATGAGGAATAAGATTGGAAAATAAATAATATCATGCGCCTGAGGAATGAGATTGGGAAATAAATAATCTCATGCGCTGAGGAATGAAGATTTGATGCGCCGTGGGAATAAAGATTTCCATGCGCCTGAGGACTGTTCTTCTTCTCCAAATTTTCTGAGAACAGAACCATGGGAACCATGGAAGCCATTGCTTCCAAGCTTCATAAATCCTTCATCTCAAGTCCAAATATGGACTTCCATAGGTCAAAATTGGGTAGAACGAAATTTTCTACAACATGGAACCATCAAAACTTGAAGATAACACAGTTTACTAGATCAAAACCTAAGAAATCCGAAAATATAACAAACTTAGATCTACAACAAATAAGCCATGGAAATTAAAAATGCTAAGTACTAAAGAGGCTTAGAATCAAGTAAGGAGGATGATGGAACAATAATAATGGGGATCCATCAAGAAGCAAGTTGGCACTTGCCTTGCTCTCTTAGGTTGGTGGGAGAGTTATGAGGAAGAAGAAGAGTAATGAAGAGAGAGAAAGGGTTTGGGGATTTAAATGAAGGAGTGGTGGTAGGTGGGGGTTTATTTCGGTTCATGATGAACCAACATAATTAAACCAATCTGAGCCGAACCCATAGCAAAGCTAAAGCAGAGTATAAAAACAGAAAGTAAAGTGCAGAAATAAAATTGCAGGAAATTAATTAACAGAAAATTAAAGAAATTTAAATACAGAGCAATACATGATAAATATTAAATGAATACATTCCAGCAGTACATGTATTTAGAATACGTATTCTGGGAACGGAAAGTGACACTGCGTGCGTGACTTTTTGCACACGCAGCTCTCCTGCGTGCGTGACTTTTGTGCGTACGCTGCCCTGCCCCTTGACCCCCTGCTTAATCCATTAGCTCTTGGAGTTCTGGTTTTATTTCCTTAAGCTTGGCTCTTCTATAACCCTGTACTTTGATATTTTATTAGATATTTTATGCCTATTTTATATCCTTACGCCTTTTGTCATGAACTTGATTTTACTTAATATGTTTGGAATGACTATTGTACATGGCTTGGTATGGCAAGGAACTTGTATAACACGACAGTGACCCGTAGTGGTGCACTCCTGACATGACCGACCTGACATGATAGTGGCCCGTCGTGGCGCACTCCTGACAAGTACCCTAACATGATTTATTTTAATGCTGTTACTTGGCCTGTCTTGACACCGTGGGTAGTTCTTTCTTGCTTGCTTGTTAAATCCACTGTCCTGTCGTGCATCATGTCTAGGATGGGACTCCTGAGTACCACGGTCAGGAGTACCTACTAAAATGGATTAAGGTTAATAACTAGAATAATACAGTAGTCATGAAGAGATGACACAGCTACAGGCAATCCCGTTACCTGGGCGCTCCAGGGATTTGTAGCCTGCCGTCGAGTAGGGCGCATTTCCAGCACACTGTCAGGTGTTGCACCCTCTAAGTCACCTAAGGGTACATTTGTCTCCCGAGCGATGTACCCACCTGAATTCAACCCTAATCTTTCGTCCTGGGTAGCCTGGATGGTCTGCAGGGCTTGTGGCTGTGGAATAATCTCGCTGCATCTTGTTAATAATTAGGCCTGTGATAACCCTAGTTAGTTAAAGTAGTAAGCCGTAGGATCTGCTTGGCCGTGATTGATTGAATGAGGTATAACCAGTCTAGTTATGTCTTGATCCCATACAAGATTGCTTCCTGCCTTGATTACTTACATTACTTATCTTGCCGATAAATGGTGGGAAACCAAGCTCTGTTCAAATGAAGGGTTACAATCCCGGTCCTTGTTTGGTTTACGGGTTGTAACCTGGCTATCGGAATAGTTCCATGGTTATCTTGTCGTATATCATCTTGACATGTTTTCGTAATTTTAGTTTTAATATTAGATTTTCTGTGCTGATTGCTGGCTTTTGTTCTTATTTCGTGGCCCCCTTGTGGCACTTGCTCTTTTTGGGGTTGACCCAGCTGGTTTTGTGTGGCCAGATTTCGGAGCAGCTCCCGAGGATCTACCAAGCTTCCAGCCCAATGGTGAACACTAGACGGAATCCGGGCCAAGAGTGGGTTTTCCTTTTTGTCTTGCCCACTTTATTGTAAAATATTCTTTTGAGGCGTTTAGCCGACGAGCACCTGTTAGCTCGATGCACTTTTACTTACTGTCTGCCTACGGGCTGTAAACATGATTGACAAATCCTAGGGTTGATCATGTATGACTAAACTCTTGTTAGTCCTAACATTTTGTAACGACTAGCTTCATGATCAGCTGAATATATAATATTTGGGACGCCTTATTATTGTATATTTAATGATCATACATCTTGCGACTTTACTTACTTATGGTGATTGAGACACTAGGCTTGTTCATGACCATAAGAGACTGTTGGCTTGTAGTAAACCCTCACATATCTAGACAGCTAGGGGTGAGCAATTCTCTGTTTTTAACTGAAAACCGAGCCGAACCGAACCGAAATCCAAATTCGGTTCGGTTTTTTATAAGTAGGTTCGGATTTCGGTTCTAAATGTCATTACTTTCGGTTATCGGGTCGGGTGTCGGTTTTGAACTTCCAAACCCGACCCGAACCGAAAACCGATTCACTTATTCAGCACTATTTACGAATTTAGCCTTTCCAATGTATAAAAAACAAAAAATCTTAACCCTACCAAACTCTCTCTCCTCTCATCACAATACAGCCGCCTCTCCCTCTAATACTTCCTCTCCTCCTTCCCGGAGGTGAACCCTACCAAACTCTTTGATTTTTAACAGTTGCAACATGGTGGTTCAATATGATGGTTCAACATGCTTCTTTCCAAGAAGGCTTCCTTCCTTTCCTCAAGACTACTCCATCTCCGAGTTCCTCTACGCCACATCCGAGGTCACCTCTTGGTCTCCTCTCTCTTCTCCCCTAACTAGCTCGGCTACGTCATCGTCTCCTTTGACGTCGTGATCTCGTGCGCCAACTGAAGCACGAAATCCACGTCGCGTGCTGCGGAGCCATCTCGGCTACATCGTCGTCTCCTTCGATGTTGCTATCTCTCTCCTAAATCTTCGATCTCTCTCAACCCTACATTAAAACATAGAACCATGAATTTATGTTATAGCTTCTGGATCTGGTTCAGTGGATCTGCTCCCCTTCTTTATATATTTTTTTTGTTAAATATTTGTTTCCAGCTTTTGATGGAAGAAATTGCCTCTGTAATTAATTGTTACAGCAACAAGTTCTTTTTATGTCTCTTTGTAATTAATTATTAAAAATTTGGAATTATTGGAATGTAATTAATTGTTGCTAGCTCATTCGTTTCATTCTGGTCATTGGAAATTTGGAATGAACCAACTGATGGAAGAAGTTGCAAATTACTTTTACTCCAGCTCATCCATCTTGAACCGAACCGATCGAAAATCGAACCGATTTAATTCGGTTTCGGTTCGGTTCGGTTTTTTTGAATACGGTTCGGTTTCGATTTTGTACAAATAAGGTTCGGTTTTGTTCGGTTTTATCTAATCCGGTTTGGTTTGACCCGAACCGAACCGTTGCTCACCCCTATAGACAGTCGTGACCGTATATCGAGGTGGTTTCCATTTCAATATACGTAGCTGGCTATGTCTGCCCCCGCTCTCCAGTATTCTGGTTCTGGGGCGTGACAGTCCGGCCCGGACATGGGCCTGAACCATCCAAATTTTGTGCGGAATTGACCCGGCCCACTTGATAGCTCTATTTGAAAACGATAAATGTTAAGGACGCTACAAAAATTATTAGGAGATAATATACTTTTGCAGTCCTATGCATATTCATGATTGTCAATTTTTTTTTTGCAACTTTTGCTATTTTAGGAGTGTCAAAATTTTGACAGTTTTGATTCTATATCTACTGTCAAAATTTTGACAACTGAATACGTATCGAATTAATTTGTGGACGACCTATCACGTATCAGTGTCCCATTAATAGGTCAAATAAAGACGGATCCAACTAAATAAAGGGACAATGAGATGCTAACACGTGGTCTACAGTCAGAATTTGCGGGCCAAGAGCGTAGGCCAAAATCAAATAACTTTTTCCTTAGTTTTGTTGCCTCCAAATAAATTTTGTACTAACCCTCCCTCTTTTTATTTTTTTTCACTCCATCCATTCCGGTTTTCTCCTCTATTTTCTTTTTCTTGCACAGAAATTCACAGACAGAGACGGGAGGAACGAACTGGGACATAATGGTGAGTACCACTTATTTTTACTTAATTCTACGCACGTCTATGATCAACATGCACGAATCACTCGTAAAATCGGTGTCGTGTCGTGTCGTGTCGTGTCGTGTCGCACACTGCACGGTCCCTCCGAATCTAAGTCTCGTGTCAGTGTCTCCGTGTCCTTGCCGCGCTCTGGTACCAGTTGAATGTGGATTCTTTTACGTGTTTGATTCTTTTCTCACCCATTTGATTTGAATCGCCTATAGTTAGTCTATGGTTGTTGATTCTCAAAAACGCTCAAAAGACCGGTGCTGTGTCCGTGTTGCATCGTGTCAGACACGGCATAGCCAACTCCGGAATACACTAGGACGTGCCAATTTTGGTATAGTTACGAGTATTGCCGTGTCTGTGCCGTGTCTTGCTTCATGTCATTACAGCATATTATATGCTCTTAGAAATTAGTTTTTTTTTATTTATTTAACTCATTTCCCCAAATTTTGTATAGTGATATAAATGTTTCAAACCCTTATTTTTCTTTCGAAACAAGAGGTTTCCTGTGAATGGAAGAAACACTAACATATGTAACCTTGTGTGATCCTATTTACCAAAGTAACAGAACCAATTTATGGTTTTGAATCCATGCAGTAAGTTTTTTTTTTCTTCCTTCTATTAGATTTGTATTTAAACACATTTTACATTTGAACAATGGACTTGTCATTATTTGCACTTCAGAATCCACTATGGGGGAAGAGATTTAAAATTGTGGAAGCTTGGGAAGGGCTCTATAGTCTATACTATGTCTCTGGTATTAGAGAGGAGATCGGGCGGTTGGAGACAGGTCGCTCAAGATCTTTGGTCTTCACCCGGACCCGATGAAAAAAATGGGATCACTTCTTATGGATTCGTTGAGAATGATTCGGATCTAGTTCATATGACTAACACAGTTTATGGTCCTAGTAGGGGAGACAACAATAGGCAATTTGGGGAGATAAAGGTATGGTTTGTAGTATCGGTCGATACCGATACGGTTTGACATGTCCCGATCTAAACCGATGCTGATCGATGCCTGTCCCGATCTAAACCGATGTTGATCGATACAGAAATTGAGGGTCTCTTTTTTTAGTCAATCCAGCAAAGACAATTGAATGAAAAAGACCAATCAACAAGGGTGTAAAAGCATAGTAAGGTTGTAAAAACATGCGAAAGAAGAAAACTTATGTAGCGCGGGTAAACCAATCGGCAATGATGACTATTATTATTTAATTTCAAAACTACTAAGAAACAATACAAATACTTAAAATTATGCCTAAATGAGCAAAGTATTTTTCCCCTAAAATTTTAATAATTAATTAATAATTATTTGCTTTCCGATACCAAAAAACTCGATACTCCATTCTGAAACTACCGATACTGCCAAACTTGGTACTCATAGGAAGGGTTTGATACCGATACCATTCCGATACTGCAAACCTCGGATAAAAGGGGTAAGAAACAGATGGGGTTACCTTGGATTTTGGGAGGGGACTTCAATATTGAGCATTTCTCAGATGAAAGAAGGGGAAGAGAAGGGAATCGTTTGGATCGTAAGGAATTCAATTAATTGATTAATGAGTTATCATTGACCGAGACTCCAGTCACTGATAGTTTACGTTGTCGGACCATAGCAAGCGTCCTAACCTTGCCAAATTTGATATAATCTTGTAAGTATAGACTATTAATGTGAACGGCCTTTCGCTTTTGCTCGCTCGATGCCCATGCCCACGTCAGACCACGTACTTATGACATAGAGAACTATCAAGATCTGCAAAGACGATTTAGGTTTAAAAAAATTGGCTACAAAGAAACGACTTCAAGGGCATTGTAAAGGATTCACTGATCGAAAATTTGGGAGGGGATAATGCGACAGCTAATTTTGTCCGAAAGCTACATAGACTTTGTAGTCATATGAGAAGATGGGCATACCAATCATTTGGAAGTGTGAAACTTTGGAAAAAGAAGTTGACACAAGAAACTGAAAAGCTGGAAAAAGGAAGGAGAATGGACAACAAAGTAGAGTTTAACACTCTTCAAGGGATAAAGGAGGCGATTAGACAATTTTACAAAGAAGAGAAGATCAAATGGAGGCAAAGGTCCAGAATCAGGTGGCTAAAGGAAGGTGATCTCAATACTGCCTTCTTTGACAGGACGATCAATGTCAGACATAGAAACAATATCATTTGTATCCTCGATCATCAAGGGGTTACTATAAGAGTTATGGCACTAGTAATGTGAAGATACAGAAGAAAAAAAAAAACTTGACGAGCTCAAAAGTGATTTCAAGGAAGAGGGTGTGAAAAGGGGTAATTTTTCAACTGGGGGCAGATAAGACGGCAGTTCTGAATGGGATGCCTATTCTCTTCTAGCAAGTTTTCTGGACCTGATAAAAGTGAATATCATGAACATATTTAAGGAATTCTAAGCTATGTTGTATTAAGCGCGAGACGAGGCGAGGCGAGGCGACAAGGCTGTCGCCTAGCTTAGTGGTGCTTAAGCGACGCTTAGTTAGCGCCTCACTTTTTTTTGCTCCTACATGTAAAATACTCTATATAGTATATACACATAAATTTTAATATTTTTTTCATACAATCCTACTAGTATATGCATGAATAACAATACCAATTATCAATCAAGCAAAGTAACAATATAAATAGTAGAATCAAAATGCAAACTAAAAGCCACACAACGCATACATACTACATAGTCATCAAAATACCACCAAACATAAAAGTTCTCTAAAGTTCCTACTTAAAGTTTTTCAGCTATCCAACTATGTAAATAACAAAAGATTCGGTTCAGTTTACTCAAAAAAAATCAAAAAATCAAAAAAATCAAAAAATCGTTAAGCGAGGCGGTACTAAGCGACGCCTAAGCGCGCTTAAGCGCTGATTGTTTTTCTGGGATGAAAATTCATTAAGCAAGGCGTCCTAATTCCAAATCTCGCTTAAGCGCACTTTTCACAACATAGATTCTAAGAAGGGAAGTTGGAATATCATAGACTCAATTACAAACTAGCAGTTCTTATTCCTAAAAAAGAGGAGGCAAGGAGGATTGGAGACTTTCGGATTATTAGCTTAATGAATGATATATCTAAAATCATCATGAAAGTATTGGCTAATAGACTCCAAGTTGTAATTGGTGATTTGGTTGGGGATTAGTTGACATGGTTTATTGATGGTAGAGCTATTCCAGACAGTGTCGCTATGGTCCAGCAGACTATTCTGAGTTTCAAGAGAAGACATTAAGATGTTTTGAGGATCTTTCTCCTCAAATTGGATTGAGAGAGGCTCTATGACAAGGGATTGATTGTTTGAATTCTAAAGTATTGAAAATTTGGGCCCAACTGGAGGGGGTGGATTGAATGCTGGTTGAATTCGACAAAATCAAATATTTTGGTTAACGACAAAGAAGGTATATAAATTAAATGTAAAAGTGTAAGACAGGGTGATCCCATATCTCCCTTAATTTTTGTCCTAAGGCTGCATATAATGTTGGAAAAAGCAAGAGAGGGAGGACTATTGGATAGGTTGCAAGATCTTGACAAATCTCTTATTTCCGGAAATCTCCAATATGTCGACGACACTCTACTCTTTGGGAGCAACAATCATGTTCAAATGGGGATCTTGATGTGGATTCTATACTCCTCAGGTTAAAGGTTAGATAAGAGTATAGTTATCAATTTAGGCGAAGGAGAAGGCTGCTCAATTGTAGCATCAATCATCTTTATTTGTAAAGTAGAGATTCTTTCATTCAACTACTTGGGTACTCCTATGAGAGCATGGTCTTCCAGACGGGCAGATTGGACATCAATCGAAGAAAGAATATCCTCGGAACTTCGTATTAAAAAACCATGGTAATGCCTGTAGGAGGGCGGGCGACTCTTACCAATTTAGTCATGTGAGTGATTCCATCATACTATCTTGCATACTATGAAATGTCGTTGTGGGTCATTAGGGAGATTGACAAGATGCAGTGACCGCTCCTTCAGGTGGGCAATGCAGAAAATGGCAAAGGCTATCATCCCATCAAGTGGGGAGTATTGTGCAAAAGAGAATTTTGGGGGTTGAGAGTAGTTAACCTTAGAGACATGAACAAGACTCTTTTAGCAAAATAGTGGTAGAAAATACGGTCGTGTAATGAAAGCAATCTTGTTAAGACTATTCATCTAGCCATGGGCATAGGGGGAGAGTATGGAGAAAGGCTAATTTTTTCCAACAAAAATTCAACTAGAAAATCTAGAATATGGTCGAGGATATCTTCTTTAGTAGGACAATTTTTGGTCTGGGACAAGAAAATCAAATTAGTTTCTGGAAGGATACTTGTTATGGATATATTCCTAGCAAACATCAATTCCCTTCTTTATGTTTAGAAGCCCGGAATAGAAGGGATCCACATGACTGGAAAATCAATGGAAACCGAGATTTAGGCACACCTTAGATGAGGCCCTTAGAAATGAGAAAGAGAGACTTATTTTCCATCTTCAGCATTGGCGTCCATATGCAAAAAGGTCATATAGATGTGTGTAGAGCTGGACAACGGATGACAATTTCACTGTTGGATCTCTATACTGGAATCTCAACTTTAGGAACATTCACGTGGATATGCCAAGGTTATTTGGTCTATTGGAGCTCCACTTAAGATCCGCATAATTTATGGCTCAGGTGCAATAAAGTCATTCTGATTGAGGATTATCACTTAATTGAAATGGGTTGGGTCAAATACATGTGTCCTCTGCAATAACGATACGGAAAGGGTTGAACCCTGCTTCTGCAATGCAAAGTTGTGTCCCCTATTTGAGTGACATGTAAAACCCAGTTAGGGATATGTGGATCTATTACATCACTTTGGGAAATATGGAGAGAAAAGAGTAAAGGGGAGCGATAAATGGTTGTTGGGACATCATGGTTGCGGCTGCTTGTTTGGGGTGTCTGGTCGGAAAGAAACAATACGATCTTAATAAAACTCATAGCGACGCTCTCCAACTTGCTTCCAAGATTTTGTCTAATATCATATTCTTGATAGTGGACACGTCTTGTAAAGGAGCGAAGAAATCATGACGGCATATCCAAGGTTAGTAAGACAACCAAAACTGGGGCTACACTGACGTCATGACATGATCCTCACATTAGTTTTTCTTGACAATTTTATGTATGCCTTCTTTCTATTGGGATTGTTAATATTTTGCTTGTAACTGGTTGGTTTCGTTAAAACCTCTTTAATGAAACATTTAATGAAACACGGGAGAAGGTTTTTCCTTCCAACGATTCTCTCTCTCTCTCTCTCTCTCTCTCTCTCTCAAAAAGAGAGAAAAAAAAAAAGGAACCTACCATGCACCATTCACCATACAACATCAAGTCCAGCAAAAAAAAGGACTTGTTCTATAAAAGTTGTGAAAGAGGTATAAATTTTTATTTGCTGATTCTAGGTAGCACAACCCCAGCCCTTAATCTTAGTGCTGATTATAATTTGAAATCCTGCTCATAAACAAAACGATAACCCATGAATGTATCATAATAATGCACATTTCCTGCTTCAGATAATATTATCGCATAAGTATCATTTTCGTCCTACAACTTAAGGTCGTATCCAAATATTATGCATGTCGCTCTTGCCGATAGTTTAGCTACTACCTTAACCGCTATCTTTGATGTGGAAAGTCTATGAATGCTCTGGAAGGACTGATCTTTGTTTCCACAGAGATCTAAGACCTAAAAGCAAAAAATTAGGAAGCAGTCTCCAAAATTATTTTCATGTTAGTGTTGTTCCCATGTTTGGACTCATCTGACATGAAACTAGCACAAAAATAGATTAGAAGACAAAAATGGTGTTGTGTCCTATTATTGGTGTTATGTTCATGCCCATGTATGATAACCCTTTCTGTCAGTGTATCTACACGATAGTTACATATCTTCCGACATGGTATGTTACAACCTATAAATAATTGGTTCATTTGACAATAAGGAGACAACTTATCTCAGAACTTTACTTATCCTATGATACGGTATGTATCTTCCTTTTGGTGTATCAACTGACACGGAAATTCAGGGCCGGGTATTGTCAGGGTTTAAAATTTGTTGTTTTCCTAATCCTACCTACAACTCTACGCTCGATCCAAGTACCCATATAGCCTTTAAAAATCCTTCTGAACTTTTTCGTCCAAACAACCTTCTCCTCTCGCTGAACTCTTTAGACAAGCATCTATTTTCCTACATCCTTTATCGACATGGAGCGTCTCCTACAACAACATTAGCATCCCAAAAGCTTCAAATATATCACACCCGAAATCAAAAAATAATTCGGCTCTCGAATGGTGACTTTTTTTACATTATTGTTGTAGACCCTACTACTACACTAAAGCTCTAGAGTTGTGATGAGGGTTGATGATTTTATATTTATTTTATCCTAGCAAGCCTACGAAGATCGGAGGCTATTGATTTTGGATATAGAGCTGGATTCGCACAACATGTAATTTTTTCATAATATCTGCTTAAAAAGCACAAAGGAGGAGATTCAAACCCGGATTGCTCTAATATCATGTTAGTTCCTGCCATTGCAACAAAACTCTAGAGCTCCAGAGTTTTGTAGTGGAGGTTGAGGGTTACATATTTATATTGTTCTAAGAGTTTATGAAACATGTTCATGATCATATCTAAGAGTTTATGAAACATGTTCAGGGTCATATGATTAGTTGGATTATACTTGATAAGTAAAAAATCTATCAGCTTCAAAACTCACGATTTGAGATATCAAGTACTTTGGGTTTCCATTTGTGGCATCAACAACTCATACAACTTGTTTTATCTTAAGAAGGATTCACTTTTAATATTTTCGTCTCTTTTTTTGTGTGGATTTCTTGAATGATCTATATATTTTGTTTTGTTTTGTTTTGGGTCCATTCACCTATATTACAAGTTATACATTGGATAAATTAGAATAGGCTTAATTGCTAATTGCTACCCTCAACTATCACACTTTTTCAAGTTGATACCCTAAACTTTTTTTCGTAACAGATTGATACCTCAACTATTTTTTTTTTCAACTTAATACCTAACATTTTAAAAAACCCCAAAATGCCCTTATCCCTTCCCTCCCTCCACCCCCTCCCCCACTCCGGCCACCCCCCTGCTAGCTCCGGCCGACCCCCCCCCCCCCCCTCCTCCTCGCTTCCGGCCGACCTCCCCCCCCCCCCCCCCACTCCTCGCTTCCGGCCGACCTCCCTCCCCGCCTCCCGCTCCGCACCCCCCTTCCCAGCCCCCCTCCTCCCGCTGTCGAGCCCTAGGGAGAGGCGGGAGCGGGCGGACGGCCGGAGCGAGAGGGGGGGGGGGGGGGATGGCCTGAAGCGAGCAGGGGGGTGGGGGGGGGGAGCTGCGGCCGGAGCTAGCAGGGGGGGGGGGGGGGGGGCGAAGCTAGCACGGGGGAGGGGGGTTAGGGGTAGGGGCATTTTTGTCCAAAATAATATCCGGGTATCAAGTTGTTACGAAAAAAAGTTTAGGGTATCAACTTGAAAAAGTGTGATAGTTGAGGGTAGCAATTAGCAATTAAGCCATTAGAATATACAATTGAAAATTGTTTTGAATGTCAAATCATAGATTTTTTTTTTTTTTGTACTTATTATTATTGATACAACAATGTTATATCCATGAACAATACAATGATTTATTATTTTTTTTACATTTTTAATTCTTAATTATTGACTTAATGATGAACTTCTTACTTAACACTGGAGGATGTTCCATATTATTGGTCAATGTGTTCACTTATCCATATATGCATGATTATATTAATTCCCAATCATATTTCCTACGGAATAATGTATCTTAGATGCACGGCACGAAACATATCATGGTAGATAATCAAGCGAGTCGGTACACGATCCAGTGACCTAGCATATGCCATGAAGCAATGGAGAAAAGCCAGTGATGTAGCAAAAGAAAGTAGCAGAAGCACCTTAATATCCCCGGTTAGTTGGCTCAGCTTACTGGTCGATTAGCCACAGGAGAAACTGCCATACCAAAGAAAGCAGGCCACTCTTGGTTGATCTAACTTCCTTGCTGTTCACTGGCATCCAGTGGTGCAGGAGACTCGTAGTCAGTTAACTTCTTCAGCAAGTTTTTGCAGATACGAGAATTCTTCTGCATGGAAACCATGGTAGAAGAGGGTTCCACTGGGAGCCCTATTAAGAACCAAACCAAGGTTTGTCAAGTCCTGTAAAAGCAGATCAGGGTCTAAGAATCTATCCTCCCTCATAATCAATTGTGTCTACCAAACTCCACAGATCAAAGTAAATACTAACCTCAAATCGTATATTTGTACATTGTGAGCCTTTACGGCACGAATGATCTGCAGGATCTTCCACCACTAAAAGAAGAGGAAAGAGGGAAATGAATGAGTCATTTGTAGTAAACAACACTGAGGAAACATACTGCGATCTAGGCTTTACTTGAAACTCTAAACCAACCCACCTAAAACTACCAAAGGAAGCGAACACATAGAAATGATGGAAGGGACGATATTTCATCTCGAATAGTCTGGGTGTAGAAAAAGATCGATCCAGGTCAAAGTCTGCTATCTGGAAGACTGTGGTCAAGGTTCATGACGAAATCAGGAACAAGGGGTTTCATGAAATTGCAAAAGGTAAATCTTATAGGACATTGTTTGGCTTTGAGCAAGACTGCTCCTCGTGGTACCCATTCAGAATCCAAATAGACATTATGAATCCGAATATTACAGTCAGTTATTTCATGAAAACAAACAGATCAAAGTTATTAAGAGGCTTCTCATTGTATTGCCTTGTAGCTTTTTGAGGGGACCATGTACTATATATGCTTCAGTTGAAATCAATTTGCGAAATTGAGCCGGTTAGGATACCCATTAGTTAATGGAGCTACTAGAACTAGGGTAGGCCTAAACGGACTTGGATTCGGGCTGTGAGGAGGGATGTGGTTGTTTTAAGATTACAGAGGGCATGACTCTTGACGGAGCTGAATGGAAGAAAAGGATTCAAATTTTCGACTCCAAAAGTTTGGTATAAAGGCTTTATTGTTGTTGTAGAAATGTTTATGTTACATGGCCACGTATATGACACGACAAGAGCACGACATTAATTTAAGTGTCCTTGTATAATTTGGAGTGCTTGTGTTATGCATGATCGTGTCTGGCACGACATTGTTTGGCTTTGAGCATGACTGCTCCCCGTTGTACCCATTCAGAATCCAAATGGACATTATGAATCCGGATATTACTGTCAGTTATTTCATCAAAACAAACAGATCAAAGTTATTAACATGCTTCTCAGTGTATTGCCTTGTAGCTTTTTGAAGGAACCGTGTATTATATGCTTCAGTTGAAATCAATTTGCGAAATCGAACCGGTTAGGATACCCATTAGTTAATGGAGCTACTAGAACTGGGGTTAGGCCTAAATAGACTTGGATTCGGGCTGTGAGGAGGGATATGGTTATTTTAAGGTTACAGAGGGCATCTCTCAACAGAGCTGAATGGAAGAAAATGATTCAAATTTCCCACTCCTAAAGTTTGGTATAAAGGCTTTATTGTTGTTGTACAAATGTCTATGTTACATGGACACACATATGACACGACAAGAGCACGACAATGATTTAAGTGTCCTAGTATAGTTTGGAGTGCTTCTGTTATGCATACTCGTGTTGGCACCACGCAAGATGGACACAGCACCGAATTTTGAGTGTTTGTGCGCTAGACAAAAGTAAATAAGAACAGAAGCAGATGAGTCAATGAACACTACACATGCAAATAGATCAACAACAATAATAGTAGTAGTAAAGAAGTCCGTTTATTATTGATCTTTTCCTATTCTAGATACAAGCAACAAATAGATGTTGACAACATGTAAGTCATTTCTTGGCTTCTAATTTTGTCTTATAGCCTTTGGAATTGCTCTTCATTGCTATGGCGGGTGTGTTCGGAAAGAACTCCGAGCTAGGGGTGAGCGTTCGGTCCTTTCAACCAAAATAGTTAAAATCGAATAAACAGAAAATCTAAAAATCCAAAACCAAAACCAAACTGATAAACGACTCAATTTGTTCGATTGGGTTATATTTTATTGTTTAATGGGTAGGACTCAAAGTTATGATTATGGTTAAATTATATTAAAATTTTGTAATTTGTATACATATGTTTGTTGTATTTCAAAGTTGATTCCAAAGTTGGACTAGTTGTTAAATAATTATAGTTTTAAAAGGCATACATAGAATTGTTGTTTTCAAAATATACACATTTTTAACATAAAATATGCACAAAAATTGTGGTATTTAATAATTGCACAAGTCTTTCTCGGTTTTGGACCAAAACCAAAACCGAATAAGGAATTTTAGTATTTTCAAAACCGAAACCGAATCGAATCTCTAATCCGGTTCAGTTCGGTTCTCGGCCCAAAACCGAATAATGCTCACTCCTAGTCCGAGCCTTCAACTCCAACTATCATACCTTGTCCAGTTCTTGTAAGATCCCGTGGTACTTTGCTAATCACCTTTTCTGTATATAGAAATGCTAACACGAGAATTCTTCTTCTTTTTCTGTTGCCTAGACACCATGCTGTAATGTATGGAGGGCAAGGTGGGCCTGTTCAGAGAACCAGCAAACAAAATTTTACGATCCTGATACTCTGCAGCAAACTGATCGAACTCTTGAGACCGAATTTCCGGCACCTCATTGCTCAGTACTCACTTGAATGGATCCAAACTCTTCTATATATGCAGCACCACATCCGTAACTGGTACAGAGCCCAACATAAGGTGCATCATGTTCTTCACTGATATTATCGCTTATCTATACTGTGCATATGTATCCTGATTAATACTAGGAGGAAGAAGATTAACAAACTTTGGGAAGGGCCCTTTTGGTTGGGCCAAGTGAGGTGGAATATTTACAAGTTATCACTGTTCATGGAAACAAGTAGCAAGTAGCAGGATACAAACTTAAATAAGTAGTGTTAAAGCTTGTAACCTAATGCTAATTGACTAATGACTAATTAATAGTTATCTTAAATTTTACATGTGCTTATCATGGAGTTACTCTTGTGTGTCATCTAGGAGTCAAACTCATTGTGTTTAGAATCTTAGGGAAGTTTATTATGCAACTTTTATTTGTACTAAATTTTAGTTGACATTGCAGTATCGTTGGTGATGCTTAACTTGTGATTTCTACCACCTGTATCCAATGTTTTACCTTATGCTTTTCGATTGAGATCTCCTTGATCCCAATATCCTTTATCTCAAAAAATAGCATGATACAAAATTTTGGGATGTCTTCCATACTTCTGTACGCCTACAATTCCAAATTTCTTCTATTCCGTTAAGGTATTGTTCTCTGTAACACTAACAAAACATATATCATTTTTAAAACTTCAATCCATGTTCATTCAGCTTACCTCTATTCCTAGAGGCTCCTTTAACTGATATATTACGACTCCTTACTGGAGCATTTATTGGTCTACAGTGTACATGTCCAAAGCACTAAGGTAATTTTCTCTCGTCTTGTCCTCAATTGGTAGCACCTCTAATTTCCAACGAATACACTTATTTCTTATCGTATCTTTTAGTGTATTGTTACTCATCCATCTTAAATTTTGCATTATTGCTTCACATATTTTTGTGACTTGTTTTTTTAATTATCCAACACTTTGATCCACGAAGCATACATGGCTGGTCTTATTTCCGTATTATAAAAAATTTCTTTGAACTTTAAAGGTATTTTCCGTCACAAAGTATTCCAGAAGTAATCCATTTCAAACATCCTGCTCAAATTTCATTCACGATGAATGAATGATGAATGATTGATTCTAAATACTGAGAACTGTCACTCACTACTTGTATGCCAAATACTATCTTAATAGCCAACTAGACATGACTGGGAATTTAATATTGTTGAGACATACCAGTTTCACTAACCATTTCTTTTGGCTCAAGGAAAAAAAAATCTGGCTATAGGTTCAGTTTAGTTCTCTTTGGTTCAGACTCATGTAATATATCTAAACATGAATCCTTGTAGGTCCAGTTTCCTATTGAAGTTTAATCAATTTCATTCATCTTCGCTTTCAGTTATCCATGTTGCTGTACAGTTAAGTTACTTCGAAGGATTGTTTAATATGAATATTTAAAATACAACCCATGCATGCAACTCTTTTTTAATTTTAGTTCCATCATATTCCTAGTTTTTACTTTTTTCAGTATGTTCTTGATGTTTTAATAATTTGTGCTCTACACTTTCCTTGACTTTTACATACACTAAAAGAACTGACTTTTCATATGTTGGTGAGTTTCCACTACACTTCATTGACAGCTCTTTCCTGAAGGATTACAAGACTCAATCCAATGTAGCCAAGAAACATGCAAACTCTAATTTTCCAGGTCTGATTTCTCACCAACCCCTTGATTTTAATTGCTCTTCTACGGTCCATAGGGATTACTCTTGTAACAACTACATGATATGATCTTAATGGTGCTGCTTCTTTTTCATGACTGTTGCTGTCAGTGAGAGTGACATACATAGTTTAGTTGGTAGGGGCAATAATCCTGTGATGGATATGCAGTCGAAAGCCGGACGCAAATAAAATAAACTTGGGATTAAGAAGAGAAGATACATGTTACATTCTTCCATATGATCGTAGGATCATTTACAGTTAGGGGGTGTTTGGTTCGGCGAAGTGCGGTGAAGTGAAAAAATTCGGAAATCAACCTTTTGCGTACGCATTGCTTTGAAGTGCGGCAAAGTGAATTTTTTTCCGTTTAGGTGCTTTGAAGAAGCGGATGTTAGACGTGAAAAATCATAAAGCTTGGTGTTTGGATGGTTGTTGAAGTGAGTTGGAAAGTGTAACTTTTTTATAATCTTATGATTTGGAAAGTGTTAAAGCAGAGAGGATGTGGTCCTCCAACCAAACGTGCGAAGTGGGAATGAGGATTTATCACTTTCGCGTTCCACTTTGGAGGGGAAAAAAACTTCAATGTCAAAATGAGGATTTATTGGCAAACAAGATTTATTGTGAAGCCACATGAACAGTGACTTCACAGTAAATCTTGTCTGTAAATCCTCCAACCAAACACGTGAAGTGGTGCCAAATCCGGATCTAGGCTACTTCACTTTCCCAAATTTGCGAACCAAACAGCCCCTTAGCTCATTTCCAGCACTCACACGGTAAACACATACCTGTAACATACATTTTTCGGTTAAAAGTGGTTAAGTCTACTTCTTGATGGATGTAAATCCTTAAAACCAACAAGAAGTCGATTGAAGACTAATTGGCATGAAAGTGTCGTAAATTATACGTACATTGACATCTATGTCAGTTTAAAACAGTAATATCTCGAAAACGAAACGAGCTTGGACGCAGAATCTACCAAAACCTTAGAAGAATTCCCAACATTTCCTTTTCTAAATGTCTGCCGTATATGTTCGGAACTTGGTATAACTCTCTCGATCACGATCCCCAAGGATACTCACTCTGACAACGCGACCCGGTAGGCCTGGTTCCAAAATTCAGTTTCTGATCCTTTTCGCCCCAGTCACTTTTGTTGCCCAAACCAGAAACTTATTCATATGCATGAAAATAAGTCTGCAGTTTGATTTTGGTGCCATTACGCAAGGGTCAATACTGACAAAGAGAGGGTGCCAACTCGAACTCTGAGTCTCAATCTTAAGTTCATTAGATTGGAAGGGAAGTTCAGAGCTGTTACCCTCTCATGTGGAGTAGAGTAGCAGATACTCTGTACGTGGAGACAGTATCTTGACAATATATCAAGTAAATAAAACTGATGAACCATACTTTACTCAATGTACAGCCCTAAATCGCTCCAAAACTTTGATCTAAATTCATAGAAATTTCAAAAAAAGAAATCATAGTGTTAAATTCTTCAACCTTGTAACATAATCTAAAAGCTTTTACCCAAATAGCATCATATAAGAATTAAGGGAATTGTAATCGTCGAGGAGACCTTTACAATATCTTCGGATTTTCAAGATGAGATACCAAAACTATCCTCAATTTATTACAGTTTTTAAAAATAAAATTTATGGCTTCCCTTATAAAATAAGGGTAATTTGATAATCCACTTTGAAAATTCGTGGACATGGTAAAAATTTCCTTGGCAATTACAATTTTCAAGAATAAATAGTAGTTATTTTGGTACTTGGTTCGTCGGACTCCTGTCACCGGTGCATGCAAGTCAATTTCGAGAATCGATGTCGAATATTTGCCAAACTTGTGAATTAATTTTGATTCGAAATAGTGTCCTCTTATTATTAAGACTCGTTAGTCTACTTATAAAAATCATAAGTTCATCCACTTGGCTAGTCTTTGGACTTGTGAGCATTGATAATTTCAAACTAGTAAATTGTTTTTAATTAGGGATACCATGCTTTCTTCTAGATATTCCTCCAATTGTACTTGTCCTCTCTTTGCTCATTAGTATAAACAAAAAAAATCTTTTGAATCAGTTTTGATCAAGTCAATCTTTCCAAGTTGCCATCCAAGAATTGGGAACAACACCAAGAGTGCAGCATTGTAAGTGGCCTTCAATGGAAAAACCATGATCATTTAATTATTCTTCATTCGAATTATGTTCTTTATATTACATATATACTTCGCTAGACTCTGCATGCACATATTGTTGGATAAGGTTATTAATTTGATTCCAGTACATGGTACATACATCATGCTCAGTTTCAATATTAATAGAAAATATTTCAGATCAAGAATATGCCTTGTCAGCAATCACCCGAATAAAATTCGTATTGTACGCAAAATTTTCCGTATCTTTCAGAAATGATAATACTTGCATACTTTTGAAAGATTCGGATTAGTATGCGAACTTTAAACATGTGAAATTTCAAATGTGTTTCATATGAATTATTAAAAATTTTGGCAAAATAAAACATGACAGGAACATGTTTAATTAATCAAATTTGACAACATGTTTAAACATGTGAAGCTTTTAACCTCAATATTTTTACTTAACGAATATTTGACCAAAATTTTTAACTGCAACAATCTATACTTGTACTTTCGCCGACCCGAATTTATTTATTTATTTGCCGAATTGCTGACAAGGGTTCCGAGTGATGTTGTTGTATTAACAAATTCAGTGTTCGTACGTGGAAGGTGAGGTATAGTCGTCGTTGCTTTTATTGCAGCCTATATTTTTCAAGTTTGACCGAACTGTTACGAGTGTCGCCATGAACGAAGAAAACAGATGTAGGCTTTGTACATTTTTAACGAGGAAAATGAGGTAACAAAGTATCCACGCAGTTGACTTTATTACTCACTAAAACCACTGGAATTATAATAATAGGAAAAGAAAAAAGAAAAAAAAGCACAATTTTAAGTTAAATTTTAAGGATAATTAGCGTTTTTTATGGATTTTCTACCAGCTTAGAGTTTAAGTTCCAATTAGAAAATTTGGACCTTGAATCTTTATTTTTGGTTTCCTTTTATTCTTTTATTATATCCTTATTTTCAGTATCCGTTGGTTGTTGGCTTTGTACTCATGTTCAGAATATAATGGAGAAAAAGAAACCAAAAATAAAATTTTAAGATGTAACATTTTCAGTTGGACATGCATGCGAGAACTACTACATTGCTTCTTTTGGTAGGTACATTGAGTGGATGGGTCAACCAAGGGTTGTTTCAGCTACAGATAGCCCATGATGAGTAGTGACACATGGTGGTTGTTTATCCGGAACCCGAACCGGTTTTATCTGAATCGGACTCGGCTTTGGACGGCCCAGAAGTAGATTCTGTTTACTTGACGGAACCAAAAATTCGAGCCCAAATTTGGACTGATGTCCACTCCAGATCTTACTTGGCTCCGCCAATGACCCCTACTATACCGGTGAAATAAAATTTAGAGATATAAGTACATGAACCATAAATTATTTTTTAGAGATTGTAGTGAAATATATTGAACCAGTCTGAAAATTTTACGGACAGGACTCGGGATAAATAACTCTCTCTTTTGCTCTCCCCTGTGCAGTGCAGACTCAGATTATGCCACGTTAGGTCTCTGAAGTTGTGGAATCGTGGGTGGGACGGCCTCACGTCCTCACGACATTTCATCGTTGTCATTGCACCTCTGTCAACATTGGCACCATTTCGGTCGTGTACGAGGTAAGGGACATCCACGGGCCTGTCGCACCCGCTCGATCGTACGCACAAGGCGAGGTAACTTCTCTGATCCCGTGAAACACGTTCAAGGACCAGTCGCATCCGCACACGAACGCTCGCTCAAGGCGAGACAACGTGTGCGAGTCTCTGAACTTATTCCCGTGGCTCAGAATCATGCAGGAGTTGGCTGGATCCGACCCGGTAGCAGCCGTAGCTAGGTGAGGTGACGCATTGTGTGAACCCAAAGACTGGAGAAATGGGCGCATGGAGGAAAAGGGGATGTCTCGCCTCTTCCTCCTTGCAAGAGTGTGGATATATATTATTTTTCTCTACCACCCTCTTTTTGTTATTACTATTTTTATTTTTATGTTTTATGTTTTTATTTTTTTGCATTTCAACAAGCAGTAGAGTAAAGAAGTTGAAAGTAAGCAAAAGAATGCAGCAGGAGAGGCAGATGAGGTGGCGCTTTCCCTCCTGACCCACTTCCCACGCGCGCCCCCGGCCTCCCTCCCCTCCTGACACGTGTGGCTAGGCCTTGCATTACAAAGCAAGACCCCCTTCCTTGTTCTCTGTTCAACTTGAAGACTTGTGGGTTGTGCTTATTATATAAAGGGAGGGTGGTGGTGGTGTTGAAGCTTAGCTACTCCATAAGCTAGTGCTTGTTTGTGCTCTTGTGTATTGATCATCACTACAACTTGAAGAAGAAGAAGAAGGAGGTTTCAATGGGAAGGCAGCCATGCTGTGACAAGGTTGGACTGAAGAAGGGGCCATGGACTGCCGAGGAGGACAAGAAGCTCATCAGCTTCATACTCACCAATGGCCAATGCTGCTGGAGAGCCGTGCCTAAGCTTGCAGGTGCATGCATCATCATCTCTTCCCCCCTCTCTCTCATTTTCTTCTTCTTCTTTTTAAAGATGTCCGGCGTTACTTACGGGACTTTCTGCACGCTGTATTGTACGTCTTTTGGGTGACTGCACGCTGTGTTGCATGTCTTTTGGGTCCCTTTTCCGAACTTTCATTCTTCAGTCATCCAGCCAGGATCTTATGCCTCATCCTGATAACAACCATGAGGGTCACTCGAGTTCGGCCGGCCCACATCTCTCTCATGGAAAACTCAAATTCTTCTCCTTGGGTTGTCTTTTGTTTTCATGATGGGGTTCCTAGTTTTCCATTATTTTGCTTATGCTGATTCTTCGATTCTTGAGTAAGAACTACTCTAAAGCTAACTGCATGTCTCTAAAAAGTGTTGAAATTGTGGAATATCTATTGGTTTTGGTCATCCTACATATAAATCATAGGAAGAAAGAAAGGCGAGAACTTTTTTTTTAAGAAATGGTAATTAATTTCTGGAATCGCTCCCACTGGAATTCGAACACATGCCACCACACTAGCCACTTGGGCTAGCGGTCATTGGCAAAAAATAGTACTTATTTGCTTGAACAACTTTTATTTCTTGAAGCCATAAATATTATTAGTTGCTTTCACTTAATAATGGGATTAGTTCTCTCTGGTTCTGTGCAGTAGTAGACATTAAGTTTAGGGTTATTTACACTAACTATCCCTATATTTTTGATTTATAATACGGGGTACCCCTACTTTTAAACTATTTACACTAACTACCCCTATGTTTTTGGTTTATTACACGGGGTACCCCTACTTTAAGGAAAAATAAAAAAATTATAACACTAACTACCCCTACGTTTTCTAAAGGGAGGGGTAGTTAGTGTAAATAGTTTAAATCAGGGGTACCCCGTGTTATAAATCAAAAACATAGGGGTAGTTAGTGTAAATAACCCTTAAGTTTATATTTATGTTGCTTTAGACCTTGGTTGTCATGCTTTGTGACTGGTTCTATTTATGCAACAGTACTTTCATGGTTGGTGCTTCCTTAAACTTTCCGTTACTGGATTAATTTATTAATCAGATTATAATCTGTTAAGAATTTAAGTTTGATTGTACAAAGACGAACTTCCTGGTTAGGATTCATTGGGTTTGAACGAATCTTTCGATTCATTGGGATTATTATTATTTTTCCTCTGATGCTAAAATTGGTTGTGCCATTTATTTTTGTAGGACTGTTGCGGTGTGGGAAGAGCTGCAGGCTGAGATGGACGAACTACTTGAGGCCTGACCTGAAGAGGGGGCTGCTGTCCGAGTCCGAGGAGAAGATGGTCATTGACCTCCATTCTCAGCTAGGGAACAGGTTGCTACACTCTCTTCTTCTTCTTCTTCTGTAGTTGTTTGCATGTTGCATGTATATAGATCAGTACAATATCCAGTGCAAATGCAATTGTTTGCGCAATGTTTCCTCGGCTCATCGTTGGGCTTTTCGTCTCGCATTCGCAGGTGGTCTAAGATTGCTGCGCACCTCCCTGGCAGGACCGACAACGAGATCAAGAACCACTGGAACACCCACATCAAGAAGAAGCTGAAGAAGATGGGGATCGACCCCCTCACCCACAAGCCCATCCCTCCGGGCAGCAGCAGCAGCAGCAGCGATCACGAGCGCACGGAGGAAGCCGCCGGCGGTCCGACACCCGATGCTGCTGCTGCAGAAAAGAACACCAGTACTACTGATACTACTACTACTACTACTACTGATACTGCTGCTATAGCAGAGGCGGTTGCCGGTCCGTTCTGCACTGACGAAGTGCCGATGATCCAGCCACACGAAATGGTGGTCCCCTGTGCCGCTGACGCTCCCGCTCCCTCGTCGTCGTCCTCCTCCTCGTCCTCGGGCTCCTCGGCGAGGGCCGAGGAGATCCAGCTGCCATGCATGGAGTGGCAGGAGTCCATGTACTTGTGGGGGTTGGATGACCTGAGCATGAACGGGTGGGAGTCATTCTGCTGCGAGGATGGGGATGGGAAGCTGGCATTTGATCCCTTCACGCAGTACCAGAGGGATCAAGAATCATGGAAATTTGAGCTCTTTTGATTAATTTCTTTCTTCTTCTTCTTCTTCTTCTTCTTCTTCTTCTTTGTGTTAATTTCATTTGGGCTATGTAGTCTGTGCCAGCAGTTGCAGATACAATAAAATCAGTACAGAGCAATGTGAATTGAAGGAACTCAATCAAGAAAACTTCTTTTTTCACTTTTCCATTTTTTTTGGGTCACCTTTGATTTGTTCTTGGTCTTAATTTCCATGAGAGAGAGAATAAGTGGAACAGAGTGAAGAGGTTCTTTTGTGGATGCAACTTTTTTTTTTTCCTCCTTTGATCAAATGCTGAATGTTTAGAGAACTTTGTTGCATGCTTGGGTCAACATTCTTGTTAGGAGTTATTATGTTTATTGACACATTTTTAAGGTTTGTATATTTGGGATGGTTTCTGAGGATGTACAAGTTGTGCGATGGTACGTTGTATGTTAATTTAACGCATTTCAACGATTGTATATGTAGGACCGTTTTCTGAGCACGTACAGGAAGGTTCCAAAATATTTAACTTCTGTATATATTTAGGTTTTTTTTTATTATTTTTAGAAACGGCAGTAAAATGATCCTTAGATTGTTATAGAAAAATACTCTTTTTTTTAAAAACTTTAGAGTGGTTAAATTTTTTGTTAAGTATTTGTACATCATCTTTAGAATGTCATAAACGGTCATGTGTATATTTAGTAACATAATTTTGCGTATTGAAGGATTTTTTTTGTCCATATTTTTGCACATTCGAGGATATTCGAATATGAATTGCTCTAATATTGTACTAAAAATTATGTCACTACACGAAAGAAAAATTCTAGAATTGCAATAGTGATTTAAATATATTTTTTAAGTTTAACAAGACAAATCCATGCATAGAGCTTGATCCATCTGTCCAAAGACAATTAGGATGATAGTGATATTAATTAGTGTTTTTTTTCTTTCTAAAAGATGATATGATTTAAGGATACCATTTTGTGAACGAAGGGGGTCCAAAAAGAAGAGATGATATGGTTTATAATTTACCTTTATGGAGTTCAGAGTTCCTAACGAAAATTACCAACAGGTCCTTGTGATTGGTAAAGTTGTAGATCGAGAGCGCGGAACAGTAAAACCTAGAGAGAGGGGTAAAATAGTAAACCACCGATAGATAGCCCAGTGGTAGCATCAGTAAGAATGTTTATGTCTTCACCTCCTTGTTACTTGAACTATGAGTTTTGACGAATAAGAGATCCTTCATCTAGGAAAAGTTATTCGACTATGATTTTTTTTGAAATCCTCGACCGAAATACTTTGTTGGTGCCTCTTATACAGAAGGACGTGAAGACTGAGTGGACAGCGTTCACACGAAAGAGACGACAAACTTCGTTGCTTCAGAGATCGTAGGTTGGGAAACAATAATGCTAAGTCTACTACCAAATGCTTACAACACATTTACAATCATTCACCCATTTGTTGGCCCACATATCAGCAATAGATGAAAGTTGTAAGTGGATTGTAAGCATTTGGTTGTAACTATAGTATTACTCGGAAACAATAAGAACGCGATCAACCACACCATTGGTGCCTAGTCGGACCTATCAGCTTGTGGGTTACTAAGGGAACTCACTCTCATAGGGTATAAATGGGAGTTATTTGATTTGTTTCAAGTTACTTGAGATGTTATAATTAGGGGTGGTGGGTTGGGTTGTCCTTAACCACGAGATAACCTTAATGTGGATTTGTTGGGGGGTGTAGTTGCCATTCAATTAATACAATTACCATTTTCGGTATATTAGTTTTTTTTTTCGAAGAAGGTAATTGTTTGGTAAAATTCACGCACTCGGACCGGAAGCAGGGCCCATATACACATAACCCGACCCCAAAAGGACCACATATAAATAAACCGGTCCCAATGGTCCACAACTCGGCCCGAAGGACCAATAACTCAGTCTCGAAAAGTCCGTATCATCCGAATCGTTGGCTCGCATCAATCAGCCCGAAGGCCGATAGTTCCACTCATATCTTTTACAATGGTCGAGGACGACGGGGCTCCCGCGGGACTTCGCGGACAGAGCTCCTGATCTAGACCCATATATATATATATATATATATATATATATATATATATATATAAAGAGAGAGAGAGAGAGGGGGGGGTTTATATATATATATATATATATATATATATATATATATATATATATATATATATAAAGAGAGAGAGAGAGAGGGGGGGTTTATATATATATATATATATATATATATATATATATATATATATATATATATTGTCAAGTTAGAATTTAGAGGGTATGGAAGAATAAAAGGCAGCCTATTAGTCCTAGTTCAAGTACTTTCTAAAAGCAACCTACTAGAGTCAATAGAAATGACTCGACTAAAGCTACATAGGACAAATTTGAAAACTAACTAATAAAATAAGATATTGTAACCCAAAGTTATTTTTTAAAAAATTGTCCTGCACATTCTTTGATTTGAAAGGATTCACCTGCCGATGCATAAAAGTAAACCAAATTCAAGAAGAAGAAAAATATAGCAGTGATTATATTTTTTTCCAGGCTAATTAGCATATAAATTCTGAATTTTATATCAGCTTATAGTTTAAATTATAATATATAATTAAAAATTTTGAATCCTAAATTTTTATTATTATACTCTTATTTTTAGATTAAACTCTAAACTGATACAAAATACAAGATTTGAATCTTTCCGCGATTCAGAATTAAATTCTAGACTGATATAAAATTTAAGATCTAAAGGTTAATTAGTCCTACTTTTTCACTATCAAAAATTTTGGACTAATTTGTGGAGTGGATTAATAGTTTTTTCTTTTCTTTTTTCTTTTTTCTTTTTTCTTTTTTTCCTCTGGTCGTCCATCGCTGTCTCGGACATGCAATGGTGCCACACTCTTTTCTGAGGTCTGCAGAATCTTTTTGATCAAACGGCTCTGAACGTTTGAATTTGACGCTTCGAACCCACTGAACAACTTGGCTTAGCTTATATATCAACACTCCGTATATATATATTTTTAGATGCAGATGTTCCGGACAACGCGTAGGATTTTGTACACACTGTATTGTATGTTTTTGAGTCATCTGCTTTTGACTTCTACCACTTTGTTCGTGATCTGCGATACGGCGACTGCGGACCCGATCGAAAGTGGCTCCCTGCTATGGATCGATCGATCACGCGCCAAAGCCGAAGACTTTTGGAGCTGACTTTTATTTTCGCAAAAGTAAAAACACGGTTTAGTTTTGTGGCAACAGCTGTATCACTGTAGGTATGTATAGATGGACGGATCGACGAGGTTGGACTGTTTTTGTTGTTCTTGATGACCAACGTGTAGGCCGACGCGGATAACGAGGTTTTTTTGCCACCGCCGCGGCCGCCGCACTCGAGATTAGACTCGAGGTGCGGAGGCCAGAAACGAAAGTCTAGCTCGGTCTAAATAGTAACCGACGTGGATCACACCAAATCTATTTGGACTTGAGATTAGACTCAGGATGTGGCGGTCAGAATAATTCTACGTGTTCAACAGTACTGACGTGCATGACATCAAATCTACCGTAGCAGACATACGTAGAACGATAAGTTCGGAGGTTTGGTTCTAATTATTCGTTAATGTTATATTATAATAGTTGTTTGAAATTAAATCATGAGACTATTATTGGCATTGATTCCATAAATTCGATCAGGCTTACTTACTTGTTTACATCACATATTTTCTATTATTTCTTATGAAATTATTGCATTTTTTATTATTGGTTCTAAAAAAAAAAGTTTTTTTTAAGGCTTTGAAGATGTTCTTTTGATTTTTATTTATAGTTTGTATCATCAAATATTTTTTCTCTTCTTTTTAATATTATGGAAATTTGTTCAATTTTAAAAACTAACTCAACATTTTTACTATTTTTAGTAATATAATTCCGCTATATTTTAATTTCTACTTGATGTTTCATGTTCTTATCTCATTGAAAATTGAATTGCGTTCCAATCGCTCGTGTAATATATATTCGACTCCGCCAAGGACGGAACCAGATGTTCAAGCTTGAATAGACTGGAGTAGACTATTCGAGTTGTGATAGATTGGAGTAGACTATATGTGGACTGACTCATATGAGAAAAAAAAATTAATAAGAAAAAAAAAATTAGAGTGAGCTGAGCCAACCCCGGTCCCTCCCTATGTAATATATAAAATAAACAAATAAATATTATAATTAAAAAATTTGCTATAAAAATATTGTATTGCCTCAGTATTTTCATTTGACGAAACTGATATATTAATTTTTCTAATTAGATTTTTTTTTAAATGCTAATTAGAAGTAAAAAAAAATAAGTTTAGCACATGGTGACGCAATATTTTGGCAGCACAATACGTGGATCCTAGTATTGCCATGCATGTGTATGCGTCATATATCACCGTATATGCAAAATTTTATGTGTAATAGTTAATGATTTATTTTAAGAAAGATAAGTATTATATTCCGAAGAACACAGCCAAAATCTTTATAAAAACCAAAAAAATCGTCACTCAAAATTATGCTGACCTAATAAATTTTGTACTGTTGTTTCGGTCCAAGCTTGTTTGTCTTTACATCTATAGCTGCTTCTTGTTTTTATTTGGAAATAGAAATTCTTGTACTAGATAAGTACTCCCTTATCTAATATATCTACTTCTTGATAAATCAATTTTTAAAATGTATCATTTATATTATTTTATAATAATATTTTTGAATGCACTTGACATTTTTTTATAGATGACATTTACTAACGTCACGAAAGACCATTTATATCGAAACTATTATTATCCGTTAATCTCGACTATTTTTTACTTTCTTGTCTTTTGTCGCGAAAGACAACCATCTTTTATTATACACGTTAGAAATATCCGTGCCTCAGATACTTTTTGGTAAATCGTCTCGCGCATCAGGCACTCCTTATAAATCTATTCTCGAAATTGTTTGCCATTTATATTATCTAATAGTAATATGTTTGAAATTATTGACCAACCTTGATAAATTTTTTAGATGGCATGTACATTGTCGGAACAATCTTACTATGCACTAATTCTATGTTCTTCTATTTTTCTGTCACAAAAGATAATTATATTTTATTATGCAGATAAAAGAACAAAAATTCCTTTCATCTTATCTCTACTATTATAAAGGGGCTTCAAAACGGCTCAATCTTGAGCCGTCTAAGCCGTATATATCATCAACCATTTTTTTAAATAAAATAAAATATTAAAATTAACTACCTTTCTTATCTTCTGTGTGGATAACTGTCACGTCCCAGAACCAGAATACTGGAGAGCGGGGGCAGACATAGCCAGCTACGTATATGAAATGGAATCCATCTCGCTATACGGTCACGGCTGTCTAGATACATGAGGGTTTATCTACAAGCCAACAGTCTCTTAAGGTCATGAACAAGCCTAGTGTCTCAATCACAAGCAAGTAAGTAAAAATCACAAGATGTATGATCATTAAATATACAATAGTAAGGCGTCCCAAACATTACATATTCAGTTGATCATGAAGCTAGTCGTTACAAAATGTCAGGACTAGCAAGAATTTAGTCATACATGATCAACCCTAGGATCTGTTAATCATGTTACAGCCCGTAGGCAGACAGTAAGTAAGTGCAATCGAGCTAAACAGGTGCTCGTCGGCTAAACGCCTCAAAAGAATATTTTTACAATAGAGTGGGAGAGCCAAAAATAACCCACTCGTTGCCAGGGTTCCGTCTAGTGGCCACCATCTGGCTGGAAGGTCGGTAGATCCTCTGGAGCTGCTCCAAAATCTGGCCACACAAAACCAGCTGGGTCAGACCCCAGAAAGAGCAAGTGCCACAAAGGAGGCTTCACTTAAGAACTAAAACCAGCAATCAGCACAAGATATAAATAAAAATAAGAACTGAAAATAAGAAAAATACACCAGGATGATATACGACGAGATAACCATGGAACTATTCAGATAACCAGGTTACAACCCGTAAACCAAACAAGGACCGGAGTTGTAACCCTTCGTCTGAACAGGACTTGAAATTCTCACCATTTATCGGTAAAATAAATACAAGCATTCTGGTCATTCAATAATCTGGAACAGGATCAGGACAAGACTAGACTGGTTAGACTCCGTCCAATCACTTCACGGCCAAGCAAGAATTACGGCTTGATACTTTAACTAACTAGGGTTGTCACAAGCCTAATTACTAACAAGATGCAGTAAGATTATTTCACAGCCACAAGTCCTGCAGACCATCCAGGTTACCCGGGTTAAAAGATTAGAGTTGAATTCAGGTGGATACATCGTCCAGGAAACGAATGTACCCTTAGGTAGTGTAAGCCCCTGTTTTTCAAATTCTAGTTAAATTAGTGTTAATTAAATATTAATGTCATTTATCGCCTTAAAATAATTATTAGGATTTTTAGGAATTTTTCTAGAATTTTTAATGATTTTTAAATAAGATTTATATATTAAAAATATCACTTTGTAATTTATTTAAATGTTTTAATATCATTTTGTAATAACTAGAATTATTTTAATATAGTTTTGTCATTATTAGAATTGTTACAATATCAGTTTGTAATAAATGAATTATTTTTAATGCGAAATGCAAATTCTAATTTGCATTTATCTACCTTAGGGACCTATCTGTAATAACCTAAACTAGGAGGACCTATCTGCAAATTCTAATTATATATATATGTATACATATATTTGTATATATATATATATATATATATATATATATATATATATATATATATATATATACATAAAATAGTATGTATAATAATACATATATATATATATATATATTTTATATATATATATATATATATATATATATATATATATATATATATATATATATATATATATATATATATATATATATATATATATATATATATACTTCATTATAAATATATATATGTATGTATGTATATATATGTATTTATGTACATATATGTATATATGTATATATTTTCTTGTGTGTATATTTTCATGGTTAGTAAATATTATATATATATATTTGTATATATATATATACTTTATAAATTAAGTATTTTCCTTATAAATATACATGTGTACTTTTAAAACACATGTATGTATATTTTCACTATGCATAATTTTACCATATTAAAATAATAATATTTATTTTGCACTATTATCAAATTGTATTTTTAGTATATTTAAATTACTGCAACCATTTGGTGTCCAAGCCTAGCATGGGTATTTGGGCCCAAATGTGTTTTCACACATTCAAGACCTGTACAAGTCATATTGGACTTGATTCATGGCCTTGGGTCCTGTATTTGAACTTTGGTTCAAATTATATACATGGACAAAATACGCAGATAATTAATTATTTAAATTCAATTGTGTGCAAATGTTGTTTTTGATTTTCTAAAAATACTTAAAGTGTTGTTAAAATTATGGAAAAATAGTATTTAGATACTATGTTAAGTTAGCTAATTTAGTATAATTTTCGTAGTATTTCATTTACTGTTTTGCCACTAGTTTGGCATATGAAACCAAAACTCATTTTCTGTATACTTAGGAAAACTGATTTTTATAAAATACTTGTACTGGTTAATAAATTCCAAAAAAATTATAATAAATTTCTATGATTAACAAAGATCACTTTGGTACCTTACTTTAAGAAAAACTAGGCTTTTTGTCTACTTCAAAAATTGTTAGAACACAATGGTCTTTTGATTTATTTATTGATTAATTACGACTTGTAGCTTTTTGTGTTATTTTGAGTTTTAGCTGTGTTGAACCTCACCCCTCACTAGTGTAAAGACCCTAGAAAGTTAGTTAAAGTAGTGTGTCACCCCACATTGGTCTCCTACGCCAAAGTCATTATTTTGGCTAGGTGCCCAGTCACAAGTCGTGTTTCACCAATTAGTGTCCTAGTGTTTTAGCTTAGTATAAAAGCTAAGTTATTGTATTTACTTCTACAGTGACGAGTTACCGGACATCCATAGCACTGTTATCGCAGCTTGTTTCGTTTTGCTTTGCCAGAGGCAAGTATTTTCTACGAACTTTACATACTGCTATAAACCATAAAACTGTGAATCACCAACCATGTTAAATGCTGATCCTTGGGGTAGCAAGTTAGAACTTTACATGTTGTATTACTTTCAGTCTCTACCATGTTTATACCGTATTTCATATCTCTCACATGTTTAAATAACGGGTTAAGGAGAAACTGCTAGTAGTGTACGTGATCATGACCCCCTTCTCCGTATGTATTTACCGAGCACCGTTACATTCTATATGTATCTGTGTCGTATGTCTGGTCCCGCATTTGTGTATGGATATACACCGATGCCGTTATGTGTACGTATGTGCACATCAGAAAATTGATATGTACCGCTGTACATCCTGATTACCTATTGACTGATCACTCACCTACTACAGTTTTGAACTTTAAAATGTATATCTATTGCCATGATGAAATGTACCTAAAACTGAACCAACATGATATGTCATTTCCTTTTCATCACATGATCAGTATTATATGTTTGTTAGATTTAGTACTTGCTCCCGTCCTGACAGGATAACGTTGTAGGTGTCCTTACTGAGGAGGAGTTACTCTGCGACACATACTATGAAGATACTGCCGAGGACCCGGCTTTGCTTTACGAGGATGTTCCTGCGGGGAACCTCGCCTAGTTGTCTTTTGCTTTAGACTTTTGAGAGTAGTCATGTATTAGACTATATCTTTTTGTAACTGGACATGTATCCAGTTTTACTTTGCAGTTCACTTGTACTTGGACATTTTTACTATATACAGCAACTTTTGTGTTTGGAGCATTTATGATTCTTCTTCACTTATAGAACTGTTAGCACATTTAGTCTTATCCTGTTGTCTTTAGAACAGCTTACTACGTTTTATCTCAACGTAGGCTGGGCATGACTCGGCCTGGCCCAACAATTTGGGTAGCGGGTCGTGACAGGTAGCTTGAAGGGTGCAACACATGACAGTATGCTGGAAATGTGCCCTACTCGACGGCAGGCTACAGATCCCAAGGCGTGCCCAGGTAACGGGATTGCCTGTAGCTGAGAAATCTCGTCATGACTAATGTATTAATCTAGTTATTAGCCTTAGTCCATTTTAGTAGGTACTCCTGACCGTGGTACTCAGGAGTCCCTGTCCTAGACATGATGCAAGACAGGACTGGTTTATTTATACAAACACAATCGCCCACGGTGTCCAGATTAATTATACAGGTCACGTCATGTCAGGTAGCCGTCGCAACAGCTATTTGAGATAATCATGTCAGGTTATCATGCCAAGTGTACTTGTCAGGAGTGCGCCACGACGGGCCACTATCAGGTCATGTCAGGTTATTATGTCAGGAGTGCACCACAACGGGTCACTATCACGTCATGCTCAATTATCAATTCCAAATATATCAAGTAAATTCGTGATTATCAATATACAGGGCTATAGAAGATCCAGGGTAAGTAGGGTCAGGTCCAGTTGCGCCTAAACATCAGATTGCGCCTGAGTCAGACTGCACTCAAGTCAGGCTGCGCTCAGGTCAGGCTACGCTCAGGTCAGGCTACGCTCAGGTCAGGCTACGCTCAAGTCAGCGTATGCAAGACATACGTCTCCAAAAGACAGCGTATGGACTCCATACGACTCCTCTTCAAGGCAGCGTATGAGGTCCATACGACTCCTCATCAAGGCAGCGTATATACTCCATACGACTCCTTAACAAGGCAGCGTATGAGGTCCATACGACTCCTCATCAAGACAGCGTATGAGGTCTATACGACTCCTTGTCAAGGCAGCGTATGAGGTCCATACGACTCCTCATCAAGGCAGCGTATGAGGTCCATACGACTCCTCATCAAGGCAGCGTATGTACTCCATACGACTCCTTAACAAGGCAGCGTATGAGGTCCATACGACTCCTCATCAAGGCAGCGTATGAGGTCCATACGACTCCTTGTCAAGGCAGCGTATGAGGTCCATACGACTCCTCATCAAGGCAGCGTATGAGGTCCATACGACTCCTCATCAAGGCAGCGTATGAGTCAGACTGTGCTGCGCTAAAGAGCGCGCGCAACTCAGTGACGCAAGCTAAAAAGCTCGTGCACACTGCTCACTGTCTTCTCCAAATCAGCAAGAACTCCATGGTTTGAACCCAAAAGCTTCAAAAGTCCATAACTTGGTCAAAACAAGTCCAAATCCAACTTTTCAAAGGTCAAAATTGGGTAGAATAAAATTCTCTACAACATGGAACCATCAAAACTTGAAAACAAAGAAGTTTGATAGATCAAAACTACCAAAATCCAAAAATAACTAATTTCTAGATCTACAAAAAATTAAAGCCTCAAAATGAAAAATGACAAGTTCTAATGTATCTTAGAAACATGAGGAGAAGCTAATGGAACAATAAAAATGGGCTCTCTTGTGGAAGCAAGTTGCACTTGCCTAGACCTCTCTCTCCCTCTCTTTGGTAGGTAAGGAAGTAATGGTGGAGAAGATGATAAATGAAGAGAGAGAAAGGAGAAGGGTTAATAAATTGTAGTGGTGGTGGTAGGTAGGGGGTTCACCCCTTGGTTCATGATGAACCAAGAGCAATTCCAAACCGAACCAAGCCAACCCAAACCAAGAATAAACCAAGCCCAGGGAGGAAATTAAGCAAGAAAATCATGCAATACAAGATTAAATACGTACACGTATTCCAGAAATACGTAATACGAACCGCAGGCATTACAATAACCGAACTCTCTCCTTACGTAAAAAATTTAAAACTACCCAATACTAGAATATATTTAAAATTAAAATTATGTTTAAACTAACTACATAATAATTTCTAATTAAACACATATCCATAATTTAAAATATAATCATAACAAATCATATTAAAATATATTGAAATTATATTTAGAATATTCTAATATAATTTAAATTTTTATATACTTATTAATACTATCATTGATTTTTTTTATACGTGCCACACACGTGAAGGTGACTAGTTATTATTAAGGAAAGAACTAGGAAGGATTGTGTGATCTCGTTTGAATAGTGAGACGAGTTATTGATTTACTGGCGCCCCTTTTATTTAATAGGGTTAATTGTATTTACTATTCCTATGTTTTAGATTTATTATACAGGCCACTCCTGCTTTGAAACTAATTACGCAGACCTCCCGTCTCCTATGCTTATTAATTTATAAAGGAAATGGATGGTTAGCGTATTTGTGGTCGGAATATGGATCATAGTCTTGTAAGATATACTCATGAAAGGTAGAAGGGTTCAGTATAATTAACTCTATTTAGTAATTTACTAGAAATTAGTCACAAGTACTGTTGGGAGCTCATCCTTTTATTTATTTTTTAACGCAAATGGGAAAAAGTTTGAATTCCACAAAAGAGAAGAATAATAAATTTCTAACCAAATTTAAATTAGTCACAACTGTTTTTTTTTAATTTTAAATTTGACTTGATATTCAATTCACATTGCACAAGTTTTTCTCTTGTATGTATGGTTGGCATGAGTGTGATGTGTTTAGGAGTGGACTGTAGAAAATTTTCAAAAGTCCTCGAATCATTTTTTTTGGTTGTATAATTCTAGATTTTCTTTTTTCTTCTAATAAATTTCAATAAACAACTAATGAAGTTCTAGATGCCATCACTTCAATGAGAAGAAGAATGAAAAAGAAAATTAATTTTATTTTTCCTTTGTAGACAAAAAAATTACAGCTAGATTCACTTAATATAGTGTGTCAAAGTCATGCATGCAATTTTTCAGTCAATTCTTAAGAAAAAAAAAAAGAAAAGAAAAAACTCAACGTCAAAGTGCATGCATGCAAATGCAATTCACCAACTACACGGTTTAGTAGGCAACTATTCTTTGGCGAATCTCCCTTTCATATTTTTTTTATGTTTGACAATTAGAGTCTATATATTTTGATTTCTTATTGAATAATTTGGTGGTTCTTTCACATAATGATTGGTTTGTCGACTATATTTAAATCTTCAACTCACACTATTTTACAATAAAAAAAAAGAACAAACAATGTAAGATGAGCAATAAAGTCTAGATTGTGACAAAGTGGTAGGAGAAGTTATGGTCCAAGTTTGCTACCGTGTTAGTTAATCACTTTAATTATTCAGTAGAACTACTCTAGTGCGAGAGCAAGAAGAAAAAAAATATTCAGTCCAAAAACGGACCACAAAATAAAAATAATAAAAATTACAAAGGTCCCCAAATTTTACGAAAGTAGCCCTCAAATTACAAAGTTCGTAAACTTTTAAAATACATGCATCGCCGGATGATGCACCATCGCCGAGAATCGAATCAAACCGAACCGAACCGAATCGAACCGTATAAGAGATCCGGTTCGGTTTGAAAAAAAAAATTGTTTCAGTTTTGATTTTGAAGGAGCGAGCATTTTCGGTTTTGGGCCGAAAATAGAACCGAACCAAAACGAATCGGTTCGGTTTTAAAAAAAAATCCGTTTCGGTTTCGGTTTTAAAAGTACTAAATTTTCTTATTCGGTTACGGTTTCGATTTTGGTCCAAAACCGAAAAGTGAATAAGAAAATTTAGTTTATATATATATACACACACACTATAGGTATATACTAAATAAATTTAGGTATTATATATTAAAAAAACACAAATAAAACAAAAAATTGAATAAACCGAATAAATCAAAACCCGAACCGGTTTAATTCGGTTCGGTTTGATTCAGTTATGGCTAATTCGGTTCGATTTCGGTTTTGCTTATTCGGTTTTCGGTCCAATTCGATTTTCGGTTACTCAGTTCGGTTTGAACCGAATTAACCGAATGCTCACCCATATTTGAAACTACTAAAATATAACCGAATTGAATAAGAGATTCGGTTCGGTTTGAAAAAAATCAATTCGGTTTACTGAAAACCGAATAAGACTTATGTAATAAATTATGTAAATATTTTCTACTTTATGATTAAAAATGTTTATATTTTTTAAAACAATAATTCTCTGCATGTATTTTAAAGTCCAACCTTGATAATCCAACAATTAATCTAAACTTCGATCCAACTTCAAAATACAAAAAATATATGTATAATTTTTTTATATAGTTTAACCATAATTTCAATTTTAGGTATGTTTCATTAAAATGGTCCGACCGAATAATCCGAATTGGTTATCTATTTGGTTTCGTGCTATTTTAGATTTTAGATTTTTTTTAGAAGTTGGGCTTACATTCATCTCCAATTGATCCATTCCAACTCCCCCTCCCCCCCCCCCCTGAAATCCATATTAGTTTGTTTAATGTGATCTGGTAGACAAACTATCATGCTTCAATTCTAGGGGAAAAAAACTATCGATTCTTATGATGAGCATACTCAAAAAGGCTACCAACAATTTCTTTACATTTTAACTCTGCCTCTCTTTTCTTTTCATGGGAGGAAAACTTTTGAATTTGATGGGTGGAGTTGCTTACACACTTCACTTTCACTTTTTGTTGTTCCCAAATACTATGTACCAAATTTACGTCCTTACTAATTGTGGTTGTTATTTTTTTTAAAATAATCGGTGAAACATTTTTTTTTTATATGAGGGAAAATATAATTGTTATACAGAATTCGGAGACAGCGGATCTGCTTACACTGTGTGATTTTTTTTTTCCGAAGAAAGTAAATTTTATTGAAAAATAAAAGCTAACATTACAGAACTATTATCCCAACCAAGGCACAAAGTGGGTTCATCTTTGATCTAGGATATCTATATATCAGTTTGTATTTTTCTTTGTACAATAATTATACTAGTTGCTAGACCCTCAAAGATGTGTTGGTTTCGTTCTCTCCAGACATGTCACACCGTCGTACCGAAAATTAGTTTTAGCCGTCTGTACTCTTCTGATCATTTCTCCTGTTGAACTTTAATCTCATTTAAAGTAGATAATAGGTCTCTATTATGCATAGCGAAAAGTCCAAAGCATCTGTGCTGCTGATTCTAAATCTCCCAACAATATCACAGTAGAAGGAAAGATGTTCGCTGAACTTCTAATAAATCTCCCAAAAAATATCACGGGGGGACAACTTTGTAAGTAGGACCCAAAGGCTACACACTAGCATTAGCAGGGAACAGATTCAAACATAAGCGTGTGGGTGGGCGAGTGGGGGGTGTGGGGCCTGAGATTTGCATCATCCTAGCATCATGGATGGCTTGTTATGATGTCATGTTTCAATCCATGCTTTGAAATTCGAATCGGAGATCGATCTGAACAAGGCACTAGATTGGACCAAACCGATTCAACCAATTGGTTCAATCATAGGCAGATCCACATGCACCGGACTGGAGGGCCGTACCCCAAGTGAATTTTTTTTTGAGAAAATTTGAGTGCCACCCCACTTTTTTACCCTAATTCAAGATGCACCCCACACAATTACATTGATGTAAGGTCTCTCCCACTTTTGATGGAAACCGTCATCTACTGACGGTCAACTGGTTCTTCGCCAATAGAGCTTTTACGGTCGATCCCAACTCCTTGTCCGTTTAATTGACAATCTCACATGTCTATTGGGAAGGTCTCGAGTAGCTCAAGAGTAACGAGAGAAACTCGGAATCCGAGCTTACTCGTCATCAATTCCAGAGACAACGCTCCTGAACACGATATCTTTTCTTTTTGGAGTAAATGACAAGGGACAACCAAAATTGGTTCCAACTAGGACAACCCAACTTCCTGGGTCGGCCCTGATGATATCACTCGACATTAGAGTGGTGATTATATTGAATTAAAGTGGCTAACTAACGTGATAACTGTGCATTAAATTAGAAGTACGTTTCATGTACAATCAGCCTATTTTCTTTCTCAAATTCTTAAAAAATTCAAATATCGTATCCGACTTACGGATACCAATATTTTAAAAGGGTTATTTAGTTACATGATCTCTATAATATTTAATAATAGAGTTTAGGTCTCCATTAACACTGTTTATCGTCCAAAATCAGTCTAATTAGGTCTTCATATTGTCCAATATTATAGTTTATGTCTACATTTAGGCTAATTTTGGACGATAAATAATGTAAATAGAGACCTAAACTCTAATATCAAATATTATATGAGATTCTATAAATAAATAATCGTTTTCTAAAATCAGACCGGATCGGTCGATTGAACCTGTCAACCCGTTAACCATTAGTTTACGACCCACCATTTTTTTCTCAAAAATCCGGTCGACGCGGCCAGTCAGACCACCGAACCGTATGATCCAGTTGAATTTTGAACCGATTTAACTCCAATTTTTTACATTTGTTTTGGACTTTACATTCAATCGAAAATAATATGTTGTCTCATGACTAATTCTACCATGTCAAGCATACAGATCTTCTAAGTAGCATATATGTTCAGTGTAAGATTGTATATCTATATAAATAGTTCAACTCGAATGAATCCGTTTGTTGGACCGATTTGACTCAATCCAGTGTCCTGACCGAATCGACCGTCCGCAAAGTACTCAACTAACTCTCAGAATTCCCTTACCACATCGGCATGGACAGTTACAAAAGGATATCTTGATGATGCACGCCTTATCTTATTTTATTTTATTTTTGTTTGTCTACCCAATCAACAATGTGTACAATGATTGCGCTCTTCTCAATTCATAGGACAAGAAACTGAAGAAAGGAAGGATTTTGAAGCTTTTCTATAAGCAGTGGAATGGTGAATGTACAAATATAGAAATCAAAGGCTTCGGCGAGAAATTGAGTTTCCATTGGTTGGACACCACACCATGTGGTGATTAGGCAGGCCGTGGATATTGGGGCGGTGCGCGCGGAATGGTGGGCCACCCAGCGGCAGACCCACAATAGTAGCCATCCCGACGCTGGGCCGACCTAAAAATAAATCCGACAAGACTTCGAACTTGCACAACTTCTCAGACCCAACGTGATATGCAAGAAATCCAAGTCGCGTGTGACCGCTCACGAGAGGCCATCGAAATTAGCTCCGGCTGGAATAATCCAACCTCCCGTGTCGATTAAGGAAGACATGGCTGGACACAAGCATCTGTATCGTGTCCGGATGTAGAATGATCCGTGCAATGTGTACCCCTGACCTCGACTTTCACTAATGAATCATGCCTTCTCGCGACCACCACCACCACAGTCGCCACGCAGATCGATACATCGGTCGATTCGGTTGGTTCTCGCGTCGGTCCCCCTCCGCGTTCTGGCCACAACAACGATAGCCTGATTCCGCGATCCTCCGTCACCCGATATGCCCCGGCCCACTCGGCCCGGCCCGCTCTCAAGTAGGTATAGTCTTATCCTCCACCTTCCTCCACTACATACAATACAATGCCTTCTACATTCTTCTTGTCGGTACGATCCTACGCGAAGGGAAAAAAAAGTCCTGCTTCTGAGGATGAACAATTGAATATAAAAATATATATAGTTTTTCGCTTTTCTCACATGGGGGGGATGATGGGCCACTGATCTAATGCTGACATGAACACTGCCATAGTGAGCTCTAGCTAGCTAGTGGTCATGCTCATAATGTACAGGAGTATAAAATCAAATCTATATATATTATTATTACTCTCCATTACTTGCGACGCCAGGTGTTGTGATGATGTTCATAATGTAGTTACTTACTTCTGGAGATACGCTATTGAGTAACTGTGATTTTATGGACCCACAGGGTTTATTAGTTCGAAAATGCATTTTTACCTGCAGACTTGACCTGCGGACCACGTGTCGTCAAATGATTGTTCTCCTGCTAACTTTCAGCCCCATTCGCCTCCGTCCAATCGGAAGACGATATGTGGCCTGCAGATCAGAACTGTTGTCCAAGCCCACGAACAATGTAGCATGTCCGTTATTAGTTACCAATTCATAATTAGTTTCTACCGATTGATCACTGAGGAAGGGAAAAAAAAAAAAACCATTATACTGAACTCGAGTAACTCTTGTAATTATCGATAAGAAATATAAGATTCTAGCTGGAAAGCGGAAGATCAGTGGATCAAACCACGATGACGTATTATTCATTCCATTTACAATAGTGGTGAGAGTTGGAAAAGAGTGGCCCAAAAGACATGTAATACATCGTGCACAAAATCTGGTGCAGTCTGGAAAAACTCGGTGAAAGAGTATAGCAGGGACTAAACACATGGTTACTATATTGAAACTTATCCACTGAAACATATCTATCCATACAACTAGTTTACGCAAGGTTATCTCCAATAGCGATTTCTAAAACGAAAAGTCTTGCTATTGGCCGAAGCCAAACCCGCATAAGCTAGCCCCCCATTACTTACGTCAGTCCCCAAAAACCGACCGATGGGAGGGGGGCACGTGGCGCACGGTTTGAGCCACAGCCCCCTCCCCCCTCCTCGGTTCGTGTAGAAGCACCGTTTAGTTGGTAGAGTTTCTATATGAAAATTGCACACACAAAAATACTCTCATTCTCCATTTCTATCATATGTGTTAAAAGATACAATTATTCAATTTAATGATTTAGGACCCATTGTTAATTGATATGAGAGATGGAGAATTTTTAGGCCCTCATAGAAATTATCTATCATGTATCACAGTCACATGTGATAGAAATCGAAATTGAAATCATGGTTGGGAGGTGTTTTTTTTTTCTTCTTTCTAAAGATGGTTTCTACTATAGAACTAGGGACGATAGAAACCCCCATTGGAGATGGTCTTAGTTCCATGTCTGCGTCATAGCCTAAACAATATTAATTGCTATGAGAGATCAAAAATTTCTACAAGAAACTCTCATAGGAATCCTCTATCCTATATCACACCCATATAAGATGGAAATTGGGATAAATTCTTGAGACCATTTTTGTTCACCCACCAAAACTATGGTGCTTGCTCACCCTCTACTAAGAACATGACATCTGACAATTCAGCCAACATAAAACCACTTTAGGAATGGTTTTGTTCACCCACCAAAGAGGTTTTCACTTTTAATTAGACGCGTCATTTTTTGTTAGTGGAGGGTGAATAAACAACATAGTTTTGGTGGGTGAACAAAAATAGGCTCTAGAAATCATGGTTGTATGAAGTTTTTTTTGTTCTAAAATGAAATTCTACCATATAAATAGAGAAGGTAGAAACCCCCTATTGGAGATGGCCTAAGTATAGTTTGATGAAACTTATCCATCCATAAGTTCTTGGGTGACCCCAAACCAACAGAACAAACCAAATAGAGTGTCGGTTCGGTTTCGGTTATGACTAATTTTGGTGCGGTCTCGACTTTGTACTTTTATAAGTTCGATTTATTTAGTTTTGACTATTTCGGTTCGGTTGAAACCGAACAAACCAAACGCTCACCCCTGGGTGTGAGGATAGGTCCTCGGATAATATGGGCCTTATTTTCTAAGTTCCTTGGGTTAATAACAAGCCTAGCCCAACTGCCGATACCAAGAATGAAGAGCTAAGGGTGCCCAAATGCTCAAAGGAGTTAAACTTTGGTTTAATAATGTCAATAAGTTCACTCTGGTTTAATGACTCGAGAAACTAAAGAAAGGGGTTTGATTTTACAAATACTATTTTTTTTTTTTTTTTTTTTTTTGAGGTGTCCTCTTCTCCGGATCGCCGAGCAACGTCAAAGAAGAATTTGAACCGTGTTCATTTCCACATATTTCTCCAGTATACCCAACGAGCTACACCCCCACAGACACAAATGCTAGTATATATTCTGGTACTTTGCACATATTTTATATTTTTCAAAGACCAGACAATAGTTTCTTTTTTACTAAGGCTGTGTTTAATTGAGCTTTTTTTCCATCATAAATTTTTCACCAATTGTAGTGTTTGATAGTGTATATTTTTCATGTAACCATTTTCCAAAATCTATCATTTTCTATATTTTCCTTCAAAATGGTGGAAATAAAACTGACCAAACATATAGGAAAATATCAATTTTCATAGAAAATAACTATTTTCTATGAAAAATAACGACAATCAAACACACAAATTAGTTCTGTAAAAAAAATTTCATGAAACTTTTTCCTAGTAAAATAATTCCTTGGAATTAATTTATTTCCTCCTTGGAAGCAAACACACGATTCCATGGTGAAAAATATATGAAAAAAATAAATTTATTCTATGGAATTATTTTACTATGAAAAACTTTTCATAGAAAATTGAATTTTTTTTATGAAAAAATATAATTTGGATGTTTGATTGTCATTATTTTCCAAAAAATAGTTATTTTTCATGAAAAATGATATTATGGACTGGGTCAGCTTAGTTTTTCATCATTTTGGAAGAAAATGTAGAAAATTGTAGTTTTCTAGAAAATAATTCCATGAAAAATATACGTTATCAAACACTTCAATTGGCGGAAAACTTGAGATAAAAATATTTTTCATGGAAAAAAAAATACCAATCAAACACAACTTTAGTGAAAAAGGCAAGGTCCGTTAATTTTTTACTACTTGAAAAGAGTAAACAATCCCCTTAAATTTTTGAAACTATGAATTTATCTAACCCATGTCAAATTTAATTAAAAGTTCTATTAGTAACATATATAAAGAATATTTTTAGAATAAAAAATTCCAACTGAACCTCAATTTCTTTTTATTATTTCATATAGTAGTATAGATATACGTAGAGAAGTTGGAAAAAAATCTATTATTCTTGTCTTATTTACGAGAAAAATCTCCGATGAGTTCTTCAAGAAATCCGTTTTATCAAAAGAACACTCAATATCCATTTGGTTTTTTTAAGGATGTCAAATATAATCGAGCCAAAAAGTTTGTCATATTGTATGTACATGCGATCAATTTAAGAATATATTTATATATGTTATACACCATTTATAGAGTACAAAAATTTAACATATAAACGAGTGTCATGTATTTTATTAACAACCAACTATTATAATAATTATTTATGGTACAATATATGAAATAAAAAATTGAATAAAATATTCAATTATATTTTGCTCGGGCTTTGGTTAGGGCTCAAGGTAGATTATGTTATTATATTTAGTTGGGTCCAGCCCAGACAGTGCTGGATTTAGAGGGGAATAAAAAGGTCAAATAGAGTCAAATTTGATATAACCGGATTTAGGGGTGCAACTCGGCCGGATTGGATCGGACTTAAGCTAAATCCGAGTCCAACCCGATAAATGATAAGCATACTCCGAGTCCGAGCCAAACTCGACCTTGGGTTCAACATATGAAGCTCAAGACCGAACCTGAAGGAAGCTCGGGTTGGGTTGGATCTGGTCCATCGGATTTATTAGACTCTAATATGATATTTAATTTAAAAAAATAAAATTAGTATTAAACATATAATCAAATAGCAATTAACCACCAATCATTACAAAATACAAACTGACATGAGATTTCGAAGGAGTCGAAAAGTTTGGGTTTAAACTTTTTATTTAAAAAAATATTAAACAATATATATATATATATATATATATATATATATATATATATATATATATATATATATATATATATATATATATATATATATATATGTATGTCGGATTTCATGTTCTTTGGATAACATGACACATGAACCCGAGTCTAATCCAAATTTGAAAGGGTTCAAATATTTTAATCCGAACCCAAATCCGAGCTCAAGTATCTTCAGCCAGGGGAGGTGTCACTCCCCGTTCCCAGAATGCGTATTTTTATACATGTACAACTCATATATATATTTATTTAGTATTTATCATGTATTATACTGTAATTAAATTCCTTTAATTTTATGTTAATTAATTACCTGCTTTTATTCTCTGCTTTAATCTTATTTTAGGTTCGGCCTAGGTTGGGTTTTCTCGGGTTCTTGGTGGTTCACATGAACCGAACCCCACCTACCACCACCCTTTCCCATTTAAAGCCCCCATCCCCTTCTCTCTCTTCATAAACTCTCCTTCTTCTTCTTCTTCTTCTTCTTCTTCTTCTTCTTCTTCTTCTTCATCACTCTCTCCACCTACCAACAGCAGGCAAGTGCATCTTGCTTTCCACTTGAGGACCATTTTTATGGTTCATTATTCTTCCTCTCATGATTCTAAGAGAGTTTAGTACTTAGCATTTTTGATTTCTTTGGCTTGTTTCTTCTAGATCCAAGTTGTTGTATTCTCGGTTGTTCATGGATTTTTGATCTACTAAACTGGCGTGTTTTCGAAAGTAGATGGTTCGTGTGGTGGAGCTCCTCATTCTACACCATTCTGAACCATGGGAACCTCATTTCTGGCTTGGAACGAAGGTTCCATAAGATTGGAGTTCGGGAGATTTAGTCACGCTCACGTTCTTACGTGTCAGCGTGAATTTTTAGTCACGCTCACGTCTTTACGTGCTAGCGTAAATTTTTAGTCACTCTCACGTCTTTACGTGCCAGCGTGACATTTGAGTCACTCTCACGTCTTTACGTGCCAGCGTGACATTTGAGTTACGCTCACGTCTTTACGTGCCAGCGTGACATTTGAGTTACGCTCACGTCTTTACGTGCTAGCGTGACATTTGAGTTACGCTCACGTCTTTACGTGCCAGCATGACATTTGAGTTACGCTCACGTCTTTACGTGTCAGCGTGACATTTGAGTTACGCTCACGTCTTTACGTGCCAGCGTGACATTTGAGTTACGCACACGTCTTTGCGTGTGTGCGTGAATTACTTTCCACGCTCACGCTGTGCGTGCGTGAATTACTTTCCACGCTCACGCTGTGCGTGCGTGAATTACTCTTCACGCTCACGCTGTGCGTACCAGCGTGAATCACTTTATACGCTCACTCCTACCTACTAAACTTGGCGTGACTTGTTGGCCTTAGCATAGACTTGGTGTAATCTAACCTGGGTGTTTCTATTTGCTCTATAATTTATTTATTTAATGGTGGCATGATAATTCTCCTATTATATCCTTACGCCTTTTTTATGAACTCGATAATCTGAGCATGTTAATATTTTTGATACATATGGTTGTGTAGAACGTGCCTTGTGTCTTGACTGGTTTATGGATACACAGTAAACCTGGAACTTAACTCTGAGAGTTATAGACTCGACCCCATTTAATACTAATTGACTTTTATGCCTTGTCACCATTGATGACGATGGTTATCTTGACTAAAATTGATCATGCGTTCCTAGTTGGAACTAAGAGACTGGCTAGTCGTCTTATTGAATTGATTGAATGAGACACGTTCATGTTATGAACTATCGTAATCGATTAGCCGATCCCGAATATTGACATACAGGCATGTGCAGGCTTCAATGTGTACTTTATGGTCAAGGCATGATTATTCTGTGGTTAGTTTTAATTGTTGCATTACGCTATGTAAGACCTACAACCTAACCGCACGGGTATCGTTGTAGAGTCAGGCATATCGTACTTTGTACGGAAGTACTCATTCTGAATGACCATGATCCACGGCATGGAACTTCACTCAACGTAGAGACTATTAAGTCAAATAAAATAATGATGGCATGGAGAGAATGGATTTCCGAGTTCTTACATGGCAGCCCTCTTCGGGACTATTAGTGCCCGACAGGCCGGCTGGTTCCCACAGATACTATAAACTTGCCACACGGGCATGGAGCGGTATCTGCTTATATTATTACTGTATATTGTATATTGATGACGGACGTCCCGCTGGGACTCGTCTAATTCATGATTGGCGCAATTGATTGACTGGATAGACTAGCCTTGCTCGCACATAGTAAGAACTGAGGAATCTTTATTACATAATTCCAGGATAACTTGGGACTCACAATAGCAAGCCGTAGGAGTTGATTGGCCGTTCAAGATGATTTGTTTGTGTACTGTACCTACTCTGTTGCCTAACTGAGATGATCAGAAGGTCAGGACATGACGGGCCAACTTCTGTCCTTGTTTGGTTGGGAGGTTGGTTCGAAGTGTCGTGATGTTATGTGAATCCTAGTGGAAAGCAGAGATCTATTATTATATCCTCTTACTTACTGGTTTAATCCTTCATATCGTGCTTCCTTGTGGTACTTGCTATTAGAGGTCTAACCTCTCTGGTTTTGCATGGCCAGATTTAGAGCCGGTTCCCGAGGACTCAGCTTACTTCCACCTCCAAGATGGTCAATACTAGAGGGATGATCGCAGGAGGACTCGAGTGGGTTCCTTACTCCACCGTTCGTTTTGTTATTTACTTCATACTTAGCCGTTTGGCACCGACATGTTAGTCGGATTGTCTTGCACTTACTTTTACATAATTGTAATTAAGTCAGACTGCAGCTGATAACAATTGTGTATATGTTACTATACCATCTGGCTATGTTTTGTAAAGCCAGATCTCAAGAACATTTTGACTAAGCGTTTGGGACGCCTTACTACTTTATCTTACATGTTCTCTATTTTTGCTTCTTGTTTGAATGATTGAGACAATAGATGTGAAGTGACCATAGTAAGACTTTTATGTAGTATGCACCCCCTCGTCTGGTTAGACAGCATTGATCGTATTATACGGTATTCATCTACCCGTAATACGTAGCTGGCTGAGTCATTCCCCCGCTCTCCAGTATTCTGGTTCTGGGGCGTGACAAGATTTTAGTGGTGGCCTATGCAGGTCTGATTTCAGACTTGTGGGGTGTTTTGATTTATAGGATGTCTCAATCACACGTGTCCCCCCTTGATCTCATAATTCGTTATTCTCAACCCTTGCTTGATATTCCGGTATCCTTTGACTTCATTGATCTTTCCTGTCCGATCGTTTGATTGTTCTTTTGTCCCTTTTCTTAGGGGCACTTCGTCCGCATCTGCCAGGACTGGACAACAACAACAAGAGCAACACGGACAACCTGACCCTGTTGGTCAGCAACAAGGGCCGGTACTAACTCAAGAGGCTATTCAAGAAGAAGTGATAGTGGAAGTAGCAGCTGGATCGCAGTATCCGGATGTTCCACCACCACCAACAGTTCCACCTACCCAAGTGGACACACCAGCCCTTCTGGAGATCATGAGAGGAATGATGGCTACTCAGCAACATCAGATGTTGGCCCAGCAATGCATGCACACTCAGCTACAAGAGCAGAATGTGTTGATTAACCAAGGATTGCAGACGGCTTTGGAAAGAGGAATGAGGACTGATTCAGGAGCATCAGCCATGTTTTGCAAATACAACCCCTGCCGTTTCGAGGGCACGGAGGATGCCATCTCAGCAGATGCATGGCTTAAGAATATTGAGGCTATTCTGGCAGCAGCTAAGGTACCGACAGAAGAACGTGTGGATCTAGTGAAGTTGTTACTTCAGGATCTCGCACGTGATTGGTGGGAATCAGAGAAAGTGGGCATCAGACGTCCAGTGGCTTGGGACGATTTCACTACAAGATTCAAGACCAAGTACTATAGAGTTGTGGCACGGTTTGAGCTACAATAGAAGTTTATCAACCTCAGGCAGGCCGGCAAGACTGTAGATGCTTATGCAGCGGAGTTCTGCAGATTGAGTAGATTCGCCCCAGAGATGGTAGCAACAGAGATCCAGAGGGCCATGAGGTTTCAGCAAGGGTTTCATCTTGAACTCTTGCAATTGATAGAGGGGCACAATTACCAAACTTTTGACGAAGTATTGACGGCAACTCGAAGGCATGAGATCACCATTCAGAGGCTTGCGGCAAGGACTGGAGGTCAGAAGAGGTCCCACAGTCAGGTTGAAGGAGGAGGGGGAGCAGCGCCCCGAACAACAACACCATCCACTGGCATTCGTATCCACGATGTGGCGATACGAGGACCAGCACCACCAAGACAGCAGCAACAGCAACAGAGGAAGAACCAGCAATCCCCGGCGTGCTGCACTTATTGTGGGAAGGTAGGACACACTAGAGATGTGTGTCGGATATTGAATGGACTGTGTCTGATATGTGGAAATCCAGACCATTGGGTTACCACATGTCCCATGAATTCGAGGTCAGGAGGACCAGGGCAACAGTTTCCTGCTCTGTCCGCACCAGGGGCAGGCCAGTATCGAGGACCAGCGGTGGCAGTAAGGCCGTTGGCACAGCGTGTAGAACCCTAGAGGAAGGGTAAATAGGGTAATTAAAAATTAACTACAACAATTAATGCAATAAGGACAATTGAAAGTAAAGAGTTGAAAGATCAAACGCAAACGCAAGGATGTATCCTGGTATCCTCTTTTGAGGCAGTCCAGTCCCGGAACTCTCTCCGGCTTTAATCCACTATTTAACCAAATAGTACACACGAGTTTGGATCCGAAGAACTCGCCAACTTCAACACGAGTTTGGATCCGAAGACTCGCCAACTTCTACACACGAGTTTTCTTACGAAGGCTCGCCAACTTCAAACAAAAGAGAATGAGAACTTGTTGATCTTCTAACACGTGAAGATCGAAATGTACAACTCTTTAATACTCTAGCACTTTGGGAGAGGATGACAATGAAAAGCTTGGAAGAGTATTAATGGTGGAGCTCTTGGTTGTTGGAAAATTTATGGAAGAGTTGGTAGGAAAGCTCAAGAGAGAGAGAGCTTCCTTTTATAAGAAAACCAAGAGTTGGTGGCATTTAATGCTCTGATTACAGACAGACCGGCATGCCGTCGGTATGCAGCGGCATACCGTCGGTATACCGGCCAAATAGTAACGGTCATATTAATGACCGTTTGAGAGCATTAAATGCGGCCATTTATGCTAGTCAGAGCAATTCGAAAACCAAATATTTGAAACTCGGTATACCGCCGGTATGCCGGAGCATGCCGCCGGTATGCCGACAATTTGTCACAGCAAGTTTTGAGTTGCTAAAAATGGTATACCGCCGGTATGTCGGAGCATGCCGTCGGTATGCCGACAATTTGTCACAGCAACTTTTGGGTTGCTAAAAACGGTATACCGTCGGTATGTCGGAACATGCCGTCGGTATGCCGACAATTTGTCACAGCAAATTTCTGGACAAGAAAAGCGGTATACCGCCGGTATGCCGGAGCATGCCGCCGGTATGCCGACTATTTGTCACAGCAACTTTCTGTATTCTAAAAACGGTATACCGCCGGTATGCCGGAGCATACCGCCGGTATGCCGCTCTGTAGCTATTTGATTTTTGACTTGTTCTTTTTACTGTCATCCGTCCTTAGGTGTTTACAGATATACCTAGACCAGTACAGACTCGAAGACTCTAAGCAGGAAGACGCCGTCTTATGCAGGGAACGCCGGTAACTGCTACAGTCTTCAAGGAAGAAGGAGAAAGCTCTTGAACGGAAGAAACCCATGTAGTAGATCTTCTGAGGATATAAGAATCTGAAGAACAGAAGACTAAACTACGAAGATGCTGTTAATTACTCAAAATAAAATGTGCCAACAAACTCCCCCATTTTGATAATTGACAAAATAGAGAGATAGCATCTTCAGGGAGTAGCTCCCCCGAAGGTAGATAGCTCCCCCTCAATATGATTTCTCCCCCTTTGTCACTTAGTCAAAGATGGGGATAATCAATAGAAACAATGCATAATAAAAATGACACGAGTATATGAAGAGAAGCATGCATTAATATATATAAGTAGGAAGTGAATACATGCTGGACCCATACATATCATAGTGATAAAATAAAAGACTCTCCACAACGAGAGCCGGACACTAGAGACAACCATAGATAAAGTCCCCGAAGGACAGCAAACAACAAGTAACAACCACATACCGGTCCCCGAAGGACCACAAAAGACAATATAAAGACAAACACATAAAAACTAGAAACACTGAAAAATCGAAACCATCACCAAAAGGAAGTCCATCCCTAATCCTCAGCCGGATCATCATCATCATCACCCTGAGCCTGCTGGAAGGCGCCAAAAGGATCAATGCCGTCAGGGTACATAAACCCATAGGTATTGGGGTCAGAGAAACGCGGGGCCGTGTACATGGGATCCTGAAGATTAAGATCCAGAAAGACATCCCGGTCTTGCAGAGTGCGCTAAATAAAATACCCCTGATCGTGGAACCGAGACTGGATCAGGGTGCCAAGTCTACGAGTGTGGGCCCGCATCTGCTCCTCCGCCTGGGCCATCCGCATATCAAAGTGCTGCTGAGTGAGCAGCATATAACGGCCCGAAGTAGGAGGGGTAGATGTGGGAGCAGCAGGAGTGGATGCCGGTTGCTCTTGGAAAGATGAGGCACGGGAAGTAGAGGCGCCAACAAGGGTACGGGAGACAGCAAGATATGAGAGGACGCCATCCGAGGAGCAGAGAGACAGGTCAACATGTTTGGCCTCCATAAGCAGAGTGATAAAAGAGCCATAGTAGAGATTCTGCTTCCCCGAAGGCAAGACACGCCGGAATTGCAGAAGAAGAGTCTTCGGGAAGGAGAATCGCTTCCGGGCATAGAGATGATACATGCAGACGAGGGCATCACCGGTGATTGCGTCATAATTCCCGCCCTTAGGAAATAGAGTGTGGCACATGATCCGATGGAGCTCGTAGTAAAACGGCTCCAGCTGGACAGAGAGGGCCGGGATGGCAGGAGGGTTGGGACCCTTGCAGATGATACGGCAGAATTCGTCGAAAGGTGACGCCGCCGAGGAGTTGAGAGCACCCAAAGATGGTAACGCTTTCCCTTTGTCCGGGATGCCTAAGATGTTCCCCACTTCCCGAGAAGTAAGACGAAAGTGGCGGTCATTGACCATAGATTGAATGGCGGATGGATCGTCGTCATCCCCTCGCATGTTGCAATAGAAAAGTCGGACAGCAGCGGGGTAGACAGGAATTTGGCGCCGAAGAAGGGAGGAGAGACCGGCGTCGTCAAACAAAGGGACGTGACCGGGGAAGAGGTTCCAGTTGATCGCCCGTCCCTTGAACACGTTGTGATGGACGAAGTGCTGGAACCAAAGGTCGGCTGCCAAAGAGTTGGAGAAGACGCGTTGGTCATAGCCGGTAGGTAGCGCCACCGGGACGAAGGGGTTGAACATGGAGGAAGAGGAGGATCGGGGGCGCTTAGGGTTTGCCATGTAGAGGAATTTGGTGCTTGGGTGTGGAAGAAGAAGTAGTAGAGAGGAGATGGAAGAAAGAGGGTTTTTAAAGTAGAGGAGGAAGATGAAGAGATGAGTTTGAAAGGGGGGGTAGGGAGGGAACGGTTGTAGAGGAGGATTAAAGTGGGGAGATGAAAAGGTGATGGGATGAATTAATGAGAGTGGAGTAAAAGAGGAAAGAAAGGGGGAAGGTGATTTGAAGAGTAATAAATAGGAAGGGAGTTGAGGAGATGGGTAGTTAAGAGGGATGGGATGGATGAGAGGGAATAAAGATATGATAAAAAGAATAATGGAAGAGATATGAAAAAGTGGGCCCGGATCTCAGAGTACGTGTCCTGTCCGCCTCCATCCGGCATACCGGCGGTATGCCGACGTGTACCGACGGTATGCCGAGTTTCGAAACAGAACATAATTTTGCTTGAAAAAACGGCATGCCGCCGGTATACCATAGTATACCGTCGGTGTGCCGGCCGAATGGGACTATGGATCAAAGGACAAAATGCCTAGTTCACGGCAAAGGAAAGAGAAGCGATCTTCCGGGAGAGGCTTAGTGAAGATATCGGCTAATTGATAGGTAGTATCAATAAATTCAAGACGGATATCTCCTTTTTGTTGATGGTCACGAAGAAAATGGTGTCTAATTTCAATGTGCTTCGTGCGTGAGTGACAAATCGGGTTTTTCGTGAGATTGATAGAGCTAGTGTTATCACATTTAATAGGGGTGCAAGAATAAGAAATGCCATAATCTAAAAGTGTTTGTGACATCCAAAGAATTTGTGCACAACAACAACCAGCCGCAATATACTCTGCCTCAGTGGTTGAAAGAGCAACAGAGTTTTGCTTCTTACTAAACCACGATACCAAGGACTTCCCGAGGAATTGACAAGTGCCACTAGTGCTTTTGCGGTCAATCTTGCATCCGACAAAATCCGCATCCGAAAAGCCGTGAAGCTCAAAGGATGAGGATTTCGGATACCAAAGACCCATGTTAATGGTGCCTTTGAGATAACGAAAAATGCGCTTAACGGCACTCAAATGTGATTCCTTTGGATTGGCTTGATATCGTGCACACAAGCAAACACTAAACATGATATCCGGACGGCTGGCAGTTAAATAGAGTAAGCTACCGATCATACCTCTATACTTACGAATGTCGACCAATGTGCCATCTTCATCACTGTCAAGCTTTGTCGTTGTGGCCATAGGAGTCCTCATTGATTTGGATGAGTCAAGGTCGAAACGCTTGAGGAGGTCCTTTGTATATTTTGCTTGATTGATGAAGGTTCCTTTAGGTCCTTGTTTGATTTGTAATCCCAAGAAGAAGGAGAGTTCACCCATCATACTCATTTCAAATTCTTTCTGCATAACTTTGGCAAATTCTACACAAAGTGTGTTGTTAGTAGAACCAAAAATAATATCATCAACATAAATTTGAACCAATAAGAGAGTCCCATCATGAGATTTAATAAAAAGTGTGGTGTCAACTTTGCCCTTTGAAAAATTGTGAGAAACAAGAAAAGAGCTAAGACGCTCATACCAAGCACGTGGAGCTTGTTTGAGGCCATAAAGGGCTTTATGGAGTTTGAAGACGTGATGAGGAAATTGAAAATCTTCAAAACCGGGAGGTTGTTTAACATAAACTTCCTCTTTAATAATACCATTTAGAAAAGCACTTTTAACATCCATTTGAAATAGCTTAAAGTCATTAAAACAAGCAAAGGCACAAAGCATACGAATGGATTCAAGACGTGCAACCGGAGCATAGGTTTCGTCGTAGTCAATGCCTTCCTCTTGGTTATAGCCTTGAGCAACCAATCGGGCTTTGTTACGAGTCACTAACCCGTCTTCATTAAGTTTGTTGCGAAACACCCATTTAGTTCCAATAATGGGGTGATTGCTAGGTTTTGGGACAAGTTCCCAAACCTTGCTTCGCTCAAATTGATTTAGCTCCTCTTGCATAGCTATCATCCAAAATTCATCAAAAAAAGCATCATTAACATTTTTAGGCTCAATTTGAGAGATAAAAGCCACATTGGCACAAAGATCACGAGTGGCGGATCTTGTGCTAACACTTGAGGAAGGATCCCCAATGATAAGCTCCTTAGGATGATTGGTGACAAATCTCCATTCTCTTGGGAGATCCTTTGAAGGAGGCTCGAAAGGAGAAGACTCTTTAGATGGGGTCACAACTTCATTGTTAGATGAAGAAGGACGATCCTCAATAGAGGAGTTCTCCAACCCAAACGAGATGTCATCAATATCCTCGGAAGAGGAGAATGTAGAAGAGTTGAGTTCATTAAAAGAGACATTGATTGACTCTTCGACAACAAGACTTCTTTTGTTAAAAACACGAAAACCTTTACTATGAGTAGAGTATCCAAGAAATATTCCTTCATAGGCTTTTTCTTCAAACTTGCTAGGTTATCCTTGGTATTCAAAATAAAACAATTGCAACCAAAAATTTTGAAATATTCAATAGAAGGAATTTTGTTGAACCAAAGCTCATAAGGAGTCTTCTTAGTAATAGGTCTAATTAAGACTCTATTAATAACATGACACGCCGTATTAACGGCTTCCGCCCAAAAATATTGGGGGAGCTTATATTGGTTTAACATAACCCGGGCCATGTCGCCAAGGGTTCTATTCTTTCTTTCCACAACACCATTTTGTTGAGGAGTACGAGGACAAGCAAAATCATGTCCAAAACCATTCTTTTCACAAAATCTTTTAAAATCAACATTATCAAATTCTCCTCCATGATCACTCCTAATTTTGTTGATAGAAAAACCTTTCTCATTTTGAACACGTTTACAAAAAGCAACAAATTCACGAAAAGTATCACTTTTGCAAGCAAGAAAAATAACCCAAGTAAATCTCGAAAAATCATCAACTAAAACAAAAGCATAAAGTTTGCCACCAAGGCTAGCTACTCTACTAGGCCCGAAAAGATCCATATGAATAAGTTGAAGGGGTCTAGTGGTACTCACAGAGTTGATGGATTTGAAGGATGACTTGGTCAACTTACTTTTCTCGCATTCTTCACATACCATATCCTTTTTGAAAGGGATACTAGGAAGTCCTCGTACAAGCTTCTTGGAGGTGAGGCGAGAGATGGTATCCATGTTGGCGTGTCCAAGCCTCATGTGCCAAAGCCAACTCTCATCGTTCTTTGCAACTAGGCACCTGTCATTGTTAGTACCTTCAACAAGATAAAGAACATAAATATTGTTTTCTCTAATGCCTTCATACACAATAGTTCCATTGGAGCTATCGGTAATGTAGCATTTGAGTTTAACAAACTTGATATCATAGCCATTATCGGTAAGATGGCTAATACTAAGGAGATTATGCTTGAGATTAGTAACAAGACATACATTATTAATACAAGGATAAGGAGGAGAACCGATATTACCATTTCCAATAATATAACCTTTAAGATTGTTACCGAAGGAGACGTGTCCTTCTTTCTTCATCGATAGCGTTGTAAAAAGTGAAGCATCACCGGTCATGTGCCGTGAACAACCGCTATCGAGAATCTACTTGCTTCTAGCATGAGAAGGATTCGTCACCTACAACATAAGTTGAAGATGAACATTTTGGTACCCATGATCTTATGGGTCCATGAGTGTTAGTCTTAGGAACCCACTTAAAAACTCTCATGTCAACTTGTTTTCTTGTATAACAAAAGTTTGAAGTGTGACCGACCAAACCACAATAATTGCACATCAAAGAAGATTTAGAAGAAGAAGTGTGAGTGTTGTGCATATGTGAGTTTCTAGTGTGAGAAGTTCTACCATGAGTGTTATGATGATAGTAAAAAGCATGATGAGAGGTGTTCTTCTTAACAAAAGGTCCTTTTTTTGTGTTAGAAAAAGAGTTGTGTGTAGTGTTCATGTAATGGTTATGCCTAGCATTGTGATGAGTGTGAGGGTGTCTTGGAGCATGCATGTGAGTGGTATTCTTATTACCTAAATTCTTACTTCGTGTAAGAAGATCATTATACTTAATAGAAGTGGAATATTCTCTTCTATTAGCATCTTGACATTTGTGCATGGCAAATTCATAAGAGCTTCTCATGGATTGAATCTCATCATCCTTTTTCTTGATGGTGTAAGGAGATTCTTGAAATTTGAGTCGCAAAGACTCTATTTCATCCGTGTCGGAAATAGGAGGTTTTCCCTTCACATCAATAATGATACTAGAGAGCCTCTCTACTTCAAGTTGAAGAGCCTCAACCTCCTTAAGAGATTTCTTGTATTTATTCCGAACACCTTTGTGTTCTTCTGTAACTCAAGAATGGCTTTCTCCAAATCATCATAGGTAAGAGTGTTTAAGGAAAAATCATCAAGTACCTCATCGGTTGCCATGAGACAGACGTTGGCATTGTGTTTGCACTCCTTATCGTTGTCGGATTTACTCGCGTCGCTTTCACACCAAATGCTAGTGTTGGCAAACTTTCTGGAGGACGAGCTTCCCTTGCTAGGCTTTTCGTACTTGCTTGAGTCTTTTCGTATCATCGGACAATCCCTCTTGATGTGTCCGGGTCTTCTGCATTGATAGCACGCCGGGTCTTCTTCATTGTCCCGTCTAGAGCGGTTGGCCTTGTTGAACTTTAAGAACTTTCGGAAGTGCTTAGCTGTGAGAGCTATTTCTTCATCATCGTCCGACTCATTGTCGTCGGAGCTATCCTTGGAGTAGGACCTTGATGCTTTGAGAGCAAGAGTCTTCTCCTTTTCTTTGGTCTTCTCCTTCTCCTTCTCTTGAATAGAGGATTCCTCTTGGTCCTTCATGTCAAGCTCGTGAGTCATTAGCTTACCCATGAGGGTCTCTAGGTTCATGACGGTTAGATCGTTCCCCTCAATGATTGCGGTAGCTTTAGGACTCCAAGCTTTCGTCAATCTTCTAAGAATCTTCCTTATCTTTTCATGAACGGGATATTCCTTTCCAAGAGAAGAGAGAGGGTTAATGATGTCACCAAAACGAGTAAACATGCTAGCAATAGATTCATCATGCTTCATTTTAAAAGACTCATATTCTTGCGTGAGTCTACTGATCTTGGATTCCTTCACTTGTGAAGTTCCCTCGTGTGTGACTTCAAGTAACTTCCAAATCTCATTGGAAGTCTTGCAAGTAGAGATTCGGTTGAATTCACTACTGTCGAGAGCACAGTAAAGAGCATTCATTGCCTTGGCATCTCGACAAGCAAGCTTCTTCATGTTTTCAGCAAGTGTTTCCCGAAGGGTGTCAGAAGCAATATCCTCAATAGCTCTAGAAGGAGTAGGAAGGCCATTTATCACGCAATCCCATAAATCGAAATCTATGGACTTTAGATAAATGCCCATCCTAATCTTCCAGTAGTTATAGTTGGTACCATCAAATAGAGGAGGCCTATTTGTGGAGTGTCCCTCATTGTGAAACGTGTTGATGCTAGGGTTAGAGGCCATGGATCACTCAAGGGTGTAAATCCAAATCAAGAGAACGAAGCTCTGATACCAATTGTAGAACCCTAGAGGGTATGTCGGAGCATGCCGTCGGTATGCCGACAATTTGTCACAGCAACTTTTGGGTTGCTAAAAACGGTATACCGTCGGTATGCCGGAGCATGCCGTCGGTATGTCGACAATTTGTCACAGCAAATTTCTGGACAAAAAAAGCGGTATACCGCCGGTATGCCGGAGCATGCCGCCGGTATGCCGACTATTTGTCACAGCAACTTTCTGTATTCTAAAAACGGTATACCGCCGGTATGCCGGAGCATACCGCCGGTATGCTGCTCTGTAGCTATTTGATTTTTGACTTGTTCTTTTTACTGTCATCCGTCCTTAGGTGTTTACAGATATACCTAGACCAGTACAGACTCGAAGACTCTAAGCAGGAAGATGCCGTCTTATGCAGGGAACGCCGGTAACTGCTACAGTCTTCAAGGAAGAAGGAGAAAGCTCTTGAACGGAAGAAACCCATGTAGTAGATCTTCTGAGGATATAAGAATCTGAAGAACAGAAGACTAAACTACGAAGATGCTGTTAATTACTCAAAATAAAATGTGCCAACACAGCGTCCGTTAATACTGCAGGCTCAGATGTTTCGGCAGCAGGGGCCGCCGATGCAGCAACACCAGCATAGACCACCCCAGCATCATCAAGGAAGGGGCCAGCAACAACATCAGGCTAGACCGCAGCATAGAAACCAGCAAGGAGGTCGAGGGCAAGCATTCACTCTGTCCTTGGAGGTGGCATTGGCATCGGGAGATGTTGTGGCAGGTAACATTCTCGTCGCCTCATATCCCGTAGTAGCATTGTTTGATTCGGGAGCATCCCATTCATTTATATCTGCACAATTTGCGGCACGACTAGGAATGGAGTTCGAGGCATTGCCAGGACGGTTGAATATACTCACTGGTAATGGGCTCGTAGGAGTTAGTAGAGTTATTTTAGCATGTAGCATTGTAGTTTGCGGGCATTCCTTACCCGCCCGGTTGATAGAATTTTCTGTTGGAAATTTCGACGTTATTTTAGGCATGGACTGGCTGAAAGACAGTCATGCGACAATAGATTATCGTAGAGGGAGTGTGTCTTTTGATATTCCAGGCATGAAGCGGTTCACCTTAGTCAGAACAGGGGCAACTCCACAAGAGCAGGGAGTGGTAACGGCAATGGAAGAAGTTCAGATTCCGAAGGTAGTTGAAGAATTTCTAGACGTATTTCCTGAAGAACTCCCAGGTCTACCACCTGTTAGAGATATTGAGTTCAGTATAGAATTGGCACCTGGAACTAAACCGATATCAGATCGAGTTTACAGAATGGCGGATTCAGAGCAGGCCAAGGTATATCAGCACATAGAGAAACTGAAGGAGAAGAAGTTTATCCAAGCCAACATATCACCGTGGGCAGCACCAGTGGTACTTGTGGGGAAGAAGGATGGGTCATCCAGATTGTGCATTGACTACAGGAAGCTTAACGCGGCAACAGTGAAGAACAAGTACCCATTACCCAGGATCGACGACTTATTTGATCAGTTGAGCAAAGCTAGAGTTTTCTTCAAGATAGATCTTCGTTCAGGGTACCATCAGGTGAGGGTTCGAAAGGAGGATATTCCCAAGACAGCATTCAGGTCAAAGTATGGACATTATGAATTCTTAGTAATGCCGTTTAGTTTGACCAATGCTCCAGCAATATTCATGGATTTGATGAATCGCATCTTTATGCCATACTTAGACCAGTTTGTCGTTGTATTTCTTGACGACATTCTCGTATACTCTGCTAGTGAAGAGGAGCATGAAGACCACCTCAGAAAAGTGTTACAGGTTCTGAGGGAGAACCAGTTGTATGCCAAGCTCAGCAAGTGTGAGTTTTGGTCGGATCACATTTCATTTTTGGGTCACATCATATCAGGAGCTGGAGTAGCAGTGGATCCCAAGAAGGTAGAAGCAGTAGAAAGTTGGCCAGTACCCAAGACCGTAGCAGATGTGCAGAGTTTCTTGGGATTGGCAGGATATTACAGAAGGTTTGTGTCAGACTTTGCAAGGCTTTCAGCACCCATGACCCGCTTGACCCGGAAGGATGTACCATTCGTTTGGTCGGCAGAATGTCAGGCATCATTCGAGACTTTGAAGCAGAAGTTGATATCAGCACCTATTCTTACATTGCCAGTTAGACCCGGAGGTTTTACAATATATTGTGATGCGTCAGGTAAAGGACTTGGATGTGTCCTTATGCAATATGGGAAGGTGATAGCATATGCATCTAGGCAGCTTCGGAACCACGAGAAGAATTACCCAACTCATGATTTGGAGTTAGCGGCAATAGTGTTTGCTCTGAAGCTATGGAGACATTACTTATATGGTGACCGAGTAGACATGTACACAGACCATAAAAGTCTGAAGTACATCTTTACTCAGAAGGAACTAAACATGAGGCAGAGAAGATGGCTGGAGTTGATCAAGGATTATGACGTAGAGCTTCAGTATCATCCAGGCAAGGCTAATGTAGTAGCAGACGCTCTCAGCAGGAGAGGCGGCACATTTATGTTGACAACACAGAGGCATATCTTAGAAGACCTTCAGGAGATGGGCATCAAAGTTATACTTCCTAGTGATGTAGGAGTTCTAACAAGTCTGCAAGTTCAATCCGACTTGGTAGGCAGGATCAAGGCAGCTCAGGCACAAGACCCAAGGATTCAGAAGCTTAGGACAGAATGTGAGTCAGGACTCAGGAAGGAGATAAGAATTTATGAAGATGGTACACTTAGGTTTGGATCACGTCTATGTGTGCCTAGTGAAAATATCAGACAGAAGGTTATGGCAGAAGCTCACTGTTTTCAATATTCTATTCACCCTGGAGGGACCAAGATATACCAAGATATCAAGCAGCATTTCTGGTGGAACGGGATGAAGAGGGAGATAGCTAGATTTGTTTTCCGTTGCTTGGTATGTCAGCAAGTGAAGGCAGAACAGCAGAGGCCAGCTGGGTTATTACAACCACTTCCTATCCCGGAATGGAAATGGGAGCATATCACAATAGACTTTGTGACCGGTTTACCGAGATCACCAAGTGGTAAGGACGCTATTTGGGTAATAGTGGACCGACTTACAAAGGTAGCACACTTTCTTCCTTTCAGAGTAGGGCAATCTACAGAAAAGTTGGCAGAGTTGTATATGCAACAGATAGTCAGGCAGCATGGAGTTCCTGTCAGTATTGTGTCGGATCGAGATACCCGCTTTACATCACATTTCTGAAAGAGCTTACATCATAGTCTGGGTACCAAGTTAAGGTTTAGCACGGCCTACCATCCGCAGATGGATGGACAATCAGAAAGAACGATTCAGACTTTAGAAGATATGTTACGAGCTTGCACTCTAGATTTTGGAGGGTCTTGGGAGAGTCACCTGCACTTAGTCGAGTTCTCATGCAACAATAGTTATCAAGCCAGTATCCAGATGGCGCCATTTGAAGCACTATATGGTAAGAAGTGCATGTCGCCGCTTGCATGGGATGATATCGGAGAGAGGAAGATGTTAGGCCCAGAAATGATTATTCAGACGGTTGAAGTGGTTAAGGGAATTAGAGAGCGACTTCAAGTTACGCAGGACCGGCATCGTCATTGGGCGGACCAGCATCGTAGGCCGTTAGAGTTCTCTGTTGGGGACCACGTATTCTTGCGGATCTCACCTACTCGTGGGGTCATTAGATTTGGCGTTCGCGGGAAATTGAGTCCGCGGTACGTGGGCCCATTTGTTATCCTTGATCGGATAGGCGATGTTGCTTATCGTTTATCCCTTCCACCTTCGTTATGAGAGGTGCATGACGTGTTTCATGTATCTCAATTACGTAGGTATGTATCGGACCCAAGCCATATCCTCGATCATTCTGAGCTGGTTGTTGGTACCAACCTGTCTTACGAGGAACAGCCTGTGTCTATTTTGGACCGAAGAGAGAAGATACTTAAGAACCGAACGATTAGTCTTGTCCGTGTTGCTTGGGGTCATCACTCCTTGGGAGAGTCAACGTGGGAACATGAGGATGATATCCGATCACGGTATCCACACCTGTTTGACTCACAAGGTATATCTCTTTCAGTATACCTTGATTGTTGTCACGACCCGCACCCGCTAAAAGGGCACGTAACGCGACAACGCCCAGCCCTCACCGAAAAATCGGCGTGAAAAGCTGTAGATTTTTCTACTCTAAACAGTTTATATATATAACAAAACCTGTCGAGAATATGGTCAACTCTGAACGGAGGACAAGCAGTGAATATATATAAGAGTACTCAATCACGACTCTAAGATAACAAAGTAAAGACTGAAATGAAAAGACAACATGACGATAAAATAATATAATAACCTGTCAAGTCCAACACAAAGAATATATACAGTCCAAGTCTCTAATACAGTCTATACTAATAACAGTCTCAAAAGTAGCTGGAGACAATGTCCAGTACAAAAAGACCTACTCTAACTAAGTAATAGGTAGGGTCTCGTCATGCGGAGCTAAGTCCTGCTGGACCAAAGTCTTCAAGTCTATGCCCACTACGTCATTCGGACCATAGTAGGTACTGTAGTCTCCCTCGTCTGCATATGTAATATTTTCAACATATCCTGTCAAGATGGAACGAGTACAATCTACTAACAACAGTTCACAAGATATGACAAAAGCTATAAGACAGTAAATAGAGAGTATATACAAGAAAATCATGGAATGTACATGTGAGTATCATGACAAGGTAAGCTGTAAAACTAGAGCTAGAACAAGACAAGTAAACTGAATCATGGCATGTACAAGAATCAAGAATCATACATCTAGGTGTGTGAGTACTAGCTACAATATGTGGCCGGCTTGGGTCTGCACAAGGTTATGATCAGCCAATCCTGCGTAGAGTGTAGGATTGGTAGCATTCAAGGTCTACAAGAATAAACAAGGTGGATAATGACCACACATCTACACTAGTACTTCCCGTCCCCGACTGGTAGAGTGGATCCAAGCAAGACACGTTACAACACGGGATTCTACGAGAAGGGAGCAAGTCTCCTCGAGAATCGGTATCCATATACTGCACAAGAACTATAAGGGGACTTGCACAAGATATACCAAGATAACGAGGAATAACATCTCATGTCGGGATCCATGAATACCAATCCGTGTGACCAATGTGTCGAGAACAAGCATATCCATACTAATTACATGAATCATAACAATCATTATAAATTAGAAAAGTGTCAGAGAATGTACTCACCTGTAATATGGTATGATATGTCAACCGGAGCAAATGCAGCATCTCGAGGACCTATAGAGAACAAGACGTATCAATACTATGTTTAGGAAGTAAAATCAAATCAGTTTGAATCCTATTAAGTCATTCTAGGTCAAGACGCGTCAAACTAGACTGTACGAGGTCAATCTAAGTCATATTAGGTCTAGCTAGGTCATACTGGGTCAATGCAAGTCAAACGGAATCAATCGGAGTCGATTTGAGTCAACAGTTGACTTACAGTTGGCTTTTGGTCAACTGGTCAACTCTGGTCAACTGTGGTCAACTCTGGTCAACCCTAGGTCAACTCTAGGTCACTGGTGACTAACAGTTGACTTTCGGTCAACTGCACAAGTCAAATGGAATTTGGAACTAAATTGGGCAAAGTGTTGACTCATAGTTGACTTTTGGCCTAAAAAGTCAACCGTGATCAACCGGGGTCAAGACTAGGTCTAGACGGCTATTTCTACCCATAACCAACCTCTACAACCTATATCCAAGTCCATCTTGGACTTCGAAACTCATTTCTAGGCCATAGGCCAATTTCCTATTTTACCCTTTTGAAGGGTAAAATTCAACATTCGGCAATTATCTAGTTAGCCTACCTACACTTGATATTTTGACCCGATCTCCCCAGGTTAGTATGATACTAGCCTATACATATAATATCTACCAAAATACCTAGGTAACGTGGACATTCGGTCCATGATACGGCCCGTTGTCAAATCTTGAATATTTCAAGATACGCACCGATACGACGCGATACCGGCGCCCTACGACCCCGATTTTAACTCGAAAGCCTACCCGTAAAATCTAAATCACGTATCCTAGGACTACGTCAAGTTTCATCGCGATCCGATACTCCGGGCTCAAATTCGCCCTCTAACTCGACTCCTCCTAAAACCTATTCTTCAAATTCTCATTCCTACTTCTCATTCTACTTCCCATTTTCCTTCTACTTCCTATTCTTCTAATTTTCCTCCTTCTAACTCTCCTTCCTATTCTCCTTCTAACTTCTAACTCTCCTTATTCCTTTCCCTCTTCCTATTCTTTTCTTCTCCCCATTCTTCCTCTAATTTCTAACCTCTCATCTTTCCTCCTAACCTTTCTCTTCTAACTCTTTTCTTGACTTCTTCTAATTTTTCTTACCCTTCTAATTCTTCTTCTCTACTCTTCATTTCCTCTCTAAAAACATCTATCTATATATATATATATATATATATATATATATATATATATATATATATATATATATATATATATATATATATATATACATACATATGCATATAGATAAGGGGGGTTCATGGGGTGAAATGGCACAAAGGGGGGGGGGGGTTTGCTGCTGTCACAGCAGCTATTGCTGCTGTCACAGCAGCTATTGCTGCTGCTGTCCCTGCTGCTGCTGGCAGCATACAGCAGCAGCTGCTGCTGCTCATTCTCTTCTTCTTCTCCTCTTCTACCGCCTTCTCTACTATATATATATATATATCCTTATATATATATATATATATATATATATATATATATATATATATATATATATATATATATATATATATATATATATATATATACACATATATAAATATAATCTACCATCCATCCAACTCCACAACACACACTCCTCTATACATATCTATACATACACACACACACACACACACACACACACTCATATACATATATATATACACACACACACACACACATATATATATATATATATACACTCATATATACATATCCTTATACATATATACACACACACACACACACACACACACACACACACATATATATATATATATATATATATATATATATATATATATATATATATATATATATATATATATAAACACACACACACACTCTCACACTCTCACAAACACACACAACCACACACACTCTCACACCCTCACATGACACAAATACATATTTATACCTATAATTATATATGCACATATATATATATATATATTTATACATATATATATCTACATACCACTCAAACACACACACCACCCACTCACACTCTCTCACACACACTCACACAAGCACACACATACTCCCTACCACTCTCACACTCCACCACCACTCTCTACACACACACACAATTACATATATACAAATACCACACACACATATATATATATATATATATATATATATATATATATATATATATATATATATATATATATATATATATATATATATATCACTTAATTTATAAATAACCCCAAATAAATCTTCTAACCTAGATTTTAGGAAACCTAATAAATTCTAGGGGCAAAGTGTAGAGAATTACCTCCTCTACAACTATTGTGAAGACAATAAATGGTAAAGAGGAGTAAATGGAGAATTAGAGAGCTTACCTAAGCTAGGTTTCCTTGGAGAAGAAAGGAGCTTTTGAAAGAAAGTGAAATGGAGAGAGAGAGAGACTTAATAAAGAAGAAAGAGGGGGGGGGAAGCCTTGTCATGGCCGGCCATGTGGGGAGGGAGGGTTTATGGGTTTGGGTAGTGATCCAATAACACTCCAAACCCATTAGACTTAGGTTTAATTGGTTCGGGTTTGGTTCGGTCTAATTTAATCAACTAATTAAGCTCTAAAATGACTAATCAAGCCATGGAAATAGGGTTTATGAATTCTAACCTAATTATGATGGTATGTGGGCTACGCCCAGCTAGTATGTGGGTCCCACTAGGGTCTAGGCTACCCGGGTCTCCAATTTGAGTCCGAATTGGATAAAATCTAAACCAAACCAAATAAATCCCAAAAAATCACATAAAATAAATAAAAATTCCTAAAAATTATAAAACTTGAAAAATGACGAAAATACCCCTAATTTAAAAACTGCGGGTGATAAATCTATCCTCCTTAAAAAAATTTCGTCCTCGAAATTCAAACGGTCGTACTCTTCTCTAGGTCAAACACCCAACAATCAAGGTCTACTAAATTTTATCCTAAGTTATATAATATGTAATCCAGGAAATCAGAACACATGCATGGTTTTAAATCTCTACAGTATCGTGTTATTGCAGTCTTCATTGGGATTTCTATTTAATCTAGCATGATCATCACATATGCAACTAAAGGTACTAAGAAAGCAATCAATAATTAATGGATGGAAAGAAACAGGTAAAAGAAAGAGCAAGACCCTACCTCCTAGTCCAATGCGTGCAGGATCCTCAACTGCCATCGTAAAAGCCCTGTCCTGGCGGGGTATATCCCGCTGCTGGTGGAGGGCGTGATGCGGTGCCATAGGTGGCCTACCCTGTGCTCCTTGAGCTGCACGGCGATGGTTCGTAGGACAATCTCTCAACTGATGTCCAGCCTCCCCGCAATAGAGGCACAAGCCCAGCCTCTTCCGACAGACCTCCCAGATGTGACCGGGCTTCTTGCAGTAGCCGCAAGGAGCCCCTTGCTGCGCCTGCCTCTGCTGAGTGTGCTGCACCTGCTGCTGAACCGGTGCTCTGGCCTGCACCTGCGGCTGGTGATGCTGGAACGACTGATGCTGAAGCTGAGGGCGCTTAGCAGGCCCTGCGCTGCTACTGGCCCCTGAAAACAAATCTCGATCCCTCTTCGGCTTCAAGCCCCACTCCCTCTCCACCTTCCGAGCCTCCGCGTAAACCTCTGCGTATGTCGCATAGAAGGAAGGGATCAGGATCTTGATATCCCATGTCAATCCCTCCCGGAAGCGCTCCGCTCGGATCACCGAGTCACTCACCATGCATGTACTCGGTGTATCGGCTCAGCCGGTCGAACTCCGTCGCATACTCGTCTACGGTCATACTGCCCTGCTGCAGGTTCTGGAACTGTCGCACCAGGCCAATCTTGTCCGTGGGGGAAAAGAACTTCTCTCTGAACAGGGCCCGAAACTCAGCCCAAGTATGGCCCTCTCCTGCAAGAGCCGGCTCATTCCGGAACCATGTTCGGGCAATATCTAACAACTGTAACCCAACCGCCTCGACCCTCAGGTCGGCTGCCAGGTGACAGGCCCTCATCTGGCGCTCGATATCCTCGAGCCATTCATCAGCATAAATAATGCCCTCTGTCCCCTTGAAATCCCTCGGACCAAGCTTCTTGAAAGCCTGGATATCCCCAACCTTCGGCTGCTGCTGAACCTCCCTCTGTGGAGCCCCACGCTCCACTGCCGCCAAAGCCAATCTGTGTGCATCCTCCATGCCCTGGCGCATGGCCTCTGTCTGCCTCAACTGAGCCTCGTGCTGGGCCCGCTGGGACTCCAGCACCTGGTAAAAGAACGCTAGCATCTGCCCCATGTCTGTGGGCAGAGAAGGCAATGGAGGAATAGCTCCCATCATCACCGGAGGAGTCCCCTGCTGAGGAGGAAGAACGCCCCCGGCAGCTCCCGCTGTAGCCCCCGGCACTACGGGAAGAGCACCGCAATGGCCCTAGGGACGGTCATCGAGGTAGCTGGAGGAGTACCTCCGAGAGCCCCAACAGAAGTCCCATCAGCCGGGGAAGTGACCGGAGCCTGTCCGCCAGAGGTGGCAGACCTCTCCGTCTTCCCCGTGCTCCTCGCCAGGAGAATGAGTCATCAATATCCTGGAGACAAATTGAGAAGAAGATATCAATATGGCACATGAAGGCAATATCAAAGGAGGACAGCTAGAATGCAATAAATCGATATCGAAGAAGGTAAGCAAGATAAGCAAGGAAAGATCCTACTGTGATTGAGCACTCTTAGCCTATATCCTATCCTAGATACGTACCGCAGGCTCGTAATAGTACTCTAAGTCGAGCGCCACTACGACATCGCACTAATTACGACTTCAGGACCTGCGTGGGCCACCACTAAAACGTGTCACGATTCGCACCAGCTAAAAGGGCACGTGACGCGACAACGCCCAGCCCTCACCAAAAAATCGGCGTGGAACACTGTAGATTTTTCTACTCTAAACAGTTTATATATATAACAAATCTGTCGAGAATATGGTCAACTCCGAACGGAGGACAAGCAGTGAATATATATAAGAGTACTCAATCACGACTCTAAGATAACAAAGTAAAGACTGAAATAAAAAGACAGAAGACGATAAAATAATATAATAACCTGTCAAGTCCAACACAAAGAATATATACAGTCCAAGTCTCTAATACAGTCCATACTAATAACAGTCTCAAAAGTAGCTGGAGACAATGTCCAGTACAGAAAGACCTACTCTAACTAAGTAATAGGTAGGGTCTCGTCAAGCGGAGCTAAGCCCTGCTGGACCAAAGTCTCCAAGTCTATGCCCACTACGTCATCTGGACCGTAGTAGGTACTGTAGTCTCCCTCGTCTGCATCTGTAATATTTTCAACATATTCTGTCAGGATGGAACGAGTACAATCTACTAACAACAGTTCACAAGATATGACAAAAGCTATAAGACAGTAAATAGAGAGTATATACAAAAAAATCATGGAATGTACATGTGAGTATCATGGCAAGATAAGCTGTAAAACTAGAGCTAAAATAAGGCAAGTAAACTGAATCATGGCATGTACAAGAATCAAGAATCATACATCTAGGTGTGTGAGTACTAGCTACAATATGTGGCCGGCTTGGGTCTGCACAAGGTTATGATCAGCCAATCCTGCATGGAGTATAGGATTGGTAGCATTCAAGGTCTACAAGAATAAACAAGGTGGATAATGACCACACATCTACACTAGTACTCCCCGTCCCCGACTGGTAGAGTGGATCCAAGCAAGACACGTTACGACACGGAATTCTACGAGAAGGGAGCAAGTCTCCTCGAGAATCGGTGTCCATATACTGCACAAGAACTACAAGGGGGCTTGCACAAGATATACCAAGATAACGAGGAATAACATCTCATGTCGGGATCCATGAATACCAATCCGTGTGACCAATGTGCCGAGAACAAGCATATCCACACTAATTAAATGAATCATAACAATTATTATAAATTGTAAAAGTGTCAGAGAATGTACTCGCCTGTAATATGGTATGATATGTTAACCGGAGCAAATGCAGCGTCTCGAGGACCTATAGAGAACAAGACGTATCAATACTATGTTTAGGAAGTAAAATCAAATCAGTTTGAATCCTATTAAGTCATTCTAGGTCAAGACGTATCAAACTAGACTGTACGAGGTCAACCTAAGTCATATTAGGTCTAGCTAGGTCATACTGGGTCAATGCAAGTCAAACAGAATCAATCGGAGTCGATTTGAGTCAACAGTTGACTTACAGTTGACTTTTGGTCAACTGGTCAACTCTGATCAACTCTGGTCAACCCTAGGTCAACTCTAGGTCACTGGTGACTAACAGTTGACTTCGGTCAACTGCACAAGTCTAATGGAATTTGGAACTAAATTGGACAAAGTGTTGACTCATAGTTGACTTTTGGCCTAAAAAGTCAACCGTGGTCAACCGGGGTCAAGACTAGGTCTAGACGGCTATTTCTACCCATAACCAACCTCTACAACCTATATTCAAGTCCATCTTGGACTTCGAAACTCATTTCTTGGCCATAGGCCAATTTCCTATTTTACCCTTTTGAAGGGTAAAATTTAACCTTCGGCGATTATCTAGTTAGCCTACCTACGCTTGATATTTTGACCCGATCTCTCCAGGGTAGTATGATACTAGCCTATACATATAATATCTACCAAAATACCTAGGTAACGTGGACATTCGGTCCATGATACGGTCCGTTGTCAAAATCTTGAATATTTTAAGATACGCACCGATACGACGCGATACCGGCGCCCTACGACCCCGATTTCAACTCGGGAGCCTACCCGCAAAATCTAAATCACGTATCCTAGGCCTACGTCAAGTTTCATCGCGATCCGATACTCCGGGCTCAAATTCGCCCTCTAACTCGACTCCTCCTAAAACCTATTCTTCAAATTCTCATTCCTACTTCTCATTCTACTTCCCATTTTCCTTCTACTTCCTATTCTTCTAATTTTCCTCCTTCTAACTCTCCTTCCTATTCTCCTTCTAACTTCTAACTCTCCTTATTCCTTTCCCTCTTCCTATTCTTTTCTTCTCCTCATTCTTCCTCTAATTTCTAACCTCTCCTCTTTCCTCCTAACCTTTCTTTTCTAACTCTTTTTTGACTTCTTCTAATTTTTCTTACCCTTCTAATCTTCTTCTCTACTCTTTAATTCCTCTCTAAAAACATCTATATATATATATTATATAATATATATATATTATATATAATATATATATATATATATATATATAAGGGGGGTTCATGGGGTGAAATGGCACAAAAGGGGGGGGGGTTGCTGCTGTCACAACAGCTATTGCTGCTGCTGTCCCTGCTGCTGCTGGCAGCATACAGCAGCAGCTGCTGCTGCTCATTCTCTTCTTCTTCTCCTCTTCTACCTCCTTCTCTACTGTATATATATATATCCTTATATATATATATATATATATATATATATATATATATGAATATCTATAACACATATATAAATATAATCTACCATCCATCCAACTCCACAACACACACTCCTATATACATATCTATACATACACACACACACACTCATATACATATATATACACACACACACACACACAGATATATATATACACTCATATATACATATCCTTATACATATATATATACACACACACACATATATATATATATATAAACACACACACACACTCTCACAAACACACACAACCACACACCTCTCACACCCTCACAAGACACAAATACATATTTATACCTATAATTAATATACACATATATATATATTTATACATAATATATCTACATACCACTCAAACACACACCACCCACTCACACTCTCTCACACACACTCACACAAGCACACATACTCCCTACCACTCTCACACTCCACCATCACTCTCTACACACACACAATTACATATATACAAATACCACACATATATATATACACACACATATATATATATATACTAGTCATAACCCGTGCCCATAGGGCATGGTTCATTTAAGGTATTCCCCCTCAAAATCTTGGACCCCCAATTTAAACGAAGAATAATAATTTGAGGCCCCCATCAAAATATTAATCCCAACTACTGCTGGATTCCCCATAAAACCCCACTCTCAATAATGCTCATCCACAACCATTATGAGACCCCCATCAAAATTAAATCCCAACCATCAAAATATTAAATCCCCATCTTTGGATTCCCCATAAAATCTCACTCCCAATAATGCTCTTCCCCATAAAAACCCCACTCCCATAATGCTCTTTTCCATAAAACCCCACAACCGTTGATTCACCAAGATTAAATCCCAACCACTCTTTATCTGACACAGTCAGCCCTAGGATTCAAAAACCTTTGTGTTTTGTATAATATAATATATATATATATATTAATATATATATATATAATATATATATATATATATATATATATATATAATATACTTAATTTATAAATAACCCCCAAATAAATCTTCTAACCTAGATTTTAGGAAACCTAATAATTCTAGGGGCAAAGTGTAGAGAATTACCTCCTCTACAACTATTGTGAAGACAATAAATGGTAAAGAGTAAATGGAGAATTAGAGAGCTTACCTAAGCTAGGTTTCCTTGGAGAAGAAGGAGCTTTTGAAAGAAAGTGAAATGGAGAGAGAGAGAGACTTAATGAAGAAGAAAGAGGGGGGGAAGCCTTGTCATGGCCGGCCATGTGGGGAGGGAGGGTTTGTGGGTTTGGGTAGTGATCCAATAACACTCCAAACCCATTAGACTTAGGTTTAATTGGTTCGGGTTTGGTTCGGTCTAATTTAATCAACTAATTAAGCTCTAAAATGACTAATCAAGCCATGGAAATAGGGTTTATGAATTCTAACCTAATTATGATGGTATGTGGGCTACGCCCAGCTAGTATGTGGGTCCCACTAGGGTCTAGGCTACCCGGGTCTCCAATTTGAGTCCGAATTGGATAAAATCCAAACCAAACCAAATAAATCCCAAAAAATCACATAAATAAATAAAAATTCCTAAAAATTATAAAACTTGAAAAATGATGAAAATACCCCTAATTTAAAAACTGGGGGTGATAAATCTATCCTCCTTAAAAAATTTCGTCCTCGAAATTCAAACGGTCGTACTCTTCTCTAGGTCAAACACCCAACAATCAAGGTCTACTAAATTTTATCCTAAGTTATATAATATGTAATCCAGGAAATCAGAACACATGCATGGTTTTAAATTTCTACAGTATCATGTTATTGCAGTCTTCATTGGGATTTCTATTTAATCTAGCATGATCATCACATATGTGTTGCCATTAAAATTGTTTTGATTGAAATCTTAATACAAACAGAACAGTGATACAATATAGGACTTAGATGTAGTCCTAGGAGTACACTTTTGTTTAAGCTGGGTCCTTAGTGCCAATGGAGCGAGTGGTAATACGTTGACTCCGTTGACCGGCTGACGGCGGTTATCGGTTCTCTGAAGGTGTTGATTACTCTGGGTGCTGGAGCTTGCTGAGAGGAGGAAGACGTTGAGTGTCTAGAACTGCCTCTCCGGCGATTCTCTGTTGTGGATTCTCTGTGAGTCTTATGTTCTGAGTCTCCGTCTCTGTGTGAAGGAGATGATCCTTCTATTTAGTTTGCAGGCTGGCTGCTCATGCGCGCATGTAGGATGTGCCGGTGTGGGAACGCCACGTGGAGGTTGCTGATGGAGGCGCATGGATGCTGCGCCCTGATCGAGGGGGAGAACTCTTCATACTGCTGTTGTGAGCTGGCACGTAGCAGGGAGAAGATCTTTCCGTTGCTGAAATCTTGGATGAGTTGAGTCAAAAGACACGTGTCGTCGACTCATGGTTCGAATCTCGGATTTGGTGGAGAGGAGTGATCTGGTGGGCTGCGCCTTGGATTGGGCGCAGGAGGAGGCTGCGGCTCATAACCTTTAGGAGTTACAAACCATTTGGGGCGCATGGCTTTTGAGGCGCATGCAGCGACTTTCCTTCTGTCTTTCGGGATCAGAGATCAGTCTGGGGCGCATGGCTTTTGAGGCGCATGCAAAACTTCAACCGGAGACTCTTCTTCTGTCTTTAGGGATCAGTGAAGGGTCTGAGGCGCATGGCTTTTGAGGCACATGCTGGTTTGGACGCATGGCCGTAGAGGCGCATGCGGGTGTGGACGCATGGCCGTAGAGGCGCATGCGGGTAGCCACGTGGCAGTAGCCGTCGAAAGTCATGATGATGCTGACATTGCCGACGCTTCGTTTTCTGAATAAAGCTGTCAACTGTTCAGACTTTAGGAGCGTGCTGCCAACTCTGTCAGTTCAGCATTTAATGTTGGTGACGTTCGATGGACAGCTGAGTGGGCGCTCGGTTGGCGTTCCACTCGGTATGGAGATGTGTGGGGGCGCACCCTCTATAATGCGCCGAGTACTGTAGGGCGCGTCTGTGTGATGCGCCTGATGCCGAAGGGCGCGTCCGTGTGATGCGCTGTCTGGCTGGCGCATCGGACATGTCTTTTAATGATGCAGCTGTCTCGTCTTCGAGTGCTATAAATAGCTGTTTGGCTGAATTCGAGGCGTCCGGTTCATCCATTTAATGTAAATTCATTGCACGGAATTCGGAGGGCCATCCACTTGGCGCGTGGGTTTGATCTGCCCGGCCTATAAATAGTAGCATGGAGAGAAGATTTGCTTCTCATTCCCTTACGTACTTCCAATATGAACTTGAACATACGGGTGCATTCTGCTGACGAAGTGCTCCCGAGGGTGAAGATGACGCTGCGTTGTCTTTGATGCACTTGAAGGTGACTGTTACATCCAAAAGACGGAGTCGAGGGCTTCTGAGGCAGGCGGAAGGTGCCTGTTGCATCCAAAGATAGGGATGCTCGAGCCTCGTCTCCGTTATTCCGGAAGAGCCGTAGATCGAAATGGCGGTACAAGGCTCTTTCTTCCTGCAAAGTGGGGTTTCCCCACTTTGATCGTGTCGAAAGCTACTCCTTTAGCCGTGGTTTCGATCACGGTCTTCCTTCGGCTTTGGAGGCTCTTTCGAAGCCTCCCCTGGCCACAGCATTTGCGGTGCTCTTCTCTTCCTTGGTTTCAGCCAGAGGATTAAATGCTTTGTGTCGAAGCATTTATCGGGCGAGCCTGGTTGGAAGAGCGGCACATAACTGGGCTCTGCTCGGCCAGGTGAGCCTGGCTGGAAGAATTTGGCTGAAAGGATGCACATAACTGAGCTGCTGGAGAGATGATGGGATGCGCCTGGATGGAGGCGCATGATATCTGCTGCGCCTTACTGGTGGCGCATAGTGATGCTGCGCCTATCTGGAGACGCATGGTGGCCGCTGCCCTTATCTGAAGGCGCATGATGGCCGCTGGTTGTAGTCTTAGGCACTTTCCTTTGTAGAAATTCTCCTTTGTACAGCCTTTTCTAGACATGTAATAGACTTTATATATAAATAAAAAGTCCTTCTTCAAATGTCTATAGTTATTGACTTTGCTGTGAAGTTCTTCGTCTGAGTTCTGGCGCATGTAGTGTCTGGCGCATGGGCTTTCTGGTTGTGAAATTCCATGCTTCTACAAGACCCCCTTCAAAGTTTTCAAAACTTTTGAATAAGTTTTGGAATACTTTGAAATAAGAAGCATGGAGGTCAGGGCGCATGATTTCTGGGCGCATGCTTGTTCGGGCGCATGCTCTTCTCAGTTGATGATGATGATGCCTCGGTAACCGAAAAGATTAATGATGATCTTTTGGTTTTATTTGCTGCTATCCTTGCACAGAACCCGAGGCGGCTGAGATCACGTCATCTGTTCACGCGTGCGACCATGCCCTATAAATAAGTAAGAGTCGGAGAGAGAAAGAGTTCTTCTTCTCTGTGCCTCTGCTTCTTTAGAGTTTCTTCTTCAAAACCCTAACTTCTCCTTCTTCGAGAGAATGGCTCCCAAGACTCCTCGCGGCGCTGCCGGCAAGGGGAAGGAGAAAGCGAAGGAGTCCGCGGAAGTTGCGGCGGCTGTTGTTCCCCGTCGGCCTGTCGAAGTTCGGCCGGAGGTGGTTGGTAAGTCTCATTGTCCGTACGCCAACGCACATAGGCCTTGAGTCTTTAATGATGTGCCGCGGTCTTTGCCCGCCGACGTGCATGGGTTTAAACCCTGGTGATGCGTCGAGGCTATACTGCGGACGCGCATGGGTTCAAACCCTGATGATGCGCTGAGGCCATACTGCTGACGCGCACGGGCTCAAACCCTGATGATGCGCCGAGGCCTGCTGACGCGCACGGGCTCAAACCCTGATGATGCGCCGCAGTTTTCTCCTTTAGACACATTGTGTGTTCTCTTCTGACTTTTTCTGATCTTTTACTAGTGTCGATGGCAATCCCGCCTTTGAGTGAAGTTTTCTTAGAGGCTGCCTTCAACCAAATGGGAGTAGAGCATAACGAGGAAGTGATAAACCCTGCTCAAGATGCTCTTATGCTGGATCAGCCTCCTGAGAGAATGACCCTAATCCGTGAACAGCAGCATTGGTTCCTCAAACGGATGATGGAGCGCGGAGTCATTAAACCCTCCACATCTGATAAAGTGACCTTCCTGAAGCCTGAGTTCCTGTTTGGAGACCGTCTCACTTCTACTGATTCGTCAGTACTGAAGGTCAAGGAGGACTGGTTCTTTACTGCGAATGGAGTGCATATGACTGTTAAGCAACTTGAACGTCAGTGGCCTTTGACGTCCTTCTGTCGCCTTGTTTCCCAGAGGAGAATGTCTTGGGCTTACCCCTTCTCAGGGGGGAGCGATGACTGGTGTCATCCAAATTGATTCTACTTCCGACCAAAGGGATGCTTTGACCGTTGTACGGTCTGGGTCTTCTTACACTTGGCGGACTTTACGTCCTGGGAGCCTCTTCAGTGATGTACCCATTGATATGTTGCTTATAGTGCTTCGACTTTTACACATCGTATGTTTTTGATGGAACGTTCCTACCGACAGGAGAGTTTCGGGTGGAGGGTTGGTGCCATTACGTCTCCAAATGGGATAAACTGACGCTCTGGATCTTGTCGCGGTTTCAGACTGAGCTCCGAGAGATCGGGTTGACTGCCGCGATCCGTGCTACCCAGGCAGGTGTTGATCTTAATAGGCACATGTTCCTCGCACTCCTGGAGATGTTTGATATCCATACCGGGACCTTCTTTACCCCGGTGGAGGAATTAGGGTTCGCACTTCATGAGATGTACGAGGTGTCAAACTCCCTTGGGGTCGGAACCCTATGAAGAGTACTTTCCCACCAACGAGGAACTTCAAATCCTGGGGGACAGGGCTGAGGAGATGACGGCCGTCTTCAAGGAAGTGGCGAGTCATCATTACTATGCAGAGACGGGATAGGAACGGGACGCAGCCTCATGTGACCGCTTGGAGAGATGTCTTTAGACAAGACAAGGAGGATCCCTCACAATTTTCCACTCCACCGGCGCTCTCTCGTAGCGAAGTGTTGTCCGAAATGAGCAGTTAGGGGAGAAAAATCCCCGAGAAATGAGGACCAGCAGTCATGCACGCTCCTACAGCTGCTTCTGGCATCTTGCTTATCGGATGTCACCCAAGGCGGTGTTGGCATCCTACCTGATGATATGGCTCCGAAATTGCGTATTTGCGGGCGGATCCGGTACCGTAGAGAGGGTAACCCGAAACTTAATCCTGCCAGCCGTGAAGCTGTTTTTTCGGTCGGCGTTTGGCTCTTCTTCCCGCAATGGTATGTAACCTGCAGCGAGGTTTGAGAGAGTTTGCTGGAAATGTGATTCATGACAGAGGCCAAAACAATAACTTCCCGCGCCGAACTGCCGTTTCACTATTTGATGGGATGGCTGATTCTGCATCATCCCAGTGTGATGAGCCCAGGCTCGGAAGATTATAAGGCTGAGATGCATTCCTTCGTCGTTTCCATCGGAGGAGCTGGTCGCATACTGGTGTCCCGGTTTGTAGAAAGGTTTTATCCTGTCTTCAGGGTTGGGAGATCACCAAAGTTGTCCCATCTATTTGGGTTTCGAGGCCAACGAGGATTTATGGGACCTGGGCGAAGGTACTACCACTCTGCCTCAATGGGGATTCCGCTGGTTGCAAAATATCCGGCCGTCCCATCTGGTGTACCGGAACCGGAATCAGTGCTACCTGGAACCGTACTTGCCGAGCCGTTTTGCACGGCAATTTGGTTATGCTCAGATGATGTTGGATAACCCCAGTAAACCTTGGGGTATGTTGGAAGTTTCTTGGACGGTGCACGAGCTTGGCATTACTATAATGCCGGATGTACCGGAGCTCGTTTTACGTTGCCCGTCCCCGATCCGCGGCCGCCCATTCTTTACTCGGTCGCCAAATTTTACTGTGTTATGGCTGCCCCGCCCTCCGGATATGACAGGAGACCAGCCTTATCGCAGGCACCCAGTTAGCAGCGACTGGGGATACGCCAGGGAAGGCTCGGCCGCATCGTCTGTCAGGGGTGGGTCAACGGAGTGCCCCCTCCGTATCACAAGCAGAACCCTCGGGATACAGGGGCTGAATCTCTTGTGTCGAAGAAGCAGAAGAAGGCATCGTACCGACGGTGTCATCGGATTCGGCGTCCGAAGAGGTAAGGACATCCTACTAAATCTGATTTTTGGTTCCGCCACTTACGAGATCCCTCTTCTTTTGTAGGAGCCGCTAAAAAGAAAACCTCGTACTCCAAAGTCGGGTGGGTAGGCGAGAAGGGATGGCGAGCTCGTCTGGAGTGCGTATCCCGCCGACAATGATGTCTCTCATGGAGGAAGATCCGGAGGATACTGTTATCGTGGAGGTTCCGGTCGGAGGGAACCTGAAGGTGCAGCAGCTTCCGAGTGGCGAAGGCCACAGCGAGGCTTCACATATCGAAGGTTTAGCAAGTGCGCAGCTTCCTGGTGATGAAGAGGAATGGAGTTCATCATCTTCCGATGACACCGCGCTCCGGAGCTGCAGGAGTCTATTGCGTGGGGCAGCAGAAGCAGTGGGGATAGAGGAGAGGGTTGATTCCCCTCCTGGTCATGATGAAGGGAGGTCGGCTGAATCATTGCCGAATCTTTCCTTGGCTTCAACCATGGACATAGAGATGGCTACCGATCAGGCGGTAGCGACAGATTCTGTCCCTGTAGAGGACTTGAGAAGAAAACTCTTCTGCCGTCTTGTCTCCTGGGGCTAGCCAGGAGATAAATGTTGACCTCCCGTTTTGCCGGGGGAGTGTGATGCTGATAGAATGTTCGGAGGAAGAGGTAGCCCGGACTCGGTGATTTCTCCGGGCTTGAGAAGGGTAAGGGTGTGGAACCCTCTGTTGCTCCTTCTACTTGGGGTACTATCACGACGCATGCGCCGGCTCCTTCTGTTCCTTCGGCTCCTCGGGTTAGCAGTCTGGGCCCTGTTGATGAAGACCTATTGCTGCCGAGATTCAAACCTCTCGATCGAGGTCGGCAGAACTTCCTCCGGTCCGCGAACTGTAGTATCTCCCTCAACTCCTGCTATGACGCCGCAGGTGCTGGCAGAAGCCGACGGGTATGTGAAATTCTCTCGTCGAGAGTGTACAAAATGCTGGAGAAGGTGTATCTGCATTGGGTAGATGCCAAGGGAGCTTTGCGGCGGCAAAAGCTTGGCAATGCCTTGTATCGAGCTGATCCGCACTCACCAGGGCCATGACCATATGCCGAAATTCTGGAGGTTTCGGTTATGGAGCTGGACGAGCGGCTCGCGGAACTGCAGCGCATCCAACGAAATGACCTCTCGGTCTGATATAGCAAGATAGGAAAGTCGATGCTGAGATCGAGGCTTCCCATCGAGCCGAGTGAGAGTTGGGAGCGTGAAGTAAGCTGGGACTGAGGCTGCGGCGGAGCAGCTGTCTCAATCTATGAGAATACGACGGAGAAGCGGGCTCGGTTGGATGCTAATATCGCAGAGGTTTATGCTCGATGCGCCGTCTTGAGACCAGCGGGCCAACTTCAACTAGAGGCTGAGCGTGTCCTGGCTGAACACGTGCATCAAGCAGGAGAAACGACTCTACTCAGCGGACCCTTGCTTTGGCTCAGCAGCGACGACAGCTTGATGAAAGTATGAGAGTAAACTTCTTCTGCTGAGGCTGCGGGTTAATGCGTCAAGAAGCCGAGCTGCGAGTCCAGGCGACTGTGGAAACTCGCACTGCCGACCTAGACGTCGAGTCAGAGAACTCTCATCCCACCCTGGGGAGGATCGGGGATTGTAGCTTCTCTCTTTTTTATTGGTTTTTTTGCAACTCTTGCTGGGGAAATAGCATATTTCTGTACTTCCTTTTAAAAAAAATAAAAACACTATCTCTTTGATGTGTTCATTTTTGATTTCATGAACTTGATGATTTATGTGGACCATTATCTTTTGCGCACCTTGGTTTAGGTACAGATAATAAGTATAAAGGAACCAACCTGTTTTGCTCAGAGGTAATATGGACATGCAATCATTAGGTTCAAATGATAGAACTTCCTACTCAGAGGTGTTTATTGGACGTGGTAGAATGATCCTGGAGGATACGCTGAACAACTCAGAGGTAATGTGGACGTGGAAGTTCTGCGATTAATGTACGACAACGTAGGAGTTATTTGTCGGGATGTTTACTCAGAGGTAATATGGACGTGGTAACATGAAGGATAGCGTAAGCTCACGAAGTGTAAGTTCCGCTTTGTAGGATGTAGAGAGACAACTCAGAGGTATGTGGACGTGGTTATCTTTCTACGGAAGGATGCCACGGAACAGCTGGGTTCCGGAAGCGATTGATTTTGTGAAAAGAGGTTGTTTGGGGAAATACATGTCTTGGAGGATGTCAAGAGTAGTACTTCTTTAGGAACTTGCCGTTGATGGCATCATGAACAAGTCCCCATTGGGTTTGGCGAGCCGGTAAGCACCGTTTGGAGTATACCGTCTCAATGATGAAGGGTCCTTCCTATTTGGGCTCGAACTTTCCTGGTGTCTTGTGAGTTCACCATGGCCTTCTGACTGCTAAAACCAGGTCGCCAACTTGGAAAGTTCTTTGCTTGACCTTCTTGTTGAAAGCCTGTGATATACGGGCTTGGTAAGTTCGATGCGTTGTTGAGCTAGGAGACGCTTTCGTCAAGTGCCTCCATTCCCGCAGACGACGACGTTGATTGTCTTCTCTGTGAGATTGTTTGTGATTGCCACGCGGAGCGAAGGTATCTGCTCGAGAGGCAGTACTGCTTCGCTCCCGTAGACCAGGGAGAATGGAGTGTTGCCTATTGGGGTCCGTACCGTTGTACGGTAGGCCCAAAGGCATTCGCCAGCTTTTCGTCCCAGTCGCGTTTGTTGGATGACACCACTTTTTGAGTGCCTACGATAGTTTTGTTGAATGCCTCGGCCATCCGTTTGGCTGCGATTGTAGGCGGTTGAGGCTACGTTTTGAATGCGATTCTTGTACAGAACCTGCTGAAATGTGGCTGATAAACGAGGACCATTGTCATGGATGTTCGCCGGGGTACCCCGAAACGGTAAATGACATTGTTTGATAAGCTGACCACCCTCGAGCTTTTTACTTCTGCTAGTGGGACTGCTTCCGCCCATTTGGAGAAGTAATCGGTGATGGCCAGGATGAAACGAGTCCTCTTGATGAGGAGGGGTGATTGGTCTACAATGTCCATGCCCCAGGCTCGATGGCCATGAGGCGACTGTAGGATGTAGAGGTTCAGACGGTGTATGTATGATCTGCAAAGTTGGCATGCATGGCACTTCTTAGCATATTCCACTGCGTCGGCGGCCATGGTTGGCCAGTAGTAGCCCATACTCGCAGTCGATCTGCAACTTAGACCTGGTTGGTGAGGCTCCGCAAGTTCCGTCATGAGCTTCTCGAAAGCTTCGACCGCTTCTTTCTTTAGACAGGCATCGAAGGAGAAGCCCGTCGAAGGAGCGTCGGTACAGCGTTTTAGTGGCTGTATCGTAGTAGAATCGAAGAGAGCGTCTCCTGACTGAGACGGCTTCCTTCGGGTCCTCTGGAAGGATTCCGCAGACATCGAAGTCGATGAACGGGAACCTCCAGTCTCGGACATTAACCCCATATTGTCGGCATGGCGTGAGCCATTTCAAACATAGGTTGTTTCTGGGACAAATCAATTCTCTCGGCCAGTTACCGTGACATAGTGTTGAGTCCCAAGGGGCACGGCCATGAGGCTGCGAGGCCAGCTAGAGCGTCAGCCTCCAAGTTTTGTAGGCGGGTACATGTTCGATGAAGAACCCAGTGAAGGTTGAAATGATTCAATGCAACTTCTGGTAAGGGATCAAATCTTCATGGCGAACCTCGTATTGCCCCCCCGAATCTGGTTTACGACGATTTTCGAGTCGCCGTAGGCTTCCAGATGATCCCACCTCCAGCTGTTGTGCTACTAGTCCCATGACGAGTGCATTGTACTCAGCAACATTGTTGGAGCACGGCTTCGAAAGGAAGTATGCGCGCTGGATGACCAGATGATCGGAGAGACTAAGACTACCCCCACTCCTGCGATGATTTGCCATTGGGGCCCGTTCTTGAAGCGCCATCGCGAAGAACATCCGCCAAACGGGGCTCCTTCAGTGACGTTTGATTCTTGGACTTCATCCGGGATGTCGTCATAAGTTTTGAAGATTCTGGGATGGGGTGTGCAGCTAAAAGTCAGCCAGAGCTTGACCCTTGACTGCCTTCTGCGGGACAAACACCATGTTGTATGGTGTTAGTAGGATCGCCCATGTAGCCAGCCGGGAGTTTAATGACCCTGGCTTCGTCATGAGAACTCTGAGCGGATTGACTCGGGAGATGACGTGAATTCTGGCCCGAGACGTAATGACGATCTTCTGAATGGCAAACACCAAAGCCAAGCACTCCTTTTCAACGGGGT